>CM037425.1:63215025-63321930 GCA_020976825.1 Odocoileus hemionus
TGCATGCAATGCAGGGGAATCGGGCCTCATCTCACTTCTAGGGGAACTCTCATGTTTTTCTCGTTGTGTGGCGGGCATTTGGGCTATATTCTCGACTTAGGGCGGGGATGGCCCTTCAAAACTCGTGTTTGTTCAGCGACGCCAGGACTCCTCTCTAGCTACGAGGGACACCTCAGGAATCCCTTCGAGGCATGGCAGGACAAAAGGGACTCTTCTCGATGTCAGGCTGGAGACCCAGTTTCCCTTTCCAGTAGCCACAGGGATATTGGGATTCCTGTCAATGTTCAAGAGCAGTCAGGCATCGTCACCTTTTGAAGCAGTGAACTTCGCGAGCCTCTCGAGGTGTCAAAGGGATGTGAGGCATTAAGTCGAAAGGAGGCGGGGACGTATGGCTTTCTCTAGTGTCTCCACAGGGGATTCAGACATCCCTTCCTCTTGTGAGATTTAAAATGAGCCTGTACTCAAGCCGCCGCAAGGAATTCCGTCCTCCCTTCGAGTCAGGCCTTCTCCGTGTTTATTACACTTGAGGCAGGACACTCAACGACCTTCTCACATACCTATTGCTAAGAGAAGCCTCCTCTTGAGGGGCTTATGGAAAGTTGGCATACGACTGGAGTCTAAGCCAGGGAATCAGCTCTCATCACGAGACGATTTGGGGTACACTGAGCATTCCTTGATTTGCTGTGCTTAACTTTATGTTCCTCTAGACGAGGGATGGTTTTCTCCGGAAATCTCTGGATTTGCCTAAAGCAAGTCAAGCCACTGGTAATGTTTGATGGGGAAAGGGGATGGCTCTGAAGTTAATGCAGGGAATCGGGCCTCATCTCAAGTGGATTTGGGGTACATGGTACTCCTTCCTGTTGCTGGGGTGACCTCAGGGACCCTCTAGGTTTGACAGTGTTCTTGGGGCCTGTCTCGAGATACTTCAAGCAAGTCGAGGCTCCTTAGATGTTTGATGGGGATCACGGAATTGCTCTGCATGCAATGCAGTTGAATCGGGCCTCATCTCACCTCGAGGGGGAAGTCTCATTGTTTTTCTCGAGTTGCGCCGGGGACTGGGGTATATTCTCGAGTTACGGTGGGGAAGCCCTTCAAAATTCGCGTTTGTTCAGGGACTTCAGGACTCCTGTGTAGTTACGAGGGACAACTCAGGAACATCTTCGAGGCTTGCCAGGGCAAAAGGGACGGTTCTCGAGAGGTGAGGCGCGAGACCCAGTGTCCCATTTTAATAGCTACAGGGATATTGGGATTCCTATCAATGTTCAAGAGGAGTCAGACAACGTCAACTTTTGAAGCAGTGAACTCCGCATGGCTCTCGAGGTGTCAAAGGGATGTGAAGCATTCCGTCGAAATGAGGCGGGAACCTATGGCATTTCTCTGGGGACTCCACAGGGGATTCAGACATCCCTTCTTCTTGTGAGATGAAAGAGGACCCTGTATTCAAGCCACTGCAAGGAAATCGTCTCGTTTCTAGTCATGGCTTCTCGGTGTATATTCCACTTGAGGCAGCAAATTCGAGGTCCCTCCCATATATCTATTGATTAGAGAAGCCTCCCTTGAGTTGCTTGTGGTGGAAGTTGGCAAACGTCTTAAGTCTAAGCCAGGGAATCAGCTCTCATCTCCAGACCATTTTGGGTAAGCAGAGCATTCTTCGAGTTGCTGTGCTGAAATTCGTGTTCCTGTAGACTTGGGATGTTGTTCACGGGGAAACAGTTGAGTTGCCTAAAGGAAGTCAAGCCGCTCATCATGTTTGTTGAGGAAAGCGGGATGGCTCTGGAGTCAATGCATGGAATCGGGCGTCATCTCATGTTCATTAGGGGTTCAATGTGCTCCTTCGCGTTGCTCGGGTGACCTCAGGGTCCCTCTAGACTTGTGACAGTGTTCTTGGGGACTGTCTCGAGATCCATCAAACAAGTCGAGGCTCCTTACATGTTTGATAGGGATCACGGAATTGCTCTGTATGCAATGCAGGGGAATCGGGCCTCATCTTGCTTCGAGGGGGCAGTCCCATTGATTTTTCTCGAGTTGTGACAGGGACCTGGGGTATATTCTCGAGAGTTATGGTGGGGATAGCCCTTCAAAACTCGTGTTTGTTCAGCGACATCAGGTCTCTCTTGTCTAGTTACGATGGACACCGTAGGAATCTCTTGGCGCTTAGCAGTGCTAAAGCGATGCTTCTCGAGGTGAGGCGGGAGACCCTGGTTCCCTTTCCAGTAGCCACAGGGATATTGGTATTTCTATCAATATTCAAGAGGAATCAGGCCTCATCACCTTTTGAGGCAGTGAACCGCGCTTGACTATCGAAGTGTCAAAGGGATGTGAGGCATTTCGTCGAAATGTGGCGGGGCCCTAGGACTCTCACTAGGGATTCCACAGGGGATTCAGACATCCTTTCATCTTGTGAGATGAAAGACGAGCTTGTACTCAAGCAACTGCAAGGAAATCCGGCCACCTTTCGAGTCAGGGATTCTCGCTGTATATTCCACTTGAGGCAGCAAATTCAGGGACCCTCCCACATAACTATTGCTGAGAGAATCCTCCTATTGATGTGCTTCTGGAAAGTTGGCATACGTCTTGAGTCTAAGCCAGGGAATCAGCTCTCATCTCAACACGATTTGGGGTACACAGAGCATTCCTCGAGTTGCTGTGCTGAACTTGCTGTTCCTCTAGACTTGGAACGCTGTTTTCAGGGAATCCCTGGAGTTGCATCAAGGAACTCAAGCCACTGGTCGTGTTTGATTGGGAATGGCAGATGACTCTGGAGTCAATGCAGGGTAATTGGGCCTGATCTCGAGTTGATTTGGGGTACATGGAGCTCCTTCGCGTTGCTGGGGTGACCTCAGGGTCCCTCTAGACTTTTGACAGTGTTCTTGGGGACTGTCTCGAGATCCATCATGCAAGTCGAGGCTCCTTACATGTTTCATGAGGATCACGGAATTTCTGTGCATGCAATGCAGGGGAATCGGGCCTCATCTCACTTCTAGGGGGAACTCTCATGGTTTTCTGGAGGTGTGGCGGGCACTTGGGCTATATTCTCGACTTAGGGCGGGGATGGCCCTTCAAAACTCGTGTTTGTTCAGCGACGCCAGGGCTCCTGTCTATTTACGAGGGACACCTCAGTAATCTCTTCGAGGCTTGGCAGGACAAAAGGGACGTTTCTCGATGTGAGGCTGGAGACCCAGCTTCACTTTCCAGTACCAAAGGGATATTGGGATTCCTGTCAATGTTCAAGAGGAGTCAGGCATCGTCACCTTTTGATGCATTGAACTTCGCGATCCTCTCGAGGTGTCAAAGGGATGTGAGGCATTATGTGAAAAGAGGCGGGGAATTATGGTTTTCTCTAGTGTCTCCACAGGGGATTCAGATATCCCTTCTTCTTGTGAGATGAAAGATGAGCCTGTATTCAAGCCGCTGCAAGGAATTCCGTCCTCCTTTCGAGTCAGGCCTTCTCCGTGTTAATTTCACTTGAGGCAGCACACTCAGCGACCTTCTCACATACCTATTGCTGAGAGAAGCCTCCTCTTGAGGGGCTGATGGAAAGTTGGCATATGACTTGAGTCTAAGCCAGGGAATCAGCTCTCATCTCGAGACGATTTGGGGTACACTGAGCATTCGTCGATTTGCTGTGCTGAACTTTATGTTCCTCTAGACGAGGGACGGTGTTCTCCGGGAATCTCTGGAGTTGCCTAAAGCAAGTCAAGCCACTGGTCCTGTTTGATGGGGAAAGGGGGATGGCTCTGAAGTTAATGAAGGGGAATCGGGCCTCATCTCAAGTGGATTTGGGGTACATGGTAGTTCTTCGTGTTGCTGGGGTGACCTCACGGACCCTCTAAGTTTGTGACAGTGTTCTTAGGGGTCTGTCTCGAGAATCATCAAGCAAGTCGAGGCTCCTTAGATGTTTGATGGGGATCACGGAATTGCTCTGCATGCATTGCAGTGGAATCGGGCCTCATCTCACCTCGATGGGGAAGTCTCATTGTTTTTCTCGAGTTGCGCCGGGGATCTGGGGTGTATTCTCGAGTTAAGGTGGTGATGGCCCTTCAAAAATCGTGTTTGTTCAGGGACCTCTGGACTCCTGTGTAGTTACGAGGGGGACACCTAAGGAACCTCTTCGAGGCTTGGTAGGGCAAGAGGGACGCTTCTTGAAGTGAGGCGCGAGACCCAGGTTCCCATTCCAATAGCTACAGGGATATTGAGTTTCCTATCAATGTCCAAGAGGAGTCAGACATCGTCAACTTTTGAAGCAGTGAACTCCGCATGGCTCTCGAGGTGTCAAAGGATGTGAAGCATTCCGTCGAAATGAGGCCGGGATGTGTGGCATATTCTAGGGAGTCCACAGGGGATTCA
Source organism: Odocoileus hemionus (assembly GCA_020976825.1). Classification (NCBI taxonomy): domain Eukaryota; kingdom Metazoa; phylum Chordata; class Mammalia; order Artiodactyla; family Cervidae; genus Odocoileus; species Odocoileus hemionus. The sequence goes on from CM037425.1 coordinate 63,219,373, forward strand.
GACATCCCTTCTTGTGAGATGAAAGACGACCCTGTATTCAAGCCACTGCAAGGAAATTGTCTCCTTTCGAGTCAGGGATTCTCGGTGTATATTCCCACTTGAGGCAGCAAACTCAAGGTCGCTCCCACATATCTATTGATGAGAGAAGCCTCCTCTTGAGTTGCATGTGGATAGCTGGCAAACGTCTTAAATCTAAGAAATGGAATCAGCTCTCATCTCCAGACCATTTTGGGTAAACGGAGCATTCTTCCTGTTGCTGTGCTGAACTTCGTGTTCCTCTAGACTTGGGATGTTGTTCTCGGGGAAACACTGGAGTTGCCTAAAGGAAGTCAAGCCGCTCGTCGCGTTTGATGAGGAAAGGGGGATGGCTCTGGAGTCAATGCATTGGAATCGGGCATCATCTCATGTTCATTAGGGGTTCAATGTGCTCCTTCGCGTTGCTCGGGTGACCTCAGTGTCCCTCTAGACTTGTGACAGTGATCTTGGGGACTGTCTCGAGATCGATCAAAGAATTCGAGGCTCCTTACAGGTTTGATGGGGATCACGGAATTGCTCTGTTTGCAATGCAGGGGAATCGGGCCTCATCTTGCTTCGAGGGGGAAGTCCAAATGTTTTTCTCGAGTTGTTGGGGGGACCTGGGGTATATTCTCGAGTTATGGTGGGGATAGCCCTTCAAAACTCATGTTTTTTCAGCGACGTCAGTTCTCTTGTCTAGTTACGATGGACACCTTAGGAATCTCTTGGCCGCTTAGCAGTGCAAAAGCGATGCTTCTCGAGGTGAGGCGGGAGACCCTGGTTCCCTTTCCAGTAGCCACAGGGATATTGGTATTTCTATCAATGTTCAAGAGGAATCAGGCCTCAACAACTTTTGAGGCAGTGAACCCTGCTTGACTCTCAAAGTGTCAAAGGGTTGAGAGGCATTCCGTCGAAATGAGGCGGGGCCCTAAGTCTCTCACTAAGGATTCCACAGGTGATTCAGACCTCCTTTCATCTTGTGAGATGAAAGACGAGCTTGTACTCAAGCAACTGCAAGGAAATCCGGCCTCCTTTCGAGTCAGGGATTCTCGCTGTATATTCCACTTGAGGCAGCAAATTCAGAGACCCTCCCACATAACTATTGCTGAGAGAATCCTCCTATTGATGTGCTTCTGGAAAGTTGGCATGCGTCTTGAGTCTAAGCCAGGGAATCAGCTCTCATCTCAAGACGATTTGGGGTACACAGAGCATTCCTCGAGTTACTGTGCTGAACTTGCTGTTCCTCTAGACTTGGGACGCTGTTTTTGGGGAATCTCTGGAGTCGCATAAAGGAACTCAAGCCACTGGTCGTGTTTGATTGGGAATGGCGGATGGCTCTGGAGTCAATGCAGTGAAATCGGGCCTCATCTCGAGTTGATTTGGGGTTCATGGAGTCCTTCGCAATGCTGGGGTGACCTCAGGGTCCCTCTAGACTTGTGACAGTGTTCTTGGGGACTGTCTCGAGATCCATCATGCAAGTCGAGGCTCCTTACATGTTTCATGAGGCTCACGGAATTGCTCTGCATGCAATGCAGGGGAATCGGGCCTCATCTCACTTCTAGGGAGAACTCTCATGTTTTTCTCGTTGTGTGGCGGGCATTTGGGCTATATTCTCGACTTAGGGCGGGGATGGCCCTTCAAAACTCGTGTTTGTTCAGCGACGCCAGGACTCTCTCTAGCTACGAGGGACACCTCAGGAATCCCTTCGAGGCATGGCAGGACAAAAGGGACTCTTCTCGATGTCAGGCTGGAGACCCAGTTTCCCTTTCCAGTAGCCACAGGGATATTGGGATTCCTGTCAATGTTCAAGAGCAGTCAGGCATCGTCACCTTTAGAAGCAGTGAACTTCGCGAGCCTCTCGAGGTGTCAAAGGGATGTGAGGCATTAAGTCGAAAGGAGGCGGGGACGTATGGCTTTCTCTAGTGTCTCCACAGGGGATTCAGACATCCCTTCCTCTTGTGCGATTTAAAATGAGCCTGTACTCAAGCCGCCGCAAGGAGTTCCGTCCTCCCTTCGAGTCAGGCCTTCTCCGTGTTTATTACACTTGACTCAGGACACTCAACGACCTTCTCACATACCTATTGCTAAGAGAAGCCTCCTCTTGAGGGGCTTATGGAAATTTGGCATACGACTGGAGTCTAAGCCAGGGAAGATCAGCTCTCATCACGAGACGATTTGGGGTACACTGAGCATTCCTTGATTTGCTGTGCTTAACTTTGTGTTCCTCTAGACGAGGGATGGTTTTCTCCGGAAATCTCTGGATTTGCCTAAAGCAAGTCAAGCCACTGGTAATGATTGATGGGGAAAGGGGGATGGCTCTGAAGTTAATGCAGGGGAATCGGGCCTCATCTCAAGTGGATTTGGGGTACATGGTACTCCTTCCTGTTGCTGGGGTGACCTCAGGGACCCTCTAGGTTTTGACAGTGTTCTTGGGGCCTGTCTCGAGATACTTCAAGCAAGTCGAGGCTCCTTAGATGTTTGATGGGGATCACGGAATTGCTCTGCATGCAATGCAGTTGAATCGGGCCTCATCTCACCTCGAGGGGGAAGTCTCATTGTTATTCTCGAGTTGCGCCGGGGACCTGGGGTATATTCTCGAGTTACGGTGGGGAAGGCCCTTCAAAATTCGCGTTTGTTCAGGGACTTCAGGACTCCTGTGTAGTTACGAGGGACAACTCAGGAACATCTTCGAGGCTTGCCAGGGCAAAAGGGACGGTTCTCGAGGTGAGGCGCGAGACCCAGTGTCCCATTTTAATAGCTACAGGGATATTGGGATTCCTATCAATGTTCAAGAGGAGTCAGACAACGTCAACTTTTGAAGCAGTGAACTCCGCATGGCTCTCGAGGTGTCAAAGGGATGTGAAGCATTCCGTCGAAATGAGGCGGGAACCTATGTCTTTCTCTGGGGACTCCACAGGGGATTCAGACATCCCTTCTTCTTGTGAGATGAAAGAGGACCCTGTATTCAAGCCACTGCAAGGAAATCGTCTCGTTTCTAGTCATGGCTTCTCGGTGTATATTCCACTTGAGGCAGCAAATTCGAGGTCCCTCCCATATATCTATTGATTAGAGAAGCCTCCTCTTGAGTTGCTTGTGGAAAGTTGGCAAACGTCTTAAGTCTAAGCCAGGGAATCAGCTCTCATCTCCAGACCATTTTGGGTAAGCAGAGCATTCTTCGAGTTGCTGTGCTGAAATTCGTGTTCCTGTAGACTTGGGATGTTGTTCACGGGGAAACAGTTGAGTTGCCTAAAGGAAGTCAAGCCGCTCATCATGTTTTGTTGAGGAAAGCGGGATGGCTCTGGAGTCAATGCATGGGAATCGGGCGTCATCTCATGTTCATTAGGGGTTCAATGTGCTCCTTCGCGTTGCTCGGGTGACCTCAGGGTCCCTCTAGACTTGTGACAGTGTTCTTGGGGACTGTCTCGAGATCCATCAAACAAGTCGAGGCTCCTTACATGTTTGATAGGGATCACGGAATTGCTCTGTATGCAATGCAGGGGAATCGGGCCTCATCTTGCTTCGAGGGGGCAGTCCCATTGATTTTCTCGAGTTGTGACAGGGACCTGGGGTATATTCTCGAGTTATGGTGGGGATAGCCCTTCAAAACTCGTGTTTGTTCAGCGACATCAGGTCCCTTGTCTAGTTACGATGGACACCGTAGGAATCTCTTGGCGGCTTAGCAGTGCTAAAGCGATGCTTCTCGAGGTGAGGCGGGAGACCCTGGTTCCCTTTCCAGTAGCCACAGGGATATTGGTATTTCTATCAATATTCAAGAGGAATCAGGCCTCATCACCTTTTGAGGCAGTGAACCGCGCTTGACTATCGAAGTGTCAAAGGGATGTGAGGCATTTCGTCGAAATGTGGCGGGGCGCTAGGACTCTCACTAGGGATTCCACAGGGGATTCAGACATCCTTTCATCTTGTGAGATGAAAGACGAGCTTGTACTCAAGCAACTGCAAGGAAATCCGGCCACCTTTCGAGTCAGGGATTCTCGCTGTATATTCCACTTGAGGCAGCAAATTCAGGGACCCTCCCACATAACTATTGCTGAGAGAATCCTCCTATTGATGTGCTTCTGGAAAGTTGGCATACGTCTTGAGTCTAAGCCAGGGAATCAGCTCTCATCTCAACACGATTTGGGGTACACAGAGCATTCCTCGAGTTGCTGTGCTGAACTTGTTGTTCCTCTAGACTTGGAACGCTGTTTTCAGGGAATCCCTGGAGTTGCATCAAGGAACTCAAGCCACTGGTCGTGTTTGATTGGGAATGGCAGATGACTCTGGAGTCAATGCAGGGTAATTGGGCCTGATCTCGAGTTGATTTGGGGTACATGGAGCTCCTTCGCGTTGCTGGGGTGACCTCAGGGTCCCTCTAGACTTTTGACAGTGTTCTTGGGGACTGTCTCGAGATCCATCATGCAAGTCGAGGCTCCTTACATGTTTCATGAGGATCACGGAATTTCTGTGCATGCAATGCAGGGGAATCGGGCCTCATCTCACTTCTAGGGGGAACTCTCATGGTTTTCTGGAGGTGTGGCGGGCACTTGGGCTATATTCTCGACTTAGGGGCGGGGATGGCCCTTCAAAACTCGTCGTGTTTGTTCAGCGACGCCAGGGCTCCTGTCTATTTACGAGGGACACCTCAGTAATCTCTTCGAGGCTTGGCAGGACAAAAGGGACGTTTCTCGATGTGAGGCTGGAGACCCAGCTTCACTTTCCAGTACCAAAGGGATATTGGGATTCCTGTCAATGTTCAAGAGGAGTCAGGCATCGTCACCTTTTGATGCATTGAACTTCGCGATCCTCTCGAGGTGTCAAAGGGATGTGAGGCATTATGTGGAAAAGAGGCGGGGAATTTATGGTTTTCTCTAGTGTCTCCACAGGGGATTCAGATATCCCTTCTTCTTGTGAGATGAAAGATGAGCCTGTATTCAAGCCGCTGCAAGGAATTCCGTCCTCCTTTCGAGTCAGGCCTTCTCCGTGTTAATTTCACTTGAGGCAGCACACTCAGCGACCTTCTCACATACCTATTGCTGAGAGAAGCCTCCTCTTGAGGGGCTGATGGAAAGTTGGCATATGACTTGAGAGTCTAAGCCAGGGAATCAGCTCTCATCTCGAGACGATTTGGGGTACACTGAGCATTCGTCGATTTGCTGTGCTGAACTTTATGTTCCTCTAGACGAGAGGACGGTGTTCTCCGGAAATCTCTGGAGTTGCCTAAAGCAAGTCAAGCCACTGGTCCTGTTTGATGGGGAAAGGGGGATGGCTCTGAAGTTAATGAAGGGGAATCGGGCCTCATCTCAAGTGGATTTGGGGGATTTGGGGTACATGGTAGTTCTTCGTGTTGCTGGGGTGACCTCACGGACCCTCTAAGTTTGTGACAGTGTTCTTAGGGGTCTGTCTCGAGAATCATCAAGCAAGTCGAGGCTCCTTAGATGTTTGATGGGGATCACGGAATTGCTCTGCATGCATTGCAGTGGAATCGGGCCTCATCTCACCTCGATGGGGAAGTCTCATTGTTTTTCTTTGAGTTGCGCCGGGGATCTGGGGTGTATTCTCGAGTTAAGGTGGTGATGGCCTTCAAAATTCGTGTTTGTTCAGGGACCTCTGGACTCCTGTAGTTACGAGGGACACCTAAGGAACCTCTTCGAGGCTTGGGGCAAGAGGGACGCTTTTGAAGTGAGGCGCGAGACCCAGGTTCCCATTCCAATAGCTACAGGGATATTGAGTTTCCTATCAATGTCCAAGAGGAGTCAGACATCGTCAACTTTTGAAGCAGTGAACTCCGCATGGCTCTCGAGGTGTCAAAGGGATGTGAAGCATTCCGTCGAAATGAGGCCGGGATGTGTGGCATATTCTAGGGAGTCCACAGGGATTCAGACATCCCTTCTTGTGAGATGAAAGACGACCCTGTATTCAAGCCACTGCAAGGAAATTGTCTCCTTTCGAGTCAGGGATTCTCGGTGTATATTCCACTTGAGGCAGCAAACTCAAGGTCGCTCCCACATATCTATTGATGAGAGAGAAGCCTCCTCTTGAGTTGCATGTGGATAGCTGGCAAACGTCTTAAATCTAAGAAATGGAATCAGCTCTCATCTCCAGACCATTTTGGGTAAACGGAGCATTCTTCCTGTTGCTGTGCTGAACTTCGTGTTCCTCTAGACTTGGGATGTTGTTCTCGGGGAAACACTGGAGTTGCCTAAAGGAAGTCAAGCCGCTCGTCGCGTTTGATGAGGAAAGGGGGATGGCTCTGGAGTCAATGCATTGGAATCGGGCATCATCTCATGTTCATTAGGGGTTCAATGTGCTCCTTCGCGTTGCTCGGGTGACCTCAGTGTCCCTCTAGACTTGTGACAGTGATCTTGGGGACTGTCTCGAGATCGATCAAAGAATTCGAGGCTCCTTACAGGTTTGATGGGGATCACGGAATTGCTCTGTTTGCAATGCAGGGGAATCGGGCCTCATCTTGCTTCGAGGGGGAAGTCCAAATGTTTTTCTCGAGTTGTTGGGGGGACCTGGGGTATATATTCTCGAGTTATGGTGGGGATAGCCCTTCAAAACTCATGTTTTTTCAGCGACGTCAGTTCTCTTGTCTAGTTGCGATGGACACCTTAGGAATCTCTTGGCCGCTTAGCAGTACAAAAGCGATGCTTCTCGAGGTGAGGCGGGAGACCCTGGTTCCCTTTCCAGTAGCCACAGGGATATTGGTATTTCTATCAATGTTCAAGAGGAATCAGGCCTCAACAACTTTTGAGGCAGTGAACCCTGCTTGACTCTCAAAGTGTCAAAGGGTTGAGAGGCATTCCGTCGAAATGAGGCGGGGCCCTAAGACTCTCACTAAGGATTCCACAGGTGATTCAGACCTCCTTTCATCTTATGAGATGAAAGACGAGCTTGTACTCAAGCAACTGCAAGGAAATCCGGCCTCCTTTCGAGTCAGGGATTCTCGCTGTATATTCCACTTGAGGCAGCAAATTCAGAGACCCTCCCACATAACTATTGCTGAGAGAGAATCCCCTATTGATGTGCTTCTGGAAAGTTGGCATGCGTCTTGAGTCTAAGCCAGGGAATCAGCTCTCATCTCAAGACGATTTGGGGTACACAGAGCATTCCTCGAGTTACTGTGCTGAACTTGCTGTTCCTCTAGACTTGGGACGCTGTTTTTGGGGAATCTCTGGAGTCGCATAAAGGAACTCAAGCCACTGGTCGTGTTTGTTGGGAAATGGCGGATGGCTCTGGAGTCAATGCAGTGAAATCGGGCCTCATCTCGAGTTGATTTGGGGTTCATGGAGTTCCTTCGCAATGCTGGGGTGACCTCAGGGTCCCTCTAGACTTGTGACAGTGTTCTTGGGGACTGTCTCGAGATCCATCATGCAAGTCGAGGCTCCTTACATGTTTCATGAGGCTCACGGAATTGCTCTGCATGCAATGCAGGGGAATCGGGCCTCATCTCACTTCTAGGGAGAACTCTCATGTTTTTCTCGTTGTGTGGCGGGCATTTGGGCTATATTCTCGACTTAGGGCGGGGATGGCCCTTCAAAACTCGTGTTTGTTCAGCGACGCCAGGACTCCTCTCTAGCTACGAGGGACACCTCAGGAATCCCTTCGAGGCATGGCAGGACAAAAGGGACTCTTCTCGATGTCAGGCTGGAGACCCAGTTTCCCTTTCCAGTAGCCACAGGGATATTGGGATTCCTGTCAATGTTCAAGAGCAGTCAGGCATCGTCACCTTTAGAAGCAGTGAACTTCGCGAGCCTCTCGAGGTGTCAAAGGGATGTGAGGCATTAAGTCGAAAGGAGGCGGGGACGTATGGCTTTCTCTAGTGTCTCCACAGGGGATTCAGACATCCCTTCCTCTTGTGAGATTTTTAAAATGAGCCTGTACTCAAGCCGCCGCAAGGAGTTCCGTCCTCCCTTCGAGTCAGGCCTTCTCCGTGTTTATTACACTTGACGCAGGACACTCAACGACCTTCTCACATACCTATTTGCTAAGAGAAGCCTCCTCTTGAGGGGCTTATGGAAATTTGGCATACGACTGGAGTCTAAGCCAGGGAATCAGCTCTCATCACGAGACGATTTGGGGTACACTGAGCATTCCTTGATTTGCTGTGCTTAACTTTGTGTTCCTCTAGACGAGGGATGGTTTTCTCCGGAAATCTCTGGATTTGCCTAAAGCAAGTCAAGCCACTGGTAATGATTGATGGGGAAAGGGGGATGGCTCTGAAGTTAATGCAGGGGAATCGGGCCTCATCTCAAGTGGATTTGGGGTACATGGTACTCCTTCCTGTTGCTGGGGTGACCTCAGGGACCCTCTAGGTTTTTGACAGTGTTCTTGGGGCCTGTCTCGAGATACTTCAAGCAAGTCGAGGCTCCTTAGATGTTTGATGGGGATCACGGAATTGCTCTGCATGCAATGCAGTTGAATCGGGCCTCATCTCACCTCGAGGGGGAAGTCTCATTGTTATTCTCGAGTTGCGCCGGGGACCTGGGGTATATATTCTCGAGTTACGGTGGGGAAGGCCCTTCAAAATTCGCGTTTGTTCAGGGACTTCAGGACTCCTGTGTAGTTACGAGGGACAACTCAGGAACATCTTCGAGGCTTGCCAGGGCAAAAGGGACGGTTCTCGAGGTGAGGCGCGCGAGACCCAGTGTCCCATTTTAATAGCTACAGGGATATTGGGATTCCTATCAATGTTCAAGAGGAGTCAGACAACGTCAACTTTTGAAGCAGTGAACTCCGCATGGCTCTCGAGGTGTCAAAGGGATGTGAAGCATTCCGTCGAAATGAGGCGGGAACCTATGTCTTTCTCTGGGGACTCCACAGGGGATTCAGACATCCCTTCTTCTTGTGAGATGAAAGAGGACCCTGTATTCAAGCCACTGCAAGGAAATCGTCTCGTTTCTAGTCATGGCTTCTCGGTGTATATTCCATTGAGGCAGCAAATTCGAGGTCCCTCCCATATATCTATTGATTAGAGAAGCCTCCTCTTGAGTTGCTTGTGGAAAGTTGGCAAACGTCTTAAGTCTAAGCCAGGGAATCAGCTCTCATCTCCAGACCATTTTGGGTAAGCAGAGCATTCTTCGAGTTGCTGTGCTGAAATTCGTGTTCCTGTAGACTTGGGATGTTGTTCACGGGGAAACAGTTGAGTTGCCTAAAGGAAGTCAAGCCGCTCATCATGTTTGTTGAGGAAAGCGGGATGGCTCTGGAGTCAATGCATGGGAATCGGGCGTCATCTCATGTTCATTAGGGGTTCAATGTGCTCCTTCGCGTTGCTCGGGTGACCTCAGGGTCCCTCTAGACTTGTGACAGTGTTCTTGGGGACTGTCTCGAGATCCATCAAACAAGTCGAGGCTCCTTACATGTTTGATAGGGATCACGGACGGAATTGCTCTGTATGCAATGCAGGGGAATCGGGCCTCATCTTGCTTCGAGGGGGCAGTCCCATTGATTTTCTCGAGTTGTGACAGGGACCTGGGGTATATTCTCGAGTTATGGTGGGGATAGCCCTTCAAAACTCGTGTTTGTTCAGCGACATCAGGTCTCTTGTCTAGTTACGATGGACACCGTAGGAATCTCTTGGCGGCTTAGCAGTGCTAAAGCGATGCTTCTCGAGGTGAGGCGGGAGACCCTGGTTCCCTTTCCAGTAGCCACAGGGATATTGGTATTTCTATCAATATTCAAGAGGAATCAGGCCTCATCACCTTTTGAGGCAGTGAACCGCGCTTGACTATCGAAGTGTCAAAGGGATGTGAGGCATTTCGTCGAAATGTGGCGGGGCGCTAGGACTCTCACTAGGGATTCCACAGGGGATTCAGACATCCTTTCATCTTGTGAGATGAAAGACGAGCTTGTACTCAAGCAACTGCAGGAAATCCGGCCACCTTTCGAGTCAGGGATTCTCGCTGTATATTCCACTTGAGGCAGCAAATTCAGGGACCCTCCCACATAACTATTGCTGAGAGAATCCTCCTATTGATGTGCTTCTGGAAAGTTGGCATACGTCTTGAGTCTAAGCCAGGGAATCAGCTCTCATCTCAACACGATTTGGGGTACACAGAGCATTCCTCGAGTTGCTGTGCTGAACTTGTTGTTCCTCTAGACTTGGAACGCTGTTTTCAGGGAATCCCTGGAGTTGCATCAAGGAACTCAAGCCACTGGTCGTGTTTGATTGGGAATGGCAGATGACTCTGGAGTCAATGCAGGGTAATTGGGCCTGATCTCGAGTTGATTTGGGGTACATGGAGCTCCTTCGCGTTGCTGGGGTGACCTCAGGGTCCCTCTAGACTTTTGACAGTGTTCTTGGGGACTGTCTCGAGATCCATCATGCAAGTCGAGGCTCCTTACATGTTTCATGAGGATCACGGGATTTCTGTGCATGCAATGCAGGGGAATCGGGCCTCATCTCACTTCTAGGGGGAACTCTCATGGTTTTCTGGAGGTGTGGCGGGCACTTGGGCTATATTCTCGACTTAGGGGCGGGGATGGCCCTTCAAAACTCGTGTTTGTTCAGCAACGCCAGGGCTCCTGTCTATTTACGAGGGACACCTCAGTAATCTCTTCGAGGCTTGGCAGGACAAAAGGGACGTTTCTCGATGTGAGGCTGGAGACCCAGCTTCACTTTCCAGTACCAAAGGGATATTGGGATTCCTGTCAATGTTCAAGAGGAGTCAGGCATCGTCACCTTTTGATGCATTGAACTTCGCGATCCTCTCGAGGTGTCAAAGGGATGTGAGGCATTATGTGGAAAAGAGGCGGGGAATTATGGTTTTCTCTAGTGTCTCCACAGGGGATTCAGATATCCCTTCTTCTTGTGAGATGAAAGATGAGCCTGTATTCAAGCCGCTGCAAGGAAATTCCGTCCTCCTTTCGAGTCAGGCCTTCTCCGTGTTAATTTCACTTGAGGCAGCACACTCAGCGACCTTCTCACATACCTATTGCTGAGAGAAGCCTCCTCTTGAGGGGCTGATGGAAAGTTGGCATATGACTTGAGTCTAAGCCAGGGAATCAGCTCTCATCTCGAGACGATTTGGGGTACACTGAGCATTCGCATTCGTCGATTTGCTGTCCTGAACTTTATGTTCCTCTAGACGAGGGACGGTGTTCTCCGTGAATCTCTGGAGTTGCCTAAAGCAAGTCAAGCCACTGGTCCTGTTTGATGGGGAAAGGGGGATGGCTCTGAAGTTAATGAAGGGGAATCGGGCCTCATCTCAAGTGGATTTGGGGTACACATGGTAGTTCTTCGTGTTGCTGGGGTGACCTCACGGACCCTCTAAGTTTGTGACAGTGTTCTTAGGGGTCTGTCTCGAGAATCATCAAGCAAGTCGAGGCTCCTTAGATGTTTGATGGGGATCACGGAATTGCTCTGCATGCATTGCAGTGGAATCGGGCCTCATCTCACCTCGATGGGGAAGTCTCATTGTTTTTCTCGAGTTGCGCCGGGGATCTGGGGTGTATTCTCGAGTTAAGGTGGTGATGGCCCTTCAAAATTCGTGTTTGTTCAGGGACCTCTGGACTCCTGTGTAGTTACGAGGGACACCTAAGGAACCTCTTCGAGGCTTGGTAGGGCAAGAGGGAAGCTTTTGAAGTGAGGCGCGAGACCCAGGTTCCCATTCCAATAGCTACAGGGATATTGAGTTTCCTATCAATGTCCAAGAGGAGTCAGACATCGTCAACTTTTGAAGCAGTGAACTCCGCATGGCTCTCGAGGTGTCAAAGGGATGTGAAGCATTCCGTCGAAATGAGGCCGGGATGTGTGGCATATTCTAGGGAGTCCACAGGGGATTCAGACATCCCTTCTTGTGAGATGAAAGACGACCCTGTATTCAAGCCACTGCAAGGAAATTGTCTCCTTTCGAGTCAGGGATTCTCGGTGTATATTCCACTTGAGGCAGCAAACTCAAGGTCGCTCCCACATATCTATTGATGAGAGAAGCCTCCTCTTGAGTTGCATGTGGATAGCTGGCAAACGTCTTAAATCTAAGAAATGGAATCAGCTCTCATCTCCAGACCATTTTGGGTAAACGGAGCATTCTTCCTGTTGCTGTGCTGAACTTCGTGTTCCTCTAGACTTGGGATGTTGTTCTCGGGGAAACACTGGAGTTGCCTAAAGGAAGTCAAGCCGCTCGTCGCGTTTGATGAGGAAAGGGGGATGGCTCTGGAGTCAATGCATTGGAATCGGGCATCATCTCATGTTCATTAGGGGTTCAATGTGCTCCTTCGCGTTGCTCGGGTGACCTCAGTGTCCCTCTAGACTTGTGACAGTGATCTTGGGGACTGTCTGTCTCGAGATCGATCAAAGAATTCGAGGCTCCTTACAGGTTTGATGGGGATCACGGAATTGCTCTGTTTGCAATGCAGGGGAATCGGGCCTCATCTTGCTTCGAGGGGGAAGTCCAAATGTTTTTCTCGAGTTGTTGGGGGGACCTGGGGTATATTCTCGAGTTATGGTGGGGATAGCCCTTCAAAACTCATGTTTTTTCAGCGACGTCAGTTCTCTTGTCTAGTTGCGATGGACACCTTAGGAATCTCTTGGCCGCTTAGCAGTACAAAAGCGATGCTTCTCGAGGTGAGGCGGGAGACCCTGGTTCCCTTTCCAGTAGCCACAGGGATATTGGTATTTCTATCAATGTTCAAGAGGAATCAGGCCTCAACAACTTTTGAGGCAGTGAACCCTGCTTGACTCTCAAAGTGTCAAAGGGTTGAGAGGCATTCCGTCGAAATGAGGCGGGGCCCTAAGACTCTCACTAAGGATTCCACAGGTGATTCAGACCTCCTTTCATCTTATGAGATGAAAGACGAGCTTGTACTCAAGCAACTGCAAGGAAATCCGGCCTCCTTTCGAGTCAGGGATTCTCGCTGTATATTCCACTTGAGGCAGCAAATTCAGAGACCCTCCCACATAACTATTGCTGAGAGAATCCTCCTATTGATGTGCTTCTGGAAAGTTGGCATGCGTCTTGAGTCTAAGCCAGGGAATCAGCTCTCATCTCAAGACGATTTGGGGTACACAGAGCATTCCTCGAGTTACTGTGCTGAACTTGCTGTTCCTCTAGACTTGGGACGCTGTTTTTGGGGAATCTCTGGAGTCGCATAAAGGAACTCAAGCCACTGGTCGTGTTTGATTGGGAATGGCGGATGGCTCTGGAGTCAATGCAGTGAAATCGGGCCTCATCTCGAGTTGATTTGGGGTTCATGGAGTCCTTCGCAATGCTGGGGTGACCTCAGGGTCCCTCTAGACTTGTGACAGTGTTCTTGGGGACTGTCTCGAGATCCATCATGCAAGTCGAGGCTCCTTACATGTTTCATGAGGCTCACGGGAATTGCTCTGCATGCAATGCAGGGGAATCGGGCCTCATCTCACTTCTAGGGAGAACTCTCATGTTTTTCTCGTTGTGTGGCGGGCATTTGGGCTATATTCTCGACTTAGGGCGGGGATGGCCCTTCAAAACTCGTGTTTGTTCAGCGACGCCAGGACTCCTCTCTAGCTACGAGGGACACCTCAGGAATCCCTTCGAGGCATGGCAGGACAAAAGGGACTCTTCTCGATGTCAGGCTCGAGACCCAGTTTCCCTTTCCAGTAGCCACAGGGATATTGGGATTCCTGTCAATGTTCAAGAGCAGTCAGGTATCGTCACCTTTAGAAGCAGTGAACTTCGCGAGCCTCTCGAGGTGTCAAAGGGATGTGAGGCATTAAGTCGAAAGGAGGCGGGGACGTATGGCTTTCTCTAGTGTCTCCACAGGGGATTCAGACATCCCTTCCTCTTGTGCGATTTAAAATGAGCCTGTACTCAAGCCGCCGCAAGGAGTTCCGTCCGTCCTCCCTTCGAGTCAGGCCTTCTCCGTGTTTATTACACTTGACGCAGGACACTCAACGACCTTCTCACATACCTATTGCTAAGAGAAGCCTCCTCTTGAGGGGCTTATGGAAATTTGGCATACGACTGGAGTCTAAGCCAGGGAATCAGCTCTCATCACGAGACGATTTGGGGTACACTGAGCATTCCTTGATTTGCTGTGCTTAACTTTGTGTTCCTCTAGACGAGGGATGGTTTTCTCCGGAAATCTCTGGATTTGCCTAAAGCAAGTCAAGCCACTGGTAATGTTTGATGGGGAAAGGGGGATGGCTCTGAAGTTAATGCAGGGGAATCGGGCCTCATCTCAAGTGGATTTGGGGTACATGGTACTCCTTCCTGTTGCTGGGGTGACCTCAGGGACCCTCTAGGTTTTTGACAGTGTTCTTGGGGCCTGTCTCGAGATACTTCAAGCAAGTCGAGGCTCCTTAGATGTTTGATGGGGATCACGGAATTGCTCTGCATGCAATGCAGTTGAATCGGGCCTCATCTCACCTCGAGGGGGAAGTCTCATTGTTATTCTCGAGTTGCGCCGGGGACCTGGGGTATATTCTCGAGTTACGGTGGGGAAGGCCCTTCAAAATTCGCGTTTGTTCAGGGACTTCAGGACTCCTGTGTAGTTACGAGGGACAACTCAGGAACATCTTCGAGGCTTGCCAGGGCAAAAGGGACGGTTCTCGAGGTGAGGCGCGAGACCCAGTGTCCCATTTTAATAGCTACAGGGATATTGGGATTCCTATCAATGTTCAAGAGGAGTCAGACAACGTCAACTTTTGAAGCAGTGAACTCCGCATGGCTCTCGAGGTGTCAAAGGGATGTGAAGCATTCCGTCGAAATGAGGCGGGAACCTATGTCTTTCTCTGGGGACTCCACAGGGGATTCAGACATCCCTTCTTCTTGTGAGATGAAAGAGGACCCTGTATTCAAGCCACTGCAAGGAAATCGTCTCGTTTCTAGTCATGGCTGGCTTCTCGTGTATATTCCACTTGAGGCAGCAAATTCGAGGTCCCTCCCATATATCTATTGATTAGAGAAGCCTCCTCTTGAGTTGCTTGTGGAAAGTTGGCAAACGTCTTAAGTCTAAGCCAGGGAATCAGCTCTCATCTCCAGACCATTTTGGGTAAGCAGAGCATTCTTCGAGTTGCTGTGCTGAAATTCGTGTTCCTGTAGACTTGGGATGTTGTTCACGGGGAAACAGTTGAGTTGCCTAAAGGAAGTCAAGCCGCTCATCATGTTTGTTGAGGAAAGCGGGATGGCTCTGGAGTCAATGCATGGGAATCGGGCGGGCGTCATCTCATGTTCATTAGGGGTTCAATGTGCTCCTTCGCGTTGCTCGGGTGACCTCAGGGTCCCTCTAGACTTGTGACAGTGTTCTTGGGGACTGTCTCGAGATCCATCAAACAAGTCGAGGCTCCTTACATGTTTGATAGGGATCACGGAATTGCTCTGTATGCAATGCAGGGGAATCGGGCCTCATCTTGCTTCGAGGGGGCAGTCCCATTGATTTTCTCGAGTTGTGACAGGGACCTGGGGTATATTCTCGAGTTATGGTGGGGATAGCCCTTCAAAACTCGTGTTTGTTCAGCGACATCAGGTCTCTTGTCTAGTTACGATGGACACCGTAGGAATCTCTTGGCGGCTTAGCAGTGCTAAAGCGATGCTTCTCGAGGTGAGGCGGGAGACCCTGGTTCCCTTTCCAGTAGCCACAGGGATATTGGTATTTCTATCAATATTCAAGAGGAATCAGGCCTCATCACCTTTTGAGGCAGTGAACCGCGCTTGACTATCGAAGTGTCAAAGGGATGTGAGGCATTTCGTCGAAATGTGGCGGGGCGCTAGGACTCTCACTAGGGATTCCACAGGGGATTCAGACATCCTTTCATCTTGTGAGATGAAAGACGAGCTTGTACTCAAGCAACTGCAAGGAAATCCGGCCACCTTTCGAGTCAGGGATTCTCGCTGTATATTCCACTTGAGGCAGCAAATTCAGGGACCCTCCCACATAACTATTGCTGAGAGAATCCTCCTATTGATGTGCTTCTGGAAAGTTGGCATACGTCTTGAGTCTAAGCCAGGGAATCAGCTCTCATCTCAACACGATTTGGGGTACACAGAGCATTCCTCGAGTTGCTGTGCTGAACTTGTTGTTCCTCTAGACTTGGAACGCTGTTTTCAGGGGAATCCCTGGAGTTGCATCAAGGAACTCAAGCCACTGGTCGTGTTTGATTGGGAATGGCAGATGACTCTGGAGTCAATGCAGGGTAATTGGGCCTGATCTCGAGTTGATTTGGGGTACATGGAGCTCCTTCGCGTTGCTGGGGTGACCTCAGGGTCCCTCTAGACTTTTGACAGTGTTCTTGGGGACTGTCTCGAGATCCATCATGCAAGTCGAGGCTCCTTACATGTTTCATGAGGATCACGGAATTTCTGTGCATGCAATGCAGGGGAATCGGGCCTCACTCACTTCTAGGGGGAACTCTCATGGTTTTCTGGAGGTGTGGCGGGCACTTGGGCTATATTCTCGACTTAGGGCGGGGATGGCCCTTCAAAACTCGTGTTTGTTCAGCAACGCCAGGGCTCCTGTCTATTTACGAGGGACACCTCAGTAATCTCTTCGAGGCTTGGCAGGACAAAAGGGACGTTTCTCGATGTGAGGCTGGAGACCCAGCTTCACTTTCCAGTACCAAAGGGATATTGGGATTCCTGTCAATGTTCAAGAGGAGTCAGGCATCGTCACCTTTTGATGCATTGAACTTCGCGATCCTCTCGAGGTGTCAAAGGGATGTGAGGCATTATGTGGAAAAGAGGCGGGGAATTATGGTTTTCTCTAGTGTCTCCACAGGGGATTCAGATATCCCTTCTTCTTGTGAGATGAAAGATGAGCCTGTATTCAAGCCGCTGCAAGGAATTCCGTCCTCCTTTCGAGTCAGGCCTTCTCCGTGTTAATTTCACTTGAGGCAGCACACTCAGCGACCTTCTCACATACCTATTGCTGAGAGAAGCCTCCTCTTGAGGGGCTGATGGAAAGTTGGCATATGACTTGAGTCTAAGCCAGGGAATCAGCTCTCATCTCGAGACGATTTGGGGTACACTGAGCATTCGTCGATTTGCTGTCCTGAACTTTATGTTCCTCTAGACGAGGGACGGTGTTCTCCGTGAATCTCTGGAGTTGCCTAAAGCAAGTCAAGCCACTGGTCCTGTTTGATGGGGAAAGGGGGATGGCTCTGAAGTTAATGAAGGGGAATCGGGCCTCATCTCAAGTGGATTTGGGGTACATGGTAGTTCTTCGTGTTGCTGGGGTGACCTCACGGACCCTCTAAGTTTGTGACAGTGTTCTTAGGGGTCTGTCTCGAGAATCATCAAGCAAGTCGAGGCTCCTTAGATGTTTGATGGGGATCACGGAATTGCTCTGCATGCATTGCAGTGGAATCGGGCCTCATCTCACCTCGATGGGGAGTCTCATTGTTTTTCTCGAGTTGCGCCGGGGATCTGGGGTGTATTCTCGAGTTAAGGTGGTGATGGCCCTTCAAAATTCGTGTTTGTTCAGGGACCTCTGGACTCCTGTGTAGTTACGAGGGACACCTAAGGAACCTCTTCGAGGCTTGGTAGGGCAAGAGGGAAGCTTTTGAAGTGAGGCGCGAGACCCAGGTTCCCATTCCAATAGCTACAGGGATATTGAGTTTCCTATCAATGTCCAAGAGGAGTCAGACATCGTCAACTTTTGAAGCAGTGAACTCCGCATGGCTCTCGAGGTGTCAAAGGGATGTGAAGCATTCCGAAAAAGGCCGGGATGTGTGGCATATTCTAGGGAGTCCACAGGGGATTCAGACATCCCTTCTTGTGAGATGAAAGACGACCCTGTATTCAAGCCACTGCAAGGAAATTGTCTCCTTTCGAGTCAGGGATTCTCGGTGTATATTCCACTTGAGGCAGCAAACTCAAGGTCGCTCCCACATATCTATTGATGAGAGAAGCCTCCTCTTGAGTTGCATGTGGATAGCTGGCAAACGTCTTAAATCTAAGAAATGGAATCAGCTCTCATCTCCAGACCATTTTGGGTAAACGGAGCATTCTTCCTGTTGCTGTGCTGAACTTCGTGTTCCTCTAGACTTGGGATGTTGTTCTCGGGGAAACACTGGAGTTGCCTAAAGGAAGTCAAGCCGCTCGTCGCGTTTGATGAGGAAAGGGGGATGGCTCTGGAGTCAATGCATTGGAATCGGGCATCATCTCATGTTCATTAGGGGTTCAATGTGCTCCTTCGCGTTGCTCGGGTGACCTCAGTGTCCCTCTAGACTTGTGACAGTGATCTTGGGGACTGTCTCGAGATCGATCAAAGAATTCGAGGCTCCTTACAGGTTTGATGGGGATCACGGAATTGCTCTGTTTGCAATGCAGGGGAATCGGGCCTCATCTTGCTTCGAGGGGGAAGTCCAAATGTTTTTCTCGAGTTGTTGGGGGGACCTGGGGTATATTCTCGAGTTATGGTGGGGATAGCCCTTCAAAACTCATGTTTTTTCAGCGACGTCAGTTCTCTTGTCTAGTTGCGATGGACACCTTAGGAATCTCTTGGCCGCTTAGCAGTACAAAAGCGATGCTTCTCGAGGTGAGGCGGGAGACCCTGGTTCCCTTTCCAGTAGCCACAGGGATATTGGTATTTCTATCAATGTTCAAGAGGAATCAGGCCTCAACAACTTTTGAGGCAGTGAACCCTGCTTGACTCTCAAAGTGTCAAAGGGTTGAGAGGCATTCCGTCGAAATGAGGCGGGGCCCTAAGACTCTCACTAAGGATTCCACAGGTGATTCAGACCTCCTTTCATCTTATGAGATGAAAGACGAGCTTGTACTCAAGCAACTGCAAGGAAATCCGGCCTCCTTTCGAGTCAGGGATTCTCGCTGTATATTCCACTTGAGGCAGCAAATTCAGAGACCCTCCCACATAACTATTGCTGAGAGAATCCTCCTATTGATGTGCTTCTGGAAAGTTGGCATGCGTCTTGAGTCTAAGCCAGGGAATCAGCTCTCATCTCAAGACGATTTGGGGTACACAGAGCATTCCTCGAGTTACTGTGCTGAACTTGCTGTTCCTCTAGACTTGGGACGCTGTTTTTGGGGAATCTCTGGAGTCGCATAAAGGAACTCAAGCCACTGGTCGTGTTTGATTGGGAATGGCGGATGGCTCTGGAGTCAATGCAGTGAAATCGGGCCTCATCTCGAGTTGATTTGGGGTTCATGGAGTTCCTTCGCAATGCTGGGGTGACCTCAGGGTCCCTCTAGACTTGTGACAGTGTTCTTGGGGACTGTCTCGAGATCCATCATGCAAGTCGAGGCTCCTTACATGTTTCATGAGGCTCACGGAATTGCTCTGCATGCAATGCAGGGGAATCGGGCCTCATCTCACTTCTAGGGAGAACTCTCATGTTTTTTCGTTGTGTGGCGGGCATTTGGGCTATATTCTCGACTTAGGGCGGGGATGGCCCTTCAAAACTCGTGTTTGTTCAGCGACGCCAGGACTCCTCTCTAGCTACGAGGGACACCTCAGGAATCCCTTCGAGGCATGGCAGGACAAAAGGGACTCTTCTCGATGTCAGGCTGGAGACCCAGTTTCCCTTTCCAGTAGCCACAGGGATATTGGGATTCCTGTCAATGTTCAAGAGCAGTCAGGCATCGTCACCTTTAGAAGCAGTGAACTTCGCGAGCCTCTCGAGGTGTCAAAGGGATGTGAGGCATTAAGTCGAAAGGAGGCGGGGACGTATGGCTTTCTCTAGTGTCTCCACAGGGGATTCAGACATCCCTTCCTCTTGTGCGATTTAAAATGAGCCTGTACTCAAGCCGCCGCAAGGAGTTCCGTCCTCCCTTCGAGTCAGGCCTTCTCCGTGTTTATTACACTTGACGCAGGACACTCAACGACCTTCTCACATACCTATTGCTAAGAGAAGCCTCCTCTTGAGGGGCTTATGGAAATTTGGCATACGACTGGAGTCTAAGCCAGGGAATCAGCTCTCATCACGAGACGATTTGGGGTACACTGAGCATTCCTTGATTTGCTGTGCTTAACTTTGTGTTCCTCTAGACGAGGGATGGTTTTCTCCGGAAATCTCTGGATTTGCCTAAAGCAAGTCAAGCCACTGGTAATGTTTGATGGGGAAAGGGGGATGGCTCTGAAGTTAATGCAGGGGAATCGGGCCTCATCTCAAGTGGATTTGGGGTACATGGTACTCCTTCCTGTTGCTGGGGTGACCTCAGGGACCCTCTAGGTTTTTGACAGTGTTCTTGGGGCCTGTCTCGAGATACTTCAAGCAAGTCGAGGCTCCTTAGATGTTTGATGGGGATCACGGAATTGCTCTGCATGCAATGCAGTTGAATCGGGCCTCATCTCACCTCGAGGGGGAAGTCTCATTGTTATTCTCGAGTTGCGCCGGGGACCTGGGGTATATTCTCGAGTTATGGGGGGGAAGGCCCTTCAAAATTCGCGTTTGTTCAGGGACTTCAGGACTCCTGTGTAGTTACGAGGGACAACTCAGGAACATCTTCGAGGCTTGCCAGGGCAAAAGGGACGGTTCTCGAGGTGAGGCGCGAGACCCAGTGTCCCATTTTAATAGCTACAGGGATATTGGGATTCCTATCAATGTTCAAGAGGAGTCAGACAACGTCAACTTTTGAAGCAGTGAACTCCGCATGGCTCTCGAGGTGTCAAAGGGATGTGAAGCATTCCGTCGAAATGAGGCGGGAACCTATGTCTTTCTCTGGGGACTCCACAGGGGATTCAGACATCCCTTCTTCTTGTGAGATGAAAGAGGACCCTGTATTCAAGCCACTGCAAGGAAATCGTCTCGTTTCTAGTCATGGCTTCTCGGTGTATATTCCACTTGAGGCAGCAAATTCGAGGTCCCTCCCATATATCTATTGATTAGAGAAGCCTCCTCTTGAGTTGCTTGTGGTGGAAAGTTGGCAAACGTCTTAAGTCTAAGCCAGGGAATCAGCTCTCATCTCCAGACCATTTTGGGTAAGCAGAGCATTCTTCGAGTTGCTGTGCTGAAATTCGTGTTCCTGTAGACTTGGGATGTTGTTCACGGGGAAACAGTTGAGTTGCCTAAAGGAAGTCAAGCCGCTCATCATGTTTGTTGAGGAAAGCGGGATGGCTCTGGAGTCAATGCATGGGAATCGGGCGTCATCTCATGTTCATTAGGGGTTCAATGTGCTCCTTCGCGTTGCTCGGGTGACCTCAGGGTCCCTCTAGACTTGTGACAGTGTTCTTGGGGACTGTCTCGAGATCCATCAAACAAGTCGAGGCTCCTTACATGTTTGATAGGGATCACGGAATTGCTCTGTATGCAATGCAGGGGAATCGGGCCTCATCTTGCTTCGAGGGGGCAGTCCCATTGATTTTCTCGAGTTGTGACAGGGACCTGGGGTATATTCTCGAGTTATGGTGGGGATAGCCCTTCAAAACTCGTGTTTGTTCAGCGACATCAGGTCTCTTGTCTAGTTACGATGGACACCGTAGGAATCTCTTGGCGGCTTAGCAGTGCTAAAGCGATGCTTCTCGAGGTGAGGCGGGAGACCCTGGTTCCCTTTCCAGTAGCCACAGGGATATTGGTATTTCTATCAATATTCAAGAGGAATCAGGCCTCATCACCTTTTGAGGCAGTGAACCGCGCTTGACTATCGAAGTGTCAAAGGGATGTGAGGCATTTCGTCGAAATGTGGCGGGGCGCTAGGACTCTCACTAGGGATTCCACAGGGGATTCAGACATCCTTTCATCTTGTGAGATGAAAGACGAGCTTGTACTCAAGCAACTGCAAGGAAATCCGGCCACCTTTCGAGTCAGGGATTCTCGCTGTATATTCCACTTGAGGCAGCAAATTCAGGGACCCTCCCACATAACTATTGCTGAGAGAATCCTCCTATTGATGTGCTTCTGGAAAGTTGGCATACGTCTTGAGTCTAAGCCAGGGAATCAGCTCTCATCTCAACACGATTTGGGGTACACAGAGCATTCCTCGAGTTGCTGTGCTGAACTTGTTGTTCCTCTAGACTTGGAACGCTGTTTTCAGGGAATCCCTGGAGTTGCATCAAGGAACTCAAGCCACTGGTCGTGTTTGATTGGGAATGGCAGATGACTCTGGAGTCAATGCAGGGTAATTGGGCCTGATCTCGAGTTGATTTGGGGTACATGGAGCTCCTTCGCGTTGCTGGGGTGACCTCAGGGTCCCTCTAGACTTTTGACAGTGTTCTTGGGGACTGTCTCGAGATCCATCATGCAAGTCGAGGCTCCTTACATGTTTCATGAGGATCACGGAATTTCTGTGCATGCAATGCAGGGGAATCGGGCCTCATCTCACTTCTAGGGGGAACTCTCATGGTTTTCTGGAGGTGTGGCGGGCTTGGGCTATATTCTCGACTTAGGGCGGGGATGGCCCTTCAAAACTCGTGTTTGTTCAGCAACGCCAGGGCTCCTGTCTATTTACGAGGGACACCTCAGTAATCTCTTCGAGGCTTGGCAGGACAAAAGGGACGTTTCTCGATGTGAGGCTGGAGACCCAGCTTCACTTTCCAGTACCAAAGGGATATTGGGATTCCTGTCAATGTTCAAGAGGAGTCAGGCATCGTCACCTTTTGATGCATTGAACTTCGCGATCCTCTCGAGGTGTCAAAGGGATGTGAGGCATTATGTGGAAAAGAGGCGGGGAATTATGGTTTTCTCTAGTGTCTCCACAGGGGATTCAGATATCCCTTCTTCTTGTGAGATGAAAGATGAGCCTGTATTCAAGCCGCTGCAAGGAATTCCGTCCTCCTTTCGAGTCAGGCCTTCTCCGTGTTAATTTCACTTGAGGCAGCACACTCAGCGACCTTCTCACATACCTATTGCTGAGAGAAGCCTCCTCTTGAGGGGCTGATGGAAAGTTGGCATATGACTTGAGTCTAAGCCAGGGAATCAGCTCTCATCTCGAGACGATTTGGGGTACACTGAGCATTCGTCGATTTGCTGTCTGAACTTTATGTTCCTCTAGACGAGGGACGGTGTTCTCCGTGAATCTCTGGAGTTGCCTAAAGCAAGTCAAGCCACTGGTCCTGTTTGATGGGGAAAGGGGGATGGCTCTGAAGTTAATGAAGGGGAATCGGGCCTCATCTCAAGTGGATTTGGGGTACATGGTAGTTCTTCGTGTTGCTGGGGTGACCTCACGGACCCTCTAAGTTTGTGACAGTGTTCTTAGGGGTCTGTCTCGAGAATCATCAAGCAAGTCGAGGCTCCTTAGATGTTTGATGGGGATCACGGAATTGCTCTGCATGCATTGCAGTGGAATCGGGCCTCATCTCACCTCGATGGGGAAGTCTCATTGTTTTTCTCGTTGCGCCGGGGATCTGGGGTGTATTCTCGAGTTAAGGTGGTGATGGCCCTTCAAAATTCGTGTTTGTTCAGGGACCTCTGGACTCCTGTGTAGTACGAGGGACACCTAAGGAACCTCTTCGAGGCTTGGTAGGGCAAGAGGGAAGCTTTTGAGGTGAGGCGCGAGACCCAGGTTCCCATTCCAATAGCTACAGGGATATTGAGTTTCCTATCAATGTCCAAGAGGAGTCAGACATCGTCAACTTTTGAAGCAGTGAACTCCGCATGGCTCTCGAGGTGTCAAAGGGATGTGAAGCATTCCGTCGAAATGAGGCCGGGATGTGTGGCATATTCTAGGGAGTCCACAGGGGATTCAGACATCCCTTCTTGTGAGATGAAAGACGACCCTGTATTCAAGCCACTGCAAGGAAATTGTCTCCTTTCGAGTCAGGGGGATTCTCGGTGTATATTCCACTTGAGGCAGCAAACTCAAGGTCGCTCCCACATATCTATTGATGAGAGAAGCCTCCTCTTGAGTTGCATGTGGATAGCTGGCAAACGTCTTAAATCTAAGAAATGGAATCAGCTCTCATCTCCAGACCATTTTGGGTAACGGAGCATTCTTCCTGTTGCTGTGCTGAACTTCGTGTTCCTCTAGACTTGGGATGTTGTTCTCGGGGAAACACTGGAGTTGCCTAAAGGAAGTCAAGCCGCTCGTCGCGTTTGATGAGGAAAGGGGGATGGCTCTGGAGTCAATGCATTGGAATCGGGCATCATCTCATGTTCATTAGGGGTTCAATGTGCTCCTTCGCGTTGCTCGGGTGACCTCAGTGTCCCTCTAGACTTGTGACAGTGATCTTGGGGACTGTCTCGAGATCGATCAAAGAATTCGAGGCTCCTTACAGGTTTGATGGGGATCACGGAATTGCTCTGTTTGCAATGCAGGGGAATCGGGCCTCATCTTGCTTCGAGGGGGAAGTCCAAATGTTTTTCTCGAGTTGTGGGGGGGACCTGGGGTATATTCTCGAGTTATGGTGGGGATAGCCCTTCAAAACTCATGTTTTTTCAGCGACGTCAGTTCTCTTGTCTAGTTGCGATGGACACCTTAGGGAATCTCTTGGCCGCTTAGCAGTACAAAAGCGATGCTTCTCGAGGTGAGGCGGGAGACCCTGGTTCCCTTTCCAGTAGCCACAGGGATATTGGTATTTCTATCAATGTTCAAGAGGAATCAGGCCTCAACAACTTTTGAGGCAGTGAACCCTGCTTGACTCTCAAAGTGTCAAAGGGTTGAGAGGCATTCCGTCGAAATGAGGCGGGGGGCCCTAAGACTCTCACTAAGGATTCCACAGGTGATTCAGACCTCCTTTCATCTTGTGAGATGAAAGACGAGCTTGTACTCAAGCAACTGCAAGGAAATCCGGCCTCCTTTCGAGTCAGGGATTCTCGCTGTATATTCCACTTGAGGCAGCAAATTCAGAGACCCTCCCACATAACTATTGCTGAGAGAATCCTCCTATTGATGTGCTTCTGGAAAGTTGGCATATGTCTTGAGTCTAAGCCAGGGAATCAGCTCTCATCTCAAGACGATTTGGGGTACACAGAGCATTCCTCGAGTGCTGTGCTGAACTTGCTGTTCCTCTAGACTTGGGACGCTGTTTTTGGGGAATCTCTGGAGTCGCATATAAAGGAACTCAAGCCACTGGTCGTGTTTGATTGGGAATGGCGGATGGCTCTGGAGTCAATGCAGTGAAATCGGGCCTCATCTCGAGTTGATTTGGGGTTCATGGAGTTCCTTCGCAATGCTGGGGTGACCTCAGGGTCCCTCTAGACTTGTGACAGTGTTCTTGGGGACTGTCTCGAGATCCATCATGCAAGTCGAGGCTCCTTACATGTTTCATGAGGCTCACGGAATTGCTCTGCATGCAATGCAGGGGAATCGGGCCTCATCTCACTTCTAGGGAGAACTCTCATGTTTTTCTCGTTGTGTGGCGGGGGGCATTTGGGCTATATTCTCGACTTAGGGCGGGGATGGCCCTTCAAAACTCGTGTTTGTTCAGCGACGCCAGGACTCCTCTCTAGCTACGAGGGACACCTCAGGAATCCCTTCGAGGCATGGCAGGACAAAAGGGACTCTTCTCGATGTCAGGCTGGAGACCCAGTTTCCCTTTCCAGTAGCCACAGGGATATTGGGATTCCTGTCAATGTTCAAGAGCAGTCAGGCATCGTCACCTTTAGAAGCAGTGAACTTCGCGAGCCTCTCGAGGTGTCAAAGGGATGTGAGGCATTAAGTCGAAAGGAGGCGGGGACGTATGGCTTTCTCTAGTGTCTCCACAGGGGATTCAGACATCCCTTCCTCTTGTGCGATTTAAAATGAGCCTGTACTCAAGCCGCCGCAAGGAGTTCCGTCCTCCCTTTCGAGTCAGGCCTTCTCCGTGTTTATTTCCACTTGACGCAGGACACTCAACGACCTTCTCACATACCTATTGCTAAGAGAAGCCTCCTCTTGAGGGGCTTATGGAAATTGGCATACGACTGGAGTCTAAGCCAGGGAATCAGCTCTCATCACGAGACGATTTGGGGTACACTGAGCATTCCTTGATTTGCTGTGCTGAAACTTTGTGTTCCTCTAGACGAGGGATGGTTTTCTCTCGGGGAAATCTCTGGATTTGCCTAAAGCAAGTCAAGCCACTGGTAATGTTTGATGGGGAAAGGGGGATGGCTCTGAAGTTAATGCAGGGGAATCGGGCCTCATCTCAAGTGGATTTGGGGTACATGGTACTCCTTCCTGTTGCTGGGGTGACCTCAGGGACCCTCTAGGTTTTGACAGTGTTCTTGGGGCCTGTCTCGAGATACTTCAAGCAAGTCGAGGCTCCTTAGATGTTTGATGGGGATCACGGAATTGCTCTGCATGCAATGCAGTTGAATCGGGCCTCATCTCACCTCGAGGGGGAAGTCTCATTGTTTTTCTCGAGTTGCGCCGGGGACCTGGGGTATATTCTCGAGTTACGGTGGGGAAGGCCCTTCAAAATTCGCGTTTGTTCAGGGACTTCAGGACTCCTGTGTAGTTACGAGGGACAACTCAGGAACATCTTCGAGGCTTGCCAGGGCAAAAGGGACGGTTCTCGAGGTGAGGCGGCGAGACCCAGTGTCCCATTTTAATAGCTACAGGGATATTGGGATTCCTATCAATGTTCAAGAGGAGTCAGACAACGTCAACTTTTGAAGCAGTGAACTCCGCATGGCTCTCGAGGTGTCAAAGGGATGTGAAGCATTCCGTCGAAATGAGGCGGGAACCTATGTCTTTCTCTGGGGACTCCACAGGGGATTCAGACATCCCTTCTTCTTGTGAGATGAAAGAGGACCCTGTATTCAAGCCACTGCAAGGAAATCGTCTCGTTTCTAGTCAGGCTTCTCGGTGTATATTCCACTTGAGGCAGCAAATTCGAGGTCCCTCCCATATATCTATTGATTAGAGAAGCCTCCTCTTGAGTTGCTTGTGGAAAGTTGGCAAACGTCTTAAGTCTAAGCCAGGGAATCAGCTCTCATCTCCAGACCATTTTGGGTAAGCAGAGCATTCTTCGAGTTGCTGTGCTGAAATTCGTGTTCCTGTAGACTTGGGATGTTGTTTCACGGGGAAACAGTTGAGTTGCCTAAAGGAAGTCAAGCCGCTCATCATGTTTGTTGAGGAAAGGGGATGGCTCTGGAGTCAATGCATGGGAATCGGGCGTCATCTCATGTTCATTAGGGGTTCAATGTGCTCCTTCGCGTTGCTCGGGTGACCTCAGGGTCCCTCTAGACTTGTGACAGTGTTCTTGGGGACTGTCTCGAGATCCATCAAACAAGTCGAGGCTCCTTACATGTTTGATAGGGATCACGGAATTGCTCTGTATGCAATGCAGGGGAATCGGGCCTCATCTTGCTTCGAGGGGGCAGTCCCATTGTTTTTTCTCGAGTTGTGACAGGGACCTGGGGTATATTCTCGAGTTATGGTGGGGATAGCCCTTCAAAACTCGTGTTTGTTCAGCGACATCAGGTCTCTTGTCTAGTTACGATGGACACCGTAGGAATCTCTTGGCGCTTAGCAGTGCTAAAGCGATGCTTCTCGAGGTGAGGCGGGAGACCTTCCCTTTCCAGTAGCCACAGGGATATTGGTATTTCTATCAATATTCAAGAGGAATCAGGCCTCATCACCTTTTGAGGCAGTGAACCGCGCTTGACTATCGAAGTGTCAAAGGGATGTGAGGCATTTCGTCGAAATGTGGCGGGGCCATAGGACTCTCACTAGGGATTCCACAGGGGATTCAGACATCCTTTCATCTTGTGAGATGAAAGACGAGCTTGTACTCAAGCAACTGCAAGGAAATCCGGCCTCCTTTCGAGTCAGGGATTCTCGCTGTATATTCCACTTGAGGCAGCAAATTCAGGGACCCTCCCACATAACTATTGCTGAGAGAATCCTCCTATTGATGTGCTTCTGGAAAGTTGGCATACGTCTTGAGTCTAAGCCAGGGAATCAGCTCTCATCTCAACACGATTTTTGGGTACACAGAGCATTCCTCGAGTTGCTGTGCTGAACTTGCTGTTCCTCTAGACTTGGAACGCTGTTTTTCAGGGAATCCTGGAGTTGCCTAAAGGAACTCAAGCCACTGGTCGTGTTTGATTGGGAATGGCGGATGACTCTGGAGTCAATGCAGGGTAATTGGGCCTGATCTCGAGTTGATTTGGGGTACATGGAGCTCCTTTGCGTTGCTGGGGTGACCTCAGGGTCCCTCTAGACTTTTGACAGTGTTCTTGGGGACTGTCTCGAGATCCATCATGCAAGTCGAGGCTCCTTACATGTTTCATGAGGATCACGGAATTTCTGTGCATGCAATGCAGGGAAATCGGGCCTCATCTCACTTCTAGGGGGAACTCTCATGGTTTTCTGGAGGTGTGGCGGGCACTGGGCTATATTCTCGACTTAGGGCGGGGATGGCCCTTCAAAACTCGTGTTTGTTCAGCGACGCCAGGGCTCTCCTGTCTATTTACGAGGGACACCTCAGGAATCTCTTCGAGGCTTGGCAGGACAAAAGGGACGCTTTCTCGATGTGAGGCTGGAGACCCAGCTTCACTTTCCAGTAGCCAAAGGGGATACTGGGATTCCTGTCAATGTTCAAGAGGAGTCAGGCATCGTCACCTTTTGAAGCATTGTAAACTTGCGATCCTCTCGAGGTGTCAAAGGGATGTGAGGCATTATGTCAAAATGAGGCGGGGACCTATGGTTTTCTCTAGTGTCTCCACAGGGGATTCAGAATCCCTTCTTCTTGTGAGATGAAAGATGAGCCTGTATTCAAGCCACTGCAAGGAATTCCGTCCTCCTTTCGAGTCAGGCCTTCTCCGTGTTTATTTCACTTGAGGCAGCAAACTCAGCGACCTTCTCACATACCTATTGCTGAGAGAAGCCTCCTCTTGAGGGCTTATGAAAAGTTGCATATGACTTGAGTCTAAGCCAGGGAATCAGCTCTCATCTCGAGACGATTTGGGGTACACTGAGCATTCCTCGATTTGCTGTGCTGAACTTGGTGTTCCTCTAGACGAGGGACGGTGTTCTCGGGGAATCTCTGGAGTTGCCTAAAGCAAGTCAAGCCACTGGTCCTGTTTGATGGGGAAAGGGGGATGGCTCTGAAGTCAATGAAGGGGAATCGGGCCTCATCTCAAGTGGATTTGGGGTACATGGTACTTCTTCGCATTGCTGGGGTGACCTCAGCGGACCCTCTAGATTGGTGACAGTGTTCTTGGGGGTCTGTCTCGAGATACATCAAGCAAGTCGAGACTCCTTAGATGTTTGATGGGGATCACGGAATTGCTCTGCATGCATGCAATGGGAATCAGGCCTCATCTCACTTCGAGGGGGAAGTCTCATGGTTTTTCTCGAGTGGCGGCGGGGACCTGGGGTATATTCTCGAGTTACGGGTGGAGATGGCCCTTCAAAATTCGTGTTTGTTCAGGGACCTCACGACTCCTGTGTAGTTACGAGGGACACTCAGGAACCTCTTTGATGCTTGGCAGGGCAAAAGGGACGCTTCTTGAGGTGAGGCGCGAGAGACCCAGGTCCCTTTCCAATAGCTACAGGGATATTGGGATTCCTATCAATGTTCAGGAGGAGTCAGACATCATCAACTTTTGAAGCAGTGAACTCCGCATGCTCTCGAGGTGTCAAAAGGGATGTGAAGGATTCCGTCGAAATGAGGCCGGGACCTATGGCTTTCTCTAGGGACTCCACAGGGGATTCAGACATCCCTTCTCCTTGTGAGATGAAAGACGACCCTGTATTCAAACCACTGCAAGGAAATCGTCTCCTTTTGAGTCAGGGCTTCTCGGTGTATATTCCACTTGAGGCAGCAAACTCAATGTCCTTCCCACATATCTATTGATGAGAGAAGCCTCCTCTTGAGTTGCTTGTGAAAAGTATGCAAACGTCTTAAATCTAAGACCAGGGAATCAGCTCATCTCCAGACCATTTTGGGTAAACGGAGTATTCTTCCTAGTTGCTCTGCTGAATTTCGTGTTCCTCTAGACTTGGGATGTTGTTCTCGGGGAAACACTGGAGTTGCCTAAAGGAAGTCAAGCCACTCGTCGTGTTTGATGAGGGAACAGGGGATGGCTCTGAAGTCAATGCATTGGGAATCGGGCGTCATCTCATGTTCTTTAGGGGTACAATGTGCTTCCTTCGCATTGCTCAGGTGACCTCAGTGTCCCTCTAGACTTGTGACAGTGTTCTTGGGGACTGTCTCGAGATCCATCAAACAAATCGAGGCTCCTTACATGTTTGATGGGGATCACGGAATTGCTCTGTATGCAATGCAGGGGAATCGGGCCTCAACTTGCTTCGAGGGGGAAGTCCAATTGTTTTTCTCGAGTTGTGGCGGGGACCTGGGGTATTTTCTCGAGTTATGGTGGGGATAGCCCTTCAAAACTCGTGTTTTTTCAGCGACGTCAGGTCTCTTGTCTAGTTACGATGGACACCTTACGAATCTCTTGGCGGCTTAGCAGTGCAAAAGCGAAGCTACTCGAGGTGAGGCGGGAGACCCAGGTTCCCTTTCCAGTAGCCACAGGGATATTGGTATTTCTATTAATGTTCAAGAGGAATCAGGCTATCACCTTTTGAGGCAGTGAACCCCGCTTGACTATCGAAGTGTCAAAGGGATGGGAGGCATTCCGTCGAAATGTGGCCGGGACATAGGGCTCTGACTAGGGATTCCACAGGGGATTCACACATCTTTTCATCTTGTGAGATGAAAGACGAGCTTGTACTCAAGCAACTGCAAGGAAATCCAGCCTCCTTTCGAGTCAGGGATTCTCGCTGTATATTCCACTTGAGGCAGCAAATTCAGGGACCCTCCCACATAACTATTGATGAGAGAATTCTCCTATTGATGTGCTTCTGGAAAGTTGGCATACGTCTTGAGTCTAAGCCAGGGAATCAGCTCTCATCTCAAGACGATTTGGGGTACACAGTGCATTCCTCGAGTTGCTGTGCTGAACATGCTGTTCCTCTAGACTTGAGACGGTGTTTTTTTGGGGAATCTCTGGAGTTGCCTAAAGGAACTCAAGCCTGTGTTCCTGTTTGATTGTTAATGGCGGAAGGCTTTGGAGTCAACTGCAGGGAAATCGGGTCTCATCTCGAGTTGATTTGGGGTACATGGAGCTCCTTCGCTTTGCTGGGGTGACCTCAGTGTCCCTCTAGACTTGTGACAGTGTTCTTGGGGACTGTCTCGAGATCCATCAAACAAATCGAGGCTCCTTACAGGTTTGATGGGGATCACGGAATTCGTCTGTATGCAATGCAGGGGAATCGGGCCTCAACTTGCTTCGAGGGGGAAGTCCAATTGTTTTTCTCGAGTTGTGGCGGGCACCTGGGGTATTTTCTCGGGTTATGGTGAGGATAGCCCTTCAAAACTCGTGTTTGTTCAGCGACGTCAGGTCTCTTGTCTAGTTACGATGGACACCTTAGGAATCCCTTGGCTGCTTAGCTGTGTAAAAGCGAGGCTTCTCGAGGTGAGGTGGGTGACCCAGGTTCCCTTTCCATTAGCCACAGGGATATTGGTATTTCTATCAATGTTCAAGAGGAATCAGGCTTCATCAACTTTTGAGAGCAGTGAACCCCGCTTGACTATCGAAGTGTCAAAGGGATGTGAGGCATTCCGTCGAAATGTGGCCGGGCCATAGTGCTCTCACTAGGGATTCCACAGGGGATTCAGACATCCTTTCATCTTGTGAGATGAAAGACGAGCTTGTACTCAAGCAACTGCAAGGAAATCCGGCCTCCTTTCGAGTCAGGGATTCTCGCTGTATATTCCACTTGAGGCAGCAAATTCAGGGACCCTCCCACATAACTATTGCTGAGAGAATCCTCATATTGATGTGCTTATGGAAAGTTGGCATACGTCTTGAGTCTAAGCCAGGGAATCAGCTCTCATCTCAAGAGGATTTTTGGTACACAGAGCATTCCTCCAGTTGCTGTGCTGAACTTGCTGTTCCTCTAGACTTGGGACGGTGTTTTCGGGGGGAATCTCTGGAGTTGCCTAAAGGAACTCAAGCCACTGGTCGTGTTTGATTGGGAATGGCGGATGGCTCTGGAGTCAATGCAGGGAAATCGGGCCTCATCTCGAGTTGATTTGGGGTACATGGAGCTCCTTTGCGTTGCTGGGGTGACCTCAGGGTCCCTCTAGACTTTTGACAGTGTTCTTGGGGACTGTCTCGAGATCCATCATGCAAGTCAAGGCTACTTACAGGTTTCATGAGGATCACGGAATTGCTCTGCATGCAATGCAGGAGAATCGGGCCTCATCTCACTTCTAGGGGAACTCTCATGGTTTTTCTCGAGGTGTGGCGGGCACGTGGGCAATATTCTCGACTTAGGGTGGGGATGGCCCTTCAAAACTCGTGTTTGTTCAGCGACGCCAAGACTCCTGTCTAGTTACGAGGGACACCTCAGGAATCTCTTCGAGGCTTGGCAGGAGAAAAGGGACGCTTCTCGATGTGAGGCTGGAGACACAGGTTCACTTTCCAGTAGCCACAGGGATACTGGGATTCATGTCAATGATCAGGAGGAGTCAGGCATCGTCACCTTTTGAAGCAGTAAACGTTGCGAGCCTCTCGAGGTGTCAAAGGGATGTGAGGCATTATGTCAAAATGAGGCGGGGACCTATGGCTTTCTCTAGTGTCTCCACAGGGGATTCAGAAATCCCTTCTTCTTGTGAGATGAAAGATGAGCCTGTATTCAAGCCACTGCAAGGAATTCCGTCCTCCTTTCGAGTCAGGCCTTCTCCGTGTTTATTCCACTTGAGGCAGCAAACTCAGCGACCTTCTCACATAACTATTGCTGAGAGAAGCCTCCTCTTGAGGAGCTTATGAAAAGTTGGCATATGACTTGAGTTTAAGCCAGGGAATCAGCTCTCATCTCGAGACGATTTGGGGTACACTGAGCATTCCTCGATTTGCTGTGCTGAACTTGGTGTTCCTCTAGACGAGGGACCGTGTTCTCGGGGAATCTCTGGAGTTGCCTAAAGCAAGTCAAGCCACTGGTCCTGTTTGATGGGGAAAGGGGGATGGCTCTGAAGTCAATGCAGGGGAATCGGGCCTCATCTCAAGTGGATTTGGTGTACATGGTACTCCTTCGCATTACTGGGGTGACCTCAGCGACCCTCTAGATTGGTGAAAGTGTTCTTGGGGCCTGTCTCGAGATACATCAAGCAAGTCGAGACTCCTTAGATGTTTGACGGGGATCACGGAATTGCTCTGCATGCAATGCAATGGAATCAGGCCTCAACTTACTTCGAGGGGGAAGTCTCATGGTTTTTCTCGAGTGGCGGCGGGGACCTGGGGTATATTCTCGAGTTACGGCGGAGATACCCCTTCAAAATTCGTGTTTGTTCAGGGACCTCACGACTCCTGTGTAGTAACGAGGGACAACTCAGGAACCACTTTGATGCTTGGCAGGGCAAAAGGGACGCATCTCGATGTGAGGCGAAAGACCCAAGGTCCCTTTCCAATAGCTACAGGGATATTGGGATTCCTATCACTGTTCAGGAGGAGTCAGACATCATAATCTTTTGACGCAGTGAACTCCGCATGCCTCTCGAGCTGATAAAGGGATGTGAGGATTCCGTCGAAATGAGGAAGGGACCTATGGCTTTCTCTAGGGACTCCACAGGGGATTCAGACATCCCTTCTCCTTGTGAGATGAAAGACGACCCTGTATTCAAACCACTGCAAGGAAATCGTCTCCTTTTGAGTCAGGGCTTCTCGGTGTATATTCCACTTGAGGCAGCAAAGTTAATGTCCTTCCCACATATCTATTGATGAGAGAAGCCTCCTATTGAGTTGCTTGTGAAAAGTATGCAAACATCTGAAGTCTAAACCAGGGAATCAGCTCATCTCCAGACCATTTTGGCTAAACGGAGTATTCTCCTAGTTGCTCTGCTGAATTTCGTGTTCCTCTAGACTTGGGATGTTGTTCTCGGGGGAAACACTGGAGTTGCCTAAAGGAAGTCAAGCCACTCGTCGTGTTTAATGAGGAACAGAGGATGGCTCTGAAGTCAATGCGGGGGAATCGGGCGTCATCTCATGTTCTTTAGGGGTACAATGTGCTTCTTCGCATTGCTCAGGTGACCTCAGGTCCCTATAGACTTGTGACAGTGTTCTTGGGGACTGTCTCGAGATCCATCAAACAAATCGAGGCTCCTTACATGTTTGATGGGGATCACAAAAATGCTCTGTATGCAATGCAGGGGAATCGGGCCTCAACTTGCTTCGAGGGGGAAGTCCAATTGTTTTTCTCGAGGTGTGGCGGGGGGACCTGGGGTATTTTCTCGGGTTATGGTGGGGATAGCCCTTCAAAACTCGTGTTTGTTCAGCGACGTCAGGTCTCTTGTCTAGTTACGATGGACACCTTACGAATCTCTTGGCGGCTTAGCAGTGCAAAAGCGAAGCTACTCGAGGTGAGGCGGGAGACCCAGGTTCCCTTTCCAGTAGCCACAGGGATATTGGTATTTCTATTAATGTTCAAGAGGAATCAGGCTTCATCACCTTTTGAGGCAGTGAACCCCGCTTGACTATCGAAGTGTCAAAGGGATGGGAGGCATTCCGTCGAAATGTGGGCGGGACATAGGGCTCTGACTAGGGATTCTACAGGGGATTCACACATCTTTTCATCTTGTGAGATGAAAGACGAGCTTGTACTCAAGCAACTGCAAGGAAATCCAGCCTCCTTTCGAGTCAGGGATTCTCGCTGTATATTCCACTTGAGGCAGCAAATTCAGGGACCCTCCCACATAACTATTGATGAGAGAATTCTCCTATTGATGTGCTTCTGGAAAGTTGGCATACGTCTTGAGTCTAAGCCAGGGAATCAGCTCTCATCTCAAGACGATTTGGGGTACACAGTGCATTCCTCGAGTTGCTGTGCTGAACATGCTGTTCCTCTAGACTTGAGACGGTGTTTTCGGGGAATCTCTGGAGTTGCCTAAAGGAACTCAAGCCTGTGTTCCTGTTTGATTGTTAATGGCGGAAGGCTTTGGAGTCACTGCAGGGAAATCGGGTCTCATCTCGAGTTGATTTGGGGTACATGGAGCTCCTTCGCTTTGCTGGGGTGACCTCAGGTCCCTCTAGACTTGTGACAGTGTTCTTGGGGACTGTCTCGAGATCCATCAAACAAATCGAGGCTCCTTACAGGTTTGATGGGGATCACGGAATTCGTCTGTATGCAATGCAGGGGAATCGGGCCTCAACTTGCTTCGAGGGGGAAGTCCAATTGTTTTTCTCGAGTTGTGGCGGGCACCTGGGGTATTTTCTCGGGTTATGGTGAGGATAGCCCTTCAAAACTCGTGTTTGTTCAGCGACGTCAGGTCTCTTGTCTAGTTACGATGGACACCTTAGGAATCCCTTGGCTGCTTAGCTGTGTAAAAGCGAGGCTTCTCGAGGTGAGGTGGGTGACCCAGGTTCCCTTTCCATTAGCCACAGGGATATTGGTATTTCTATCAATGTTCAAGAGGAATCAGGCTTCATCAACTTTTGAGGCAGTGAACCCCGCTTGACTATCGAAGTGTCAAAGGGATGTGAGGCATTCCGTCGAAATGTGGCCGGGCCATAGTGCTCTCACACTAGGGATTCCACAGGGGATTCAGACATCCTTTCATCTTGTGAGATGAAAGACGAGGTTGTACTCAAGCAACTGCAAGGAAATCCGGCCTCCTTTCGAGTCAGGGATTCTCGCTGTATATTCCACTTGAGGCAGCAAATTCAGGGACCCTCCCACATAACTATTGCTGAGAGAATCCTCATATTGATGTGCTTATGGAAAGTTGGCATACGTCTTGAGTCTAAGCCAGGGAATCAGCTCTCATCTCAAGAGGATTTTTGGTACACAGAGCATTCCTCCAGTTGCTGTGCTGAACTTGCTGTTCCTCTAGACTTGGGACGGTGTTTTCGGGGAATCTCTGGAGTTGCCTAAAGGAACTCAAGCCACTGGTCGTGTTTGATTGGGAATGGCGGATGGCTCTGGAGTCAATGCAGGGAAATCGGGCCTCATCTCGAGTTGATTTGGGGTACATGGAGCTCCTTTGCGTTGCTGGGGTGACCTCAGGGTCCCTCTAGACTTTTTGACAGTGTTCTTGGGGACTGTCTCGAGATCCATCATGCAAGTCAAGGCTACTTACAGGTTTCATGAGGATCACGGAATTGCTCTGCATGCAATGCAGGAGAATCGGGCCTCATCTCACTTCTAGGGGAACTCTCATGGTTTTCTCGAGGTGTGGCGGGCACGTGGGCAATATTCTCGACTTAGGGTGGGGATGGCCCTTCAAAACTCGTGTTTGTTCAGCGACGCCAAGACTCCTGTCTAGTTACGAGGGACACCTCAGGAATCTCTTCGAGGCTTGGCAGGAGAAAAGGGACGCTTCTCGATGTGAGGCTGGAGACACAGGTTCACTTTCCAGTAGCCACAGGGATACTGGGATTCATGTCAATGATCAGGAGGAGTCAGGCATCGTCACCTTTTGAAGCAGTAAACGTTGCGAGCCTCTCGAGGTGTCAAAGGGATGTGAGGCATTATGTCAAAATGAGGCGGGGACCTATGGCTTTCTCTAGTGTCTCCACAGGGGATCAGAAATCCCTTCTTCTTGTGAGATGAAAGATGAGCCTGTATTCAAGCCACTGCAAGGAATTCCGTCCTCCTTTCGAGTCAGGCCTTCTCCGTGTTTATTCCACTTGAGGCAGCAAACTCAGCGACCTTCTCACATAACTATTGCTGAGAGAAGCCTCCTCTTGAGGAGCTTATGAAAAGTTGGCATATGACTTGAGTTTAAGCCAGGGAATCAGCTCTCATCTCGAGACGATTTGGGGTACACTGAGCATTCCTCGATTTGCTGTGCTGAACTTGGTGTTCCTCTAGACGAGGGACCGTGTTCTCGGGGAATCTCTGGAGTTGCCTAAAGCAAGTCAAGCCACTGGTCCTGTTTGATGGGGAAAGGGGGATGGCTCTGAAGTCAATGCAGGGGAATCGGGCCTCATCTCAAGTGGATTTGGTGTACATGGTACTCCTTCGCATTACTGGGGTGACCTCAGCGACCCTCTAGATTGGTGAAAGTGTTCTTGGGGCCTGTCTCGAGATACATCAAGCAAGTCGAGACTCCTTAGATGTTTGACGGGGATCACGGAATTGCTCTGCATGCAATGCAATGGAATCAGGCCTCAACTCACTTCGAGGGGGAAGTCTCATGGTTTTTCTCGAGTGGCGGCGGGGACCTGGGGTATATTCTCGAGTTACGGCGGAGATACCCCTTCAAAATTCGTGTTTGTTCAGGGACCTCACGACTCCTGTGTAGTAACGAGGGACAACTCAGGAACCACTTTGATGCTTGGCAGGGCAAAAGGGACGCATCTCGATGTGAGGCGAAAGACCCAAGGTCCCTTTCCAATAGCTACAGGGATATTGGGATTCCTATCACTGTTCAGGAGGAGTCAGACATCATAATCTTTTGACGCAGTGAACTCCGCATGCCTCTCGAGCTGATAAAGGGATGTGAAGGATTCCGTCGAAATGAGGAAGGGACCTATGGCTTTCTCTAGGGACTCCACAGGGGATTCAGACATCCCTTCTCCTTTGTGAGATGAAAGACGACCCTGTATTCAAACCACTGCAAGGAAATCGTCTCCTTTTGAGTCAGGGCTTCTCGGTGTATATTCCACTTGAGGCAGCAAAGTTAATGTCCTTCCCACATATCTATTGATGAGAGAAGCCTCCTATTGAGTTGCTTGTGAAAAGTATGCAAACATCTTAAGTCTAAACCAGGGAATCAGCTCATCTCCAGACCATTTTGGCTAAACGGAGTATTCTCCTAGTTGCTCTGCTGAATTTCGTGTTCCTCTAGACTTGGGATGTTGTTCTCGGGGAAACACTGGAGTTGCCTAAAGGAAGTCAAGCCACTCGTCGTGTTTAATGAGGAACAGAGGATGGCTCTGAAGTCAATGCGGGGGAATCGGGCGTCATCTCATGTTCTTTAGGGGTACAATGTGCTTCTTCGCATTGCTCAGGTGACCTCAGGTCCCTATAGACTTGTGACAGTGTTCTTGGGGACTGTCTCGAGATCCATCAAACAAATCGAGGCTCCTTACATGTTTGATGGGGATCACAAAAATGCTCTGTATGCAATGCAGGGGAATCGGGCCTCAACTTGCTTCGAGGGGGAAGTCCAATTGTTTTTCTCGAGGTGTGGCGGGGACCTGGGGTATTTTCTCGGGTTATGGTGGGGATAGCCCTTCAAAACTCGTGTTTGTTCAGCGACGTCAGGTCTCTTGTCTAGTTACGATGGACACCTTACGAATCTCTTGGCGGCTTAGCAGTGCAAAAGCGAAGCTACTCGAGGTGAGGCGGGAGACCCAGGTTCCCTTTCCAGTAGCCACAGGGATATTGGTATTTCTATTAATGTTCAAGAGGAATCAGGCTTCATCACCTTTTGAGGCAGTGAACCCCGCTTGACTATCGAAGTGTCAAAGGGATGGGAGGCATTCCGTCGAAATGTGGCCGGGACATAGGGCTCTGACTAGGGATTCTACAGGGGATTCACACATCTTTTCATCTTGTGAGATGAAAGACGAGCTTGTACTCAAGCAACTGCAAGGAAATCCAGCCTCCTTTCGAGTCAGGGATTCTCGCTGTATATTCCACTTGAGGCAGCAAATTCAGGGACCCTCCCACATAACTATTGATGAGAGAATTCTCCTATTGATGTGCTTCTGGAAAGTTGGCATACGTCTTGAGTCTAAGCCAGGGAATCAGCTCTCATCTCAAGACGATTTGGGGTACACAGTGCATTCCTCGAGTTGCTGTGCTGAACATGCTGTTCCTCTAGACTTGAGACGGTGTTTTCGGGGAATCTCTGGAGTTGCCTAAAGGAACTCAAGCCTGTGTTCCTGTTTGATTGTTAATGGCGGAAGGCTTTGGAGTCACTGCAGGGAAATCGGGTCTCATCTCGAGTTGATTTGGGGTACATGGAGCTCCTTCGCTTTGCTGGGGTGACCTCAGTGTCCCTCTAGACTTGTGACAGTGTTCTTGGGGACTGTCTCGAGATCCATCAAACAAATCGAGGCTCCTTACAGGTTTGATGGGGATCACGGAATTCGTCTGTATGCAATGCAGGGGAATCGGGCCTCAACTTGCTTCGAGGGGGAAGTCCAATTGTTTTTCTCGAGTTGTGGCGGGCACCTGGGGTATTTTCTCGGGTTATGGTGAGGATAGCCCTTCAAAACTCGTGTTTGTTCAGCGACGTCAGGTCTCTTGTCTAGTTACGATGGACACCTTAGGAATCCCTTGGCTGCTTAGCTGTGTAAAAGCGAGGCTTCTCGAGGTGAGGTGGGTGACCCAGGTTCCCTTTCCATTAGCCACAGGGATATTGGTATTTCTATCAATGTTCAAGAGGAATCAGGCTTCATCAACTTTTGAGGCAGTGAACCCCGCTTGACTATCGAAGTGTCAAAGGGATGTGAGGCATTCCGTCGAAATGTGGCCGGGCCATAGTGCTCTCACTAGGGATTCCACAGGGGATTCAGACATCCTTTCATCTTGTGAGATGAAAGACGAGGTTGTACTCAAGCAACTGCAAGGAAATCCGGCCTCCTTTCGAGTCAGGGATTCTCGCTGTATATTCCACTTGAGGCAGCAAATTCAGGGACCCTCCCACATAACTATTGCTGAGAGAATCCTCATATTGATGTGCTTATGGAAAGTTGGCATACGTCTTGAGTCTAAGCCAGGGAATCAGCTCTCATCTCAAGAGGATTTTTGGTACACAGAGCATTCCTCCAGTTGCTGTGCTGAACTTGCTGTTCCTCTAGACTTGGGACGGTGTTTTCGGGGAATCTCTGGAGTTGCCTAAAGGAACTCAAGCCACTGGTCGTGTTTGATTGGGAATGGCGGATGGCTCTGGAGTCAATGCAGGGAAATCGGGCCTCATCTCGAGTTGATTTGGGGTACATGGAGCTCCTTTGCGTTGCTGGGGTGACCTCAGGGTCCCTCTAGACTTTTGACAGTGTTCTTGGGGACTGTCTCGAGATCCATCATGCAAGTCAAGGCTACTTACAGGTTTCATGAGGATCACGGAATTTGCTCTGCATGCAATGCAGGAGAATCGGGCCTCATCTCACTTCTAGGGGAACTCTCATGGTTTTCTCGAGGTGTGGCGGGCACGTGGGCAATATTCTCGACTTAGGGTGGGGATGGCCCTTCAAAACTCGTGTTTGTTCAGCGACGCCAAGACTCCTGTCTAGTTACGAGGGACACCTCAGGAATCTCTTCGAGGCTTGGCAGGAGAAAAGGGACGCTTCTCGATGTGAGGCTGGAGACACAGGTTCACTTTCCAGTAGCCACAGGGATACTGGGATTCATGTCAATGATCAGGAGGAGTCAGGCATCGTCACCTTTTGAAGCAGTAAACGTTGCGAGCCTCTCGAGGTGTCAAAGGGATGTGAGGCATTATGTCAAAATGAGGCGGGGACCTATGGCTTTCTCTAGTGTCTCCACAGGGGATTCAGAAATCCCTTCTTCTTGTGAGATGAAAGATGAGCCTGTATTCAAGCCACTGCAAGGAATTCCGTCCTCCTTTCGAGTCAGGCCTTCTCCGTGTTTATTCCACTTGAGGCAGCAAACTCAGCGACCTTCTCACATAACTATTGCTGAGAGAAGCCTCCTCTTGAGGAGCTTATGAAAAGTTGGCATATGACTTGAGTTTAAGCCAGGGAATCAGCTCTCATCTCGAGACGATTTGGGGTACACTGAGCATTCCTCGATTTGCTGTGCTGAACTTGGTGTTCCTCTAGACGAGGGACCGTGTTCTCGGGGAATCTCTGGAGTTGCCTAAAGCAAGTCAAGCCACTGGTCCTGTTTGATGGGGAAAGGGGGATGGCTCTGAAGTCAATGCAGGGGAATCGGGCCTCATCTCAAGTGGATTTGGTGTACATGGTACTCCTTCGCATTACTGGGGTGACCTCAGCGACCCTCTAGATTGGTGAAAGTGTTCTTGGGGCCTGTCTCGAGATACATCAAGCAAGTCGAGACTCCTTAGATGTTTGACGGGGATCACGGAATTGCTCTGCATGCAATGCAATGGAATCAGGCCTCAACTTACTTCGAGGGGGAAGTCTCATGGTTTTTCTCGAGTGGCGGCGGGGACCTGGGGTATATTCTCGAGTTACGGCGGAGATACCCCTTCAAAATTCGTGTTTGTTCAGGGACCTCACGACTCCTGTGTAGTAACGAGGGACAACTCAGGAACCACTTTGATGCTTGGCAGGGCAAAAGGGACGCATCTCGAGGTGAGGCGAAAGACCCAAGGTCCCTTTCCAATAGCTACAGGGATATTGGGATTCCTATCACTGTTCAGGAGGAGTCAGACATCATAATCTTTTGACGCAGTGAACTCCGCATGCCTCTCGAGCTGATAAAGGGATGTGAAGGATTCCGTCGAAATGAGGAAGGGACCTATGGCTTTCTCTAGGGACTCCACAGGGGATTCAGACATCCCTTCTCCTTGTGAGATGAAAGACGACCCTGTATTCAAACCACTGCAAGGAAATCGTCTCCTTTTGAGTCAGGGCTTCTCGGTGTATATTCCACTTGAGGCAGCAAAGTTAATGTCCTTCCCACATATCTATTGATGAGAGAAGCCTCCTATTGAGTTGCTTGTGAAAAGTATGCAAACATCTTAAGTCTAAACCAGGGAATCAGCTCATCTCCAGACCATTTTGGCTAAACGGAGTATTCTCCTAGTTGCTCTGCTGAATTTCGTGTTCCTCTAGACTTGGGATGTTGTTCTCGGGGAAACACTGGAGTTGCCTAAAGGAAGTCAAGCCACTCGTCGTGTTTAATGAGGAACAGAGGATGGCTCTGAAGTCAATGCGGGGGAATCGGGCGTCATCTCATGTTCTTTAGGGGTACAATGTGCTTCTTCGCATTGCTCAGGTGACCTCAGGTCCCTATAGACTTGTGACAGTGTTCTTGGGGGGACTGTCTCGAGATCCATCAAACAAATCGAGGCTCCTTACATGTTTGATGGGGATCACAAAAATGCTCTGTATGCAATGCAGGGGAATCGGGCCTCAACTTGCTTCGAGGGGGAAGTCCAATTGTTTTTCTCGAGGTGTGGCGGGCACCTGGGGTATTTTCTCGGGTTATGGTGGGGATAGCCCTTCAAAACTCGTGTTTGTTCAGCGACGTCAGGTCTCTTGTCTAGTTACGATGGACACCTTACGAATCTCTTGGCGGCTTAGCAGTGCAAAAGCGAAGCTACTCGAGGTGAGGCGGGAGACCCAGGTTCCCTTTCCAGTAGCCACAGGGATATTGGTATTTCTATTAATGTTCAAGAGGAATCAGGCTTCATCACCTTTTGAGGCAGTGAACCCCGCTTGACTATCGAAGTGTCAAAGGGATGGGAGGCATTCCGTCGAAATGTGGCCGGGACATAGGGCTCTGACTAGGGATTCTACAGGGGATTCACACATCTTTTCATCTTGTGAGATGAAAGACGAGCTTGTACTCAAGCAACTGCAAGGAAATCCAGCCTCCTTTCGAGTCAGGGATTCTCGCTGTATATTCCACTTGAGGCAGCAAATTTCAGGGACCCTCCCACATAACTATTGATGAGAGAATTCTCCTATTGATGTGCTTCTGGAAAGTTGGCATACGTCTTGAGTCTAAGCCAGGGAATCAGCTCTCATCTCAAGACGATTTGGGGTACACAGTGCATTCCTCGAGTTGCTGTGCTGAACATGCTGTTCCTCTAGACTTGAGACGGTGTTTTCGGGGAATCTCTGGAGTTGCCTAAAGGAACTCAAGCCTGTGTTCCTGTTTGATTGTTAATGGCGGAAGGCTTTGGAGTCACTGCAGGGAAATCGGGTCTCATCTCGAGTTGATTTGGGGTACATGGAGCTCCTTCGCTTTGCTGGGGTGACCTCAGTGTCCCTCTAGACTTGTGACAGTGTTCTTGGGGACTGTCTCGAGATCCATCAAACAAATCGAGGCTCCTTACAGGTTTGATGGGGATCACGGAATTCGTCTGTATGCAATGCAGGGGAATCGGGCCTCAACTTGCTTCGAGGGGGAAGTCCAATTGTTTTTCTCGAGTTGTGGCGGGCACCTGGGGTATTTTCTCGGGTTATGGTGAGGATAGCCCTTCAAAACTCGTGTTTGTTCAGCGACGTCAGGTCTCTTGTCTAGTTACGATGGACACCTTAGGAATCCCTTGGCTGCTTAGCTGTGTAAAAGCGAGGCTTCTCGAGGTGAGGTGGGTGACCCAGGTTCCCTTTCCATTAGCCACAGGGATATTGGTATTTCTATCAATGTTCAAGAGGAATCAGGCTTCATCAACTTTTGAGGCAGTGAACCCCGCTTGACTATCGAAGTGTCAAAGGGATGTGAGGCATTCCGTCGAAATGTGGCCGGGCCATAGTGCTCTCACTAGGGATTCCACAGGGGATTCAGACATCCTTTCATCTTGTGAGATGAAAGACGAGGTTGTACTCAAGCAACTGCAAGGAAATCCGGCCTCCTTTCGAGTCAGGGATTCTCGCTGTATATTCCACTTGAGGCAGCAAATTCAGGGACCCTCCCACATAACTATTGCTGAGAGAATCCTCATATTGATGTGCTTATGGAAAGTTGGCATACGTCTTGAGTCTAAGCCAGGGAATCAGCTCTCATCTCAAGAGGATTTTTGGTACACAGAGCATTCCTCCAGTTGCTGTGCTGAACTTGCTGTTCCTCTAGACTTGGGACGGTGTTTTCGGGGAATCTCTGGAGTTGCCTAAAGGAACTCAAGCCACTGGTCGTGTTTGATTGGGAATGGCGGATGGCTCTGGAGTCAATGCAGGGAAATCGGGCCTCATCTCGAGTTGATTTGGGGTACATGGAGCTCCTTTGCGTTGCTGGGGTGACCTCAGGGTCCCTCTAGACTTTTGACAGTGTTCTTGGGGACTGTCTCGAGATCCATCATGCAAGTCAAGGCTACTTACAGGTTTCATGAGGATCACGGAATTGCTCTGCATGCAATGCAGGAGAATCGGGCCTCATCTCACTTCTAGGGGAACTCTCATGGTTTTCTCGAGGTGTGGCGGGCACGTGTGGGCAATATTCTCGACTTAGGGTGGGGATGGCCCTTCAAAACTCGTGTTTGTTCAGCGACGCCAAGACTCCTGTCTAGTTACGAGGGACACCTCAGGAATCTCTTCGAGGCTTGGCAGGAGAAAAGGGACGCTTCTCGATGTGAGGCTGGAGACACAGGTTCACTTTCCAGTAGCCACAGGGATACTGGGATTCATGTCAATGATCAGGAGGAGTCAGGCATCGTCACCTTTTGAAGCAGTAAACGTTGCGAGCCTCTCGAGGTGTCAAAGGGATGTGAGGCATTATGTCAAAATGAGGCGGGGACCTATGGCTTTCTCTAGTGTCTCCACAGGGGATTCAGAAATCCCTTCTTCTTGTGAGATGAAAGATGAGCCTGTATTCAAGCCACTGCAAGGAATTCCGTCCTCCTTTCGAGTCAGGCCTTCTCCGTGTTTATTCCACTTGAGGCAGCAAACTCAGCGACCTTCTCACATAACTATTGCTGAGAGAAGCCTCCTCTCTTGAGGAGCTTATGAAAAGTTGGCATATGACTTGAGTTTAAGCCAGGGAATCAGCTCTCATCTCGAGACGATTTGGGGTACACTGAGCATTCCTCGATTTGCTGTGCTGAACTTGGTGTTCCTCTAGACGAGGGACCG
Organism: Odocoileus hemionus; assembly: GCA_020976825.1. Taxonomy (NCBI): domain Eukaryota; kingdom Metazoa; phylum Chordata; class Mammalia; order Artiodactyla; family Cervidae; genus Odocoileus; species Odocoileus hemionus. The sequence goes on from CM037425.1 coordinate 63,263,861, forward strand.
TGTTCTCGGGGAATCTCTGGAGTTGCCTAAAGCAAGTCAAGCCACTGGTCCTGTTTGATGGGGAAAGGGGGATGGCTCTGAAGTCAATGCAGGGGAATCGGGCCTCATCTCAAGTGGATTTGGTGTACATGGTACTCCTTCGCATTACTGGGGTGACCTCAGCGACCCTCTAGATTGGTGAAAGTGTTCTTGGGGCCTGTCTCGAGATACATCAAGCAAGTCGAGACTCCTTAGATGTTTGACGGGGATCACGGAATTGCTCTGCATGCAATGCAATGGAATCAGGCCTCAACTTACTTCGAGGGGGAAGTCTCATGGTTTTTCTCGAGTGGCGGCGGGGACCTGGGGTATATTCTCGAGTTACGGCGGAGATACCCCTTCAAAATTCGTGTTTGTTCAGGGACCTCACGACTCCTGTGTAGTAACGAGGGACAACTCAGGAACCACTTTGATGCTTGGCAGGGCAAAAGGGACGCATCTCGAGGTGAGGCGAAAGACCCAAGGTCCCTTTCCAATAGCTACAGGGATATTGGGATTCCTATCACTGTTCAGGAGGAGTCAGACATCATAATCTTTTGACGCAGTGAACTCCGCATGCCTCTCGAGCTGATAAAGGGATGTGAAGGATTCCGTCGAAATGAGGAAGGGACCTATGGCTTTCTCTAGGGACTCCACAGGGGATTCAGACATCCCTTCTCCTTGTGAGATGAAAGACGACCCTGTATTCAAACCACTGCAAGGAAATCGTCTCCTTTTGAGTCAGGGCTTCTCGGTGTATATTCCACTTGAGGCAGCAAAGTTAATGTCCTTCCCACATATCTATTGATGAGAGAAGAGAGCCTCCTATTGAGTTGCTTGTGAAAAGTATGCAAACATCTTAAAGTCTAAACCAGGGAATCAGCTCATCTCCAGACCATTTTGGCTAAACGGAGTATTCTCCTAGTTGCTCTGCTGAATTTCGTGTTCCTCTAGACTTGGGATGTTGTTCTCGGGGAAACACTGGAGTTGCCTAAAGGAAGTCAAGCCACTCGTCGTGTTTAATGAGGAACAGAGGATGGCTCTGAAGTCAATGCGGGGGAATCGGGCGTCATCTCATGTTCTTTAGGGGTACAATGTGCTTCTTCGCATTGCTCAGGTGACCTCAGGTCCCAATAGACTTGTGACAGTGTTCTTGGGGACTGTCTCGAGATCCATCAAACAAATCGAGGCTCCTTACATGTTTGATGGGGATCACAAAAATGCTCTGTATGCAATGCAGGGGAATCGGGCCTCAACTTGCTTCGAGGGGGAAGTCCAATTGTTTTTCTCGAGGTGTGGCGGGCACCTGGGGTATTTTCTCGGGTTATGGTGGGGATAGCCCTTCAAAACTCGTGTTTGTTCAGCGACGTCAGGTCTCTTGTCTAGTTACGATGGACACCTTACGAATCTCTTGGCGGCTTAGCAGTGCAAAAGCGAAGCTACTCGAGGTGAGGCGGGAGACCCAGGTTCCCTTTCCAGTAGCCACAGGGATATTGGTATTTCTATTAATGTTCAAGAGGAATCAGGCTTCATCACCTTTTGAGGCAGTGAACCCCGCTTGACTATCGAAGTGTCAAAGGGATGGGAGGCATTCCGTCGAAATGTGGCCGGGATAGGGCTCTGACTAGGGATTCTACAGGGGATTCACACATCTTTTCATCTTGTGAGATGAAAGACGAGCTTGTACTCAAGCAACTGCAAGGAAATCCAGCCTCCTTTCGAGTCAGGGATTCTCGCTGTATATTCCACTTGAGGCAGCAAATTCAGGGACCCTCCCACATAACTATTGATGAGAGAATTCTCCTATTGATGTGCTTCTGGAAAGTTGGCATACGTCTTGAGTCTAAGCCAGGGAATCAGCTCTCATCTCAAGACGATTTGGGGTACACAGTGCATTCCTCGAGTTGCTGTGCTGAACATGCTGTTCCTCTAGACTTGAGACGGTGTTTTCGGGGAATCTCTGGAGTTGCCTAAAGGAACTCAAGCCTGTGTTCCTGTTTGATTGTTAATGGCGGAAGGCTTTGGAGTCACTGCAGGGAAATCGGGTCTCATCTCGAGTTGATTTGGGGTACATGGAGCTCCTTCGCTTTGCTGGGGTGACCTCAGTGTCCCTCTAGACTTGTGACAGTGTTCTTGGGGACTGTCTCGAGATCCATCAAACAAATCGAGGCTCCTTACAGGTTTGATGGGGATCACGGAATTCGTCTGTATGCAATGCAGGGGAATCGGGCCTCAACTTGCTTCGAGGGGGAAGTCCAATTGTTTTTCTCGAGTTGTGGCGGGCACCTGGGGTATTTTCTCGGGTTATGGTGAGGATAGCCCTTCAAAACTCGTGTTTGTTCAGCGACGTCAGGTCTCTTGTCTAGTTACGATGGACACCTTAGGAATCCCTTGGCTGCTTAGCTGTGTAAAAGCGAGGCTTCTCGAGGTGAGGTGGGTGACCCAGGTTCCCTTTCCATTAGCCACAGGGATATTGGTATTTCTATCAATGTTCAAGAGGAATCAGGCTTCATCAACTTTTGAGGCAGTGAACCCCGCTTGACTATCGAAGTGTCAAAGGGATGTGAGGCATTCCGTCGAAATGTGGCCGGGCCATAGTGCTCTCACTAGGGATTCCACAGGGGATTCAGACATCCTTTCATCTTGTGAGATGAAAGACGAGCTTGTACTCAAGCAACTGCAAGGAAATCCGGCCTCCTTTCGAGTCAGGGATTCTCGCTGTATATTCCACTTGAGGCAGCAAATTCAGGGACCCTCCCACATAACTATTGCTGAGAGAATCCTCATATTGATGTGCTTATGGAAAGTTGGCATACGTCTTGAGTCTAAGCCAGGGAATCAGCTCTCATCTCAAGAGGATTTTTGGTACACAGAGCATTCCTCCAGTTGCTGTGCTGAACTTGCTGTTCCTCTAGACTTGGGACGGTGTTTTCGGGGAATCTCTGGAGTTGCCTAAAGGAACTCAAGCCACTGGTCGTGTTTGATTGGGAATGGCGGATGGCTCTGGAGTCAATGCAGGGAAATCGGGCCTCATCTCGAGTTGATTTGGGGTACATGGAGCTCCTTTGCGTTGCTGGGGTGACCTCAGGGTCCCTCTAGACTTTTGACAGTGTTCTTGGGGACTGTCTCGAGATCCATCATGCAAGTCAAGGCTACTTACAGGTTTCATGAGGATCACGGAATTGCTCTGCATGCAATGCAGGAGAATCGGGCCTCATCTCACTTCTAGGGGAACTCTCATGGTTTTCTCGAGGTGTGGCGGGCACGTGGGCAATATTCTCGACTTAGGGTGGGGATGGCCCTTCAAAACTCGTGTTTGTTCAGCGACGCCAAGACTCCTGTCTAGTTACGAGGGACACCTCAGGAATCTCTTCGAGGCTTGGCAGGAGAAAAGGGACGCTTCTCGATGTGAGGCTGGAGACACAGGTTCACTTTCCAGTAGCCACAGGGATACTGGGATTCATGTCAATGATCAGGAGTCAGGCATCGTCACCTTTTGAAGCAGTAAACGTTGCGAGCCTCTCGAGGTGTCAAAGGGATGTGAGGCATTATGTCAAAATGAGGCGGGGACCTATGGCTTTCTCTAGTGTCTCCACAGGGGATTCAGAAATCCCTTCTTCTTGTGAGATGAAAGATGAGCCTGTGTATTCAAGCCACTGCAAGGAATTCCGTCCTCCTTTCGAGTCAGGCCTTCTCCGTGTTTATTCCACTTGAGGCAGCAAACTCAGCGACCTTCTCACATAACTATTGCTGAGAGAAGCCTCCTCTTGAGGAGCTTATGAAAAGTTGGCATATGACTTGAGTTTAAGCCAGGGAATCAGCTCTCATCTCGAGACGATTTTTGGGGTACACTGAGCATTCCTCGATTTGCTGTGCTGAACTTGGTGTTCCTCTAGACGAGGGACCGTGTTCTCGGGGAATCTCTGGAGTTGCCTAAAGCAAGTCAAGCCACTGGTCCTGTTTGATGGGGAAAGGGGGATGGCTCTGAAGTCAATGCAGGGGAATCGGGCCTCATCTCAAGTGGATTTGGTGTACATGGTACTCCTTCGCATTACTGGGGTGACCTCAGCGACCCTCTAGATTGGTGAAAGTGTTCTTGGGGCCTGTCTCGAGATACATCAAGCAAGTCGAGACTCCTTAGATGTTTGACGGGGATCACGGAATTGCTCTGCATGCAATGCAATGGAATCAGGCCTCAACTTACTTCGAGGGGGAAGTCTCATGGTTTTTTTCTCGAGTGGCGGCGGGGACCTGGGGTATATTCTCGAGTTACGGCGGAGATACCCCTTCAAAATTCGTGTTTGTTCAGGGACCTCACGACTCCTGTGTAGTAACGAGGGACAACTCAGGAACCACTTTGATGCTTGGCAGGGCAAAAGGGACGCATCTCGAGTGAGAGGCGAAAGACCCAAGGTCCCTTTCCAATAGCTACAGGGATATTGGGATTCCTATCACTGTTCAGGAGGAGTCAGACATCATAATCTTTTGACGCAGTGAACTCCGCATGCCTCTCGAGAGTGATAAAGGGATGTGAAGGATTCCGTCGAAATGAGGAAGGGACCTATGGCTTTCTCTAGGGACTCCACAGGGGATTCAGACATCCCTTCTCCTTGTGAGATGAAAGACGACCCTGTATTCAAACCACTGCAAGGAAATCGTCTCCTTTTGAGTCAGGGCTTCTCGGTGTATATTCCACTTGAGGCAGCAAAGTTAATGTCCTTCCCACATATCTATTGATGAGAGAAGCCTCCTATTGAGTTGCTTGTGAAAAGTATGCAAACATCTTAAGTCTAAACCAGGGAATCAGCTCATCTCCAGACCATTTTGGCTAAACGGAGTATTCTCCTAGTAGTTGCTCTGCTGAATTTCGTGTTCCTCTAGACTTGGGATGTTTGTTCTCGGGGAAACACTGAGTTGCCTAAAGGAAGTCAAGCCACTCGTCGTGTTTAATGAGGAACAGAGGATGGCTCTGAAGTCAATGCGGGGGAATCGGGCGTCATCTCATGTTCTTTAGGGGTACAATGTGCTTCTTCGCATTGCTCAGGTGACCTCAGGTCCCAATAGACTTGTGACAGTGTTCTTGGGGACTGTCTCGAGATCCATCAAACAAATCGAGGCTCCTTACATGTTTGATGGGGATCACAAAAATGCTCTGTATGCAATGCAGGGGAATCGGGCCTCAACTTGCTTCGAGGGGGAAGTCCAATTGTTTTTCTCGAGGTGTGGCGGGCACCTGGGGTATTTTCTCGGGTTATGGTGGGGATAGCCCTTCAAAACTCGTGTTTGTTCAGCGACGTCAGGTCTCTTGTCTAGTTACGATGGACACCTTACGAATCTCTTGGCGGCTTAGCAGTGTGCAAAAGCGAAGCTACTCGAGGTGAGGCGGGAGACCCAGGTTCCCTTTCCAGTAGCCACAGGGATATTGGTATTTCTATTAATGTTCAAGAGGAATCAGGCTTCATCACCTTTTGAGGCAGTGAACCCCGCTTGACTATCGAAGTGTCAAAGGGATGGGAGGCATTCCGTCGAAATGTGGCCGGGACATAGGGCTCTGACTAGGGATTCTACAGGGGATTCACACATCTTTTCATCTTGTGAGATGAAAGACGAGCTTGTACTCAAGCAACTGCAAGGAAATCCAGCCTCCTTTCGAGTCAGGGATTCTCGCTGTATATTCCACTTGAGGCAGCAAATTCAGGGACCCTCCCACATAACTATTGATGAGAGAATTCTCCTATTGATGTGCTTCTGGAAAGTTGGCATACGTCTTGAGTCTAAGCCAGGGAATCAGCTCTCATCTCAAGACGATTTGGGGTACACAGTGCATTCCTCGAGTTGCTGTGCTGAACATGCTGCTGTTCCTCTAGACTTGAGACGGTGTTTTCGGGGAATCTCTGGAGTTGCCTAAAGGAACTCAAGCCTGTGTTCCTGTTTGATTGTTAATGGCGGAAGGCTTTGGAGTCACTGCAGGGAAATCGGGTCTCATCTCGAGTTGATTTGGGGTACATGGAGCTCCTTCGCTTTGCTGGGGTGACCTCAGTGTCCCTCTAGACTTGTGACAGTGTTCTTGGGGACTGTCTCGAGATCCATCAAACAAATCGAGGCTCCTTACAGGTTTGATGGGGATCACGGAATTCGTCTGTATGCAATGCAGGGGAATCGGGCCTCAACTTGCTTCGAGGGGGAAGTCCAATTTTTTTTCGAGTTGTGGCGGGCACCTGGGGTATTTTCTCGGGTTATGGTGAGGATAGCCCTTCAAAACTCGTGTTTGTTCAGCGACGTCAGGTCTCTTGTCTAGTTACGATGGACACCTTAGGAATCCCTTGGCTGCTTAGCTGTGTAAAAGCGAGGCTTCTCGAGGTGAGGTGGGTGACCCAGGTTCCCTTTCCATTAGCCACAGGGATATTGGTATTTCTATCAATGTTCAAGAGGAATCAGGCTTCATCAACTTTTGAGGCAGTGAACCCCGCTTGACTATCGAAGTGTCAAAGGGATGTGAGGCATTCCGTCGAAATGTGGCGGGGCCATAGTGCTCTCACTAGGGATTCCACAGGGGATTCAGACATCCTTTCATCTTGTGAGATGAAAGACGAGCTTGTACTCAAGCAACTGCAAGGAATCCGGCCTCCTTTCGAGTCAGGGATTCTCGCTGTATATTCCACTTGAGGCAGCAAATTCAGGGACCCTCCCACATAACTATTGCTGAGAGAATCCTCCTCTATTGATGTGCTTATGGAAAGTTGGCATACGTCTTGAGTTTAAGCCAGGGAATCAGCTCTCATCTCAAGAGGATTTTTGGTACACAGAGCATTCCTCCAGTTGCTGTGCTGAACTTGCTGTTCCTCTAGACTTGGGGGGTGTTTTCGGGGAATCTCTGGAGTTGCCTAAAGGAACTCAAGCCACTGGTCGTGTTTGATTGGGAATGGCGGATGGCTCTGGAGTCAATGCAGGGAAATCGGGCCTCATCTCGAGTTGATTTGGGGTACATGGAGCTCCTTTGCGTTGCTGGGGTGACCTCAGGGTCCCTCTAGACTTTTGACAGTGTTCTTGGGGACTGTCTCGAGATCCATCATGCAAGTCAAGGCTACTTACAGGTTTCATGAGGATCACGGAATTGCTCTGCATGCAATGCAGGAGAATCGGGCCTCATCTCACTTCTAGGGGAACTCTCATGGTTTTTCTCGAGGTGTGGCGGGCACGTGGGCAATTCTCGACTTAGGGTGGGGATGGCCCTTCAAAACTCGTGTTTGTTCAGCGACGCCAAGACTCCTGTCTAGTTACGAGGGACACCTCAGGAATCTCTTCGAGGCTTGGCAGGAGAAAAAGGGACGCTTCTCGATGTGAGGCTGGAGACACAGTCACTTTCCAGTAGCCACAGGGATACTGGGATTCATGTCAATGATCAGGAGGAGTCAGGCATCGTCACCTTTTGAAGCAGTAAACGTTGCGAGCCTCTCGAGGTGTCAAAGGGATGTGAGGCATTATGTCAAAATGAGGCGGGGACCTATGGCTTTCTCTAGTGTCTCCACAGGGGATTCAGAAATCCCTTCTTCTTGTGAGATGAAAGATGAGCCTGTATTCAAGCCACTGCAAGGAATTCCGTCCTCCTTTCGAGTCAGGCCTTCTCCGTGTTATTCCACTTGAGGCAGCAAACTCAGCGACCTTCTCACATAACTATTGCTGAGAGAAGCCTCCTCTTGAGGAGCTTATGAAAAGTTGGCATAACTTTGAGTTTAAGCCAGGGAATCAGCTCTCATCTCGAGACGATTTGGGGTACACTGAGCATTCCTCGATTTGCTGTGCTGAACTTGTGTTTCCTCTAGACGAGGGACCGTGTTCTCGGGGAATCTCTGGAGTTGCCTAAACAAGTCAAGCCACTGGTCCTGTTTGATGGGGAAAGGGGATGGCTCTGAAGTCAATGCAGGGGAATCGGGCCTCATCTCAAGTGGATTTGGTGTACATGGTACTCCTTCGCATTACTGGGGTGACCTCAGCGACCCTAGATTGGTGAAAGTGTTCTTGGGGCCTGTCTCGAGATACATCAAGCAAGTCGAGACTCCTTAGATGTTTGACGGGGATCACGGAATTGCTCTGCATGCAATGCAATGGAATCAGGCCTCAACTTACTTCGAGGGGGAAGTCTCATGGTTTTTCTCGAGTGCGGCGGGGACCTGGGGTATATTCTCGAGTTACGGCGGAGATACCCCTTCAAAATTCGTGTTTGTTCAGGGACCTCACGACTCCTGTGTAGTTACGAGGGACAACTCAGGAACCACTTTGATGCTTGGCAGGGCAAAAGGGACGCATCTCGAGGTGAGGCGAAAGACCCAAGGTCCCTTTCCAATAGCTACAGGGATATTGGTTTCCTATCACTGTTCAGGAGGAGTCAGACATCATATCTTTTGACGCAGTGAACTCCGCATGCCTCTCGAGTGATAAAGGGATGTGAAGGATTCCGTCGAAATGAGGAAGGGACCTATGGCTTTCTCTAGGGACTCCACAGGGGATTCAGACATCCCTTCTCCTTGTGAGATGAAAGACGACCCTGTATTCAAACCACTGCAAGGAAATCGTCTCCTTTCGAGTCAGGGCTTCTCGGTGTATATTCCACTTGAGGCAGCAAAGTTAATGTCCTTCCCACATATCTATTGATGAGAGAAGCCTCCTATTGATGTTGCTTGTGAAAAGTTGCATACGTCTTGAAGTCTAAACCAGGGAATCAGCTCTCATCTCAGACCATTTTGGCTAAACGGAGTATTCTCCTAGTTGCTCTGCTGAATTTCGTGTTCCTCTAGACTTGGGATGTTTTCTCGGGGAAACACTGGAGTTGCCTAAAGGAAGTCAAGCCACTCGTGGTGTTTAATGAGGAACAGAGGGAAGGCTCTGAAGTCAATGCGGGGGAATCGGGCGTCATCTCATGTTTTTAGGGGTACAATGTGCTTCTTCGCATTGCTCAGGTGACCTCAGGTCCCTCTAGACTTGTGACAGTGTTCTTGGGGACTGTCTCGAGATCCATCAAACAAATCGAGGCTCCTTACATGTTTGATGGGGATCACAAAAATGCTCTGTATGCAATGCAGGGGAATCGGGCCTCAACTTGCTTCGAGGGGGAAGTCCAATTGTTTTTCTCGAGGTTGTGGCGGGCACCTGGGGTATTTTCTCGGGTTATGGTGGGGATAGCCCTTCAAAACTCGTGTTTGTTCAGCGACGTCAGGTCTCTTGTCTAGTTACGATGGACACCTTAGGAATCTCTTGGCTGCTTAGCAGTGCAAAAGCGAAGCTACTCGAGGTGAGGCGGGAGACCCAGGTTCCCTTTCCAGTAGCCACAGGGATATTGGTATTTCTATTAAATGTTCAAGAGGAATCAGGCTTCATCACCTTTTGAGGCAGTGAACCCCGCTTGACTATCGAAGTGTCAAAGGGATGTGAGGCATTCCGTCGAAATGTGGCCGGGACATAGTGCTCTGACTAGGGATTCCACAGGGGATTCACACATCCTTTTCATCTTGTGAGATGAAAGACGAGCTTGTACTCAAGCAACTGCAAGGAAATCCAGCCTCCTTTCGAGTCAGGGATTCTCGCTGTATATTCCACTTGAGGCAGCAAATTCAGGGACCCTCCCACATAACTATTGATGAGAGAATTCTCCTATTGATGTGCTTCTGGAAAGTTGGCATACGTCTTGAGTCTAAGCCAGGGAATCAGCTCTCATCTCAAGACGATTTGGGGTACACAGTGCATTCCTCGAGTTGCTGTGCTGAACTTGCTGTTCCTCTAGACTTGAGACGGTGTTTTCGGGGAATCTCTGGAGTTGCCTAAAGGAACTCAAGCCTGTGTTCCTGTTTGATTGGGAATGGCGGGATGGCTCTGGAGTCAATGCAGGGAAATCGGGCCTCATCTCGAGTTGATTTGGGGTACATGGAGCTCCTTTGCGTTGCTGGGGTGACCTCAGGGTCCCTCTAGACTTGTGACAGTGTTCTTGGGGACTGTCTCGAGATCCATCAAACAAGTCGAGGCTCCTTACAGGTTTGATGGGGATCACGGAATTGCTCTGCATGCAATGCAGGAGAATCGGGCCTCATCTTGCTTCGAGGGGGAACTCTCATGTTTTTCTCGAGTTGTGGCGGGCACCTGGGGTATATTCTCGACTTAGGGTGGGGATAGCCCTTCAAAACTCGTGTTTGTTCAGCGACGTCAAGACTCCTGTCTAGTTACGAGGGACACCTCAGGAATCTCTTCGAGGCTTAGCAGTGTAAAAGGGACGCTTCTCGATGTGAGGCTGGAGACCCAGGTTCCCTTTCCAGTAGCCACAGGGATATGGGATTTTCTATCAATGTTCAGGAGGAGTCAGGCATCATCACTTTTGAAGCAGTAAACGTTGCGAGCCTCTCGAGGTGTCAAAGGGATGTGAGGCATTCCGTCGAAATGAGGCGGGCCCTAGGCTTTCTCTAGTGATCTCCACAGGGGATTCAGAAATCCCTTTTCATCTTGTGAGATGAAAGACGAGCCTGTATTCAAGCCACTGCAAGGAATTCCGTCCTCCTTTCGAGTCAGGCCTTCTCTCGTGTTATTCCACTTGAGGCAGCAAACTCAGCGACCTTCCCACATAACTATTGCTGAGAGAAGCCTCCTCTTGAGGAGCTTATGAAAAGTTGGCATATCTTGAGTCTAAGCCAGGGAATCAGCTCTCATCTCGAGACGATTTTTGGGTACACTGAGCATTCCTCGATTTGCTGTGCTGAACTTGGTGTTCCTCTAGACTTGGGACGTGTTTTTCGGGGAATCTCTGGAGTTGCCTAAAGGAAGTCAAGCCACTGGTCCTGTTTGATGGGAAAGGGGATGGCTCTGAAGTCAATGCAGGGAATCGGGCCTCATCTCAAGTTGATTTGGTGTACATGGTACTCCTTCGCATTACTGGGGTGACCTCAGCGACCCTCTAGATTGGTGACAGTGTTCTTGGGGCCTGTCTCGAGATCCATCAAGCAAGTCGAGGCTCCTTAGATGTTTGATGGGGATCACGGAATTGCTCTGCATGCAATGCAGGATGGAATCGGCCTCAACTTACTTCTTCGGGGAAGTCTCATGGTTTTTCTCGAGTGGTGGCGGGGACCTGGGGTATATTCTCGAGTTACGGTGGATACCCTTCAAAATTCGTGTTTGTTCAGGGACCTCACGACTCCTGTGTAGTTACGAGGGACACCTCAGGAATCCACTTTGATGCTTGGCAGGGCAAAAGGGACGCTTCTCGATGTGAGGCGGAGACCCAAGGTTCCTTTCCAATAGCCACAGGGATATTGGGATTCCTATCAATGTTCAGGAGGAGTCAGACATCATCACTTTTGACGCAGTGAAACTCCGCATGCCTCTCGAGGTGATAAAGGGATGTGAAGGATTCCGTCGAAATGAGGCGGGACCTATGGCTTTCTCTAGGGACTCCACAGGGGATTCAGACATCCCTTCTCTTGTGAGATGAAAGACGACCCTGTATTCAAGCCACTGCAAGGAAATCGTCTCCTTTTCGAGTCAGGGCTTTCTCGGTGTATATTCCACTTGAGGCAGCAAACTTAAGCGTCCTTCCCACATATCTATTGATGAGAGAAGCCTCCTATTGAGTTGCTTGTGAAAAGTTGGCAAACGTCTTAAGTCTAAACCAGGGAATCAGCTCATCATCTCAGACCATTTTGGGTAAACGAGCATTCTCCTAGTTGCTGTGCTGAACTTCGTGTTCCTCTAGACTTGGGATGTTGTTCTCGGGGAAACACTGGAGTTGCCTAAAGGAAGTCAAGCCACTCGTCGTGTTTGATGGGAACAGAGGATGGCTCTGAAGTCAATGCAGGGGAATCGGGCGTCATCTCAAGTGCTTTAGGGGTACAATGTGCTTCTTCGCATTGCTCAGGTGACCTCAGGTCCCTCTAGACTTGTGACAGTGTTCTTGGGGACTGTCTCGAGATCCATCAAACAAATCGAGGCTCCTTACATGTTTGATGGGGATCACGGAAATGCTCTGTATGCAATGCAGGGGAATCGGGCCTCAACTTGCTTCGAGGGGGAAGTCCAATTGTTTTTCTCGAGTGTGGCGGCGGGGACCTGGGGTATTTTCTCGGTTTATGGTGGGATAGCCCTTCAAAACTCGTGTTTGTTCAGCGACGTCAGGTCTCTTGTCTAGTTACGATGGACACCTTAGGAATCTCTTGGCGATGCTTGGCAGTGCAAAAGCGAAGCTACTCGAGGTGAGGCGGGAGACCCAGGTTCCCTTTCCAGTAGCCACAGGGATATTGGTATTTCTATCAATGTTCAAGAGGAATCAGGCTTCATCACTTTTGAGGCAGTGAACCCCGCTTGACTATCGAAGTGTCAAAGGGATGTGAGGCATTCCGTCGAAATGAGGGGGACCTATGGCTTTCTCTAGGGATTCCACAGGGGATTCAGACATCCCTTTCATCTTGTGAGATGAAAGACGAGCTTGTACTCAAGCAACTGCAAGGAAATCCAGCCTCCTTTCGAGTCAGGGATTCTCGCTGTATATTCCACTTGAGGCAGCAAATTCAGGGACCCTCCCACATAACTATTGATGAGAGAATTCTCCCTATTGATGTGCTTCTGGAAAGTTGGCATACGTCTTGAGTCTAAGCCAGGGAATCAGCTCTCATCTCAAGACGATTTGGGGTACACAGAGCATTCCTCGAGTTGCTGTGCTGAACATGCTGTTCCTCTAGACTTGAGACGGTGTTTTCGGGGAATCTCTGGAGTTGCCTAAAGGAACTCAAGCCACTGTGTCGTGTTTGATTGTTAATGGCGGATGGCTCTGGAGTCAATGCAGGGGAATCGGGCTCATCTCGAGTTGATTTGGGGTACATGGAGCTCTTCGCATTGCTGGGGTGACCTCAGGTCCCTCTAGACTTGTGACAGTGTTCTTGGGGACTGTCTCGAGATCCATCAAACAAATCGAGGCTCCTTACAGGTTTGATGGGGATCACGGAATTGCTCTGTATGCAATGCAGGGGAATCGGGCCTCAACTTGCTTCGAGGGGGAAGTCCAATTGTTTTTCTCGAGTTGTGGCGGGCACCTGGGGTATTTTCTCGGGTATGGTGGGGATAGCCCTTCAAAACTCGTGTTTGTTCAGCGACGTCAGGTCTCTTGTCTAGTTACGATGGACACCTTAGGAATCTCTTGGCTGCTTAGCAGTGTAAAAGCGAAGCTTCTCGAGGTGAGGGGGTGACCCAGGTTCCCTTTCCATTAGCCACAGGGATATTGGTATTTCTATCAATGTTCAAGAGGAATCAGGCTTCATCACCTTTTGAGGCAGTGAACCCCGCTTGACTATCGAAGTGTCAAAGGGATGTGAGGCATTCCGTCGAAATGTGGCCGGGACATAGTGCTCTCACTAGGGATTCCACAGGGGATTCAGACATCCTTTCATCTTGTGAGATGAAAGACGAGCTTGTACTCAAGCAACTGCAAGGAAATCCGGCCTCCTTTCGAGTCAGGGATTCTCGCTGTATATTCCACTTGAGGCAGCAAATTCAGGGACCCTCCCACATAACTATTGCTGAGAGAATCCTCCTATTGATGTGCTTATGGAAAGTTGGCATACGTCTTGAGTCTAAGCCAGGGAATCAGCTCTCATCTCAAGAGGATTTTTGGGTACACAGAGCATTCCTCGAGTTGCTGTGCTGAACTTGCTGTTCCTCTAGACTTGGGACGGTGTTTTCGGGGAATCTCTGGAGTTGCCTAAAGGAACTCAAGCCACTGGTCGTGTTTGATTGGGAATGGCGGATGGCTCTGGAGTCAATGCAGGGAAATCGGGCCTCATCTCGAGTTGATTTGGGGTACATGGAGCTCCTTTGCGTTGCTGGGGTGACCTCAGGCCCTCTAGACTTTTGACAGTGTTCTTGGGGACTGTCTCGAGATCCATCATGCAAGTCGAGGCTCCTTACAGGTTTCATGGGATCACGGAATTGCTCTGCATGCAATGCAGGGAATCGGGCCTCATCTCACTTCGAGGGGGAACTCTCATGGTTTTTCTCGAGGTGTGGCGGGCACCTGGGGTATATTCTCGACTTAGGGTGGGGATGGCCCTTCAAAACTCGTGTTTGTTCAGCGACGCCAAGACTCCTGTCTAGTTACGAGGGACACCTCAGGAATCTCTTCGAGCTGCTTGGCAGGAGAAAAAGGGACGCTTCTCGATGTGAGGCTGGAGACCCAGGTTCCTTTCCAGTAGCCACAGGGATACTGGGATTCATATCAATGTTCAGGAGGAGTCAGGCATCATCACCTTTTGAAGCAGTGAACCCCGCTTGCGAGCCTCTCGAGTGTCAAAGGGATGTGAGGCATTATGTCGAAATGAGGCGGGGACCTATAGGCTTTCTCTAGTGTCTCCACAGGGGATTCAGAAATCCCTTCTTCTTGTGAGATGAAAGACGAGCCTGTATTCAAGCCACTGCAAGGAATTCCGTCCTCCTTTCGAGTCAGGCCTTCTCGTGTTTATTCCACTTGAGAGGCAGCAAACTCAGCGACCTTCCCACATAACTATTGCTGAGAGAAGCCTCCTCTTGAGGAGCTTATGAAAAGTTGGCATATGTCTTGAGTCTAAGCCAGGGAATCAGCTCTCATCTCGAGACGATTTTTGGTACACTGAGCATTCCTCGATTTGCTGTGCTGAACTTGTGTTCCTCTAGACTTGGGACCGTGTTCTCGGGGAATCTCTGGAGTTGCCTAAAGGAAGTCAAGCCACTGGTCCTGTTTGATGGGGAAAGGGGGGATGGCTCTGAAGTCAATGCAGGGGAATCGGGCCTCATCTCAAGTGGATTTGGGGTACATGGTACTCCTTCGCATTGCTGGGGTGACCTCAGGGTCCCTCTAGACTTGTGACAGTGTTCTTGGGGCCTGTCTCGAGATCCATCAAGCAAGTCGAGGCTCCTTACATGTTTGATGGGGATCACGGAATTGCTCTGCATGCAATGCAGGGGAATCAGGCCTCAACTCACTTCGAGGGGGAAGTCTCATGGTTTTTCTCGAGTGGTGGCGGGGACCTGGGGTATATTCTCGAGTTACGGTGGGGATACCCCTTCAAAATTCGTGTTTGTTCAGCGACGCCACGACTCCTGTCTAGTTACGAGGGACACCTCAGGAATCTCTTCGAGCTTGGCAGGGCAAAAAGGGACGCTTCTCGAGGTGAGGCGGAGACCCAGGTTCCCTTTCCAATAGCCACAGGGATATTGGGATTCCTATCAATGTTCAGGAGGAGTCAGGCATCATCACCTTTTGAAGCAGTGAAACTCCGCATGCCTCTCGAGGTGTCAAAGGGATGTGAAGGCATTCCGTCGAAATGAGGCGGGGGACCTATGGCTTTCTCTAGGGACTCCACAGGGGATTCAGACATCCCTTCTCTTGTGAGATGAAAGACGACCCTGTATTCAAGCCACTGCAAGGAAATCGTCCTCCTTTCGAGTCAGGGCTTCTCGGTGTATATTCCACTTGAGGCAGCAAACTCAGGTCCTTCCCACATATCTATTGATGAGAGAAGCCTCCTATTGAGTTGCTTGTGAAAGTTGGCAAACGTCTTAAGTCTAAGCCAGGGAATCAGCTCATCTCCAGACCATTTTGGGGTAAACGGAGCATTCTCCTCGTTTGCTGTGCTGAACTTGTGTTCCTCTAGACTTGGGATGTTGTTCTCGGGGAAACACTGGAGTTGCCTAAAGGAAGTCAAGCCACTCGTCGTGTTTGATGAGGAACAGGGGATGGCTCTGAAGTCAATGCAGGGGAATCGGGCGTCATCTCATGTTTTTAGGGGTACAATGTGCTTCTTCGCATTGCTCAGGTGACCTCAGGTCCCTCTAGACTTGTGACAGTGTTCTTGGGGACTGTCTCGAGTCCATCAAACAAATCGAGGCTCCTTACATGTTTGATGGGGATCACGGAATTGCTCTGTATGCAATGCAGGGGAATCGGGCCTCAACTTGCTTCGAGGGGGAAGTCCAATTGTTTTTCTCGAGTTGTGGCGGGGACCTGGGGTATTTTCTCGAGTTATGGTGGGAGATAGCCCTTCAAAACTCGTGTTTGTTCAGCGACGTCAGGTCTCTGTCTAGTTACGATGGACACCTTAGGAATCTCTTGGCGCTTAGCAGTGCAAAAGCGAGCTTCTCGAGGTGAGGCGGGAGACCCAGGTTCCCTTTCCATAGCCACAGGGATATTGGTATTTCTATCAATGTTCAAGAGGAATCAGGCTCATCACTTTTGAGGCAGTGAACCCCGCTTGACTATCGAAGTGTCAAAGGGATGTGAGGCATTCCGTCGAAATGAGGCCGGGCCATAGGGCTCTCTCTAGGGATTCCACAGGGGATTCAGACATCCTTTCATCTTGTGAGATGAAGAAGACGAGCTTGTACTCAAGCAACTGCAAGGAAATCCGGCCTCCTTTCGAGTCAGGGATTCTCGCTGTATATTCCACTTGAGGCAGCAAATTCAGGGACCCTCCCACATAACTATTGCTGAGAGAATCCTCCTATTGATGTGCTTATGTGAAAAGTTGGCATAACGTCTTGAGTCTAAGCCAGGGAATCAGCTCTCATCTCAAGACCATTTTTGGTACACAGAGCATTCCTCCAGTTGCTGTGCTGAACTTGCTGTTCCTCTAGACTTGGGACGGTGTTTTCGGGGAATCTCTGGAGTTGCCTAAAGGAACTCAAGCCACTGGTCGTGTTTGATTGGGAATGGCGGATGGCTCTGGAGTCAATGCAGGGAAATCGGGCCTCATCTCGAGTTGATTTGGGGTACATGGAGCTCCTTCGCGTTGCTGGGGTGACCTCAGGGTCCCTCTAGACTTGTGACAGTGTTCTTGGGGACTGTCTCGAGATCCATCAAACAAGTCGAGGCTCTTACATGTTTTCATGAGGATCACGGAATTGCTCTGCATGCAATGCAGGGGAATCGGGCCTCATCTCACTTCTAGGGGAAGTCTCATGGTTTTCTCGAGGTGTGGCGGGCACCTGGGCAATATTCTCGACTTAGGGTGGGGATGGCCCTTCAAAACTCGTGTTTGTTCAGCGACGCCAGGACTCCTGTCTAGTTACGAGGGACACCTCAGGAATCTCTTCGAGCGCTTGGCAGGAGAAAAGGGACGCTTCTCGATGTGAGGCTGGAGACCCAGGTTCCCTTTCCAGTAGCCACAGGGATATTGGGATTTCTATCAATGTTCAAGAGGAGTCAGGCATCATCACCTTTTGAAGCAGTGAACGTTGCGAGGCTCTCGAGGTGTCAAAGGGATGTGAGGCATTATGTCGAAATGAGGCGGGGACCTATGGCTTTCTCTAGTGTCTCCACAGGGGATTCAGAAATCCCTTCTTCTTGTGAGATGAAAGATGAGCCTGTATTCAAGCCACTGCAAGGAATTCCGTCCTCCTTTCGAGTCAGGCCTTCTCGCGTGTTTATTTCCACTTGAGGCAGCAAACTCAGCGACCTTCTCACATAACTATTGCTGAGAGAAGCCTCCTCTTGAGGTGCTTATGAAAAGTTGGCATATGACTTGAGTCTAAGCCAGGGAATCAGCTCTCATCTCGAGACGATTTGGGGTACACTGAGCATTCCTCGATTTGCTGTGCTGAACTTGGTGTTCCTCTAGACTTGGGACGGTGTTCTCGGGGAATCTCTGGAGTTGCCTAAAGGAAGTCAAGCCACTGGTCCTGTTTGATGGGGAAAGGGGGATTGCTCTGAAGTCAATGCAGGGGAATCGGGCCTCATCTCAAGTGGATTTGGGGTACATGGTACTCCTTCGCGTTGCTGGGTGACCTCAGGAACCCTCTAGATTTGTGACAGTGTTCTTGGGGCCTGTCTCGAGATACATCAAGCAAGTCGAGGCTCCTTACAGATGTTTGATGGGGATCACGGAATTGCTCTGCATGCAATGCAGGGGAATCGGGCCTCAACTCACTTCGAGGGGGAAGTCTCATGGTTTTTCTCGAGTGGCGGCGGGGACCTGGGGTATATTCTCGAGTTACGGTGGGGATGGCCCTTCAAAATTCGTGTTTTTGTTCAGGGACCTCAGGACTCTGTGTAGTTACGAGGGACACCTCAGGAACCTCTTCGAGGCTTGGCAGGGCAAAAGGGACGCTTCTCGAGGTGAGGTGGGGAGAGACCAGGTTCCCTTTCCAATAGCTACAGGGATATTGGATTCCTATCAATGTTCAAGAGGAGTCAGACATCGTCAACTTTTGAAGCAGTGAACTCCGCATGCCTCTCGAGGTGTCAAAGGGATGTGAAGCATTCCGTCGAAATGAGGCGGGGACCTATGGCTTTCTCTAGGGACTCCACAGGGGATTCAGACATCCCTTCTTTGTGTGAGATGAAAGACGACCCTGTATTCAAGCCACTGCAAGGAAATCGTCTCCTTTCGAGTCAGGGCTTCTCGGTGTATATTCCACTTGAGGCAGCAAACTCAAGGTCCCTCCCACATATCTATTGATGAGAGAAGCCTCCTCTTGAGTTGCTTGTGGAAAGTTGGCAAACGTCTTAAGTCTAAGCCAGGGAATCAGCTCATCTCCAGACCATTTTGGGTAAACGGAGCATTCTTCCTAGTTGCTGTGCTGAACTTCGTGTTCCTCTAGACTTGGGATGTTGTTCTCGGGGAAACACTGGAGTTGCCTAAAGGAAGTCAAGCCACTCGTCGTGTTTGATGAGGAAAGGGGGATGGCTCTGGAGTCAATGCAGGGGAATCGGGCATCATCTCATGTTCATTAGGGGTACAATGTGCTCCTTCGCGTTGCTCAGTGACCTCAGGGTCCCTCTAGACTTGTGACAGTGTTCTTGGGGACTGTCTCGAGATCCATCAAACAAGTCGAGGCTCCTTACATGTTTGATGGGGATCACGGAATTGCTCTGTATGCAATGCAGGGAAATCGGGCCTCAACTTGCTTCGAGGGGGAAGTCCGATTGTTTTTTTCGAGTTGTGGCGGGGACCTGGGGTATATTCTCGAGTTATGGTGGGGATAGCCCTTCAAAACTCGTGTTTGTTCAGCGACGTCAGGTCTCTTGTCTAGTTACGATGGACACCTTAGGAATCTCTTGGCGGCTTAGCAGTGCAAAAGCGATGCTTCTCGAAGTGAGGCGGGAGACCCAGGTTCCCTTTCCAGTAGCCACAGGGATATTGGTATTTCTATCAATGTTCAAGAGGAATCAGGCCTCATCACCTTTTGAGGCAGTGAACCCCGCTTGACTATCGAAGTGTCAAAGGGATGTGAGGCATTCCGTCGAAATGAGGCGGGGCCCTAGGCTCTCACTAGGGATTCCACAGGGGATTCAGACATCCTTTCATCTTGTGAGATGAAAGACGAGCTTGTACTCAAGCAACTGCAAGGAAATCCGGCCTCCTTTCGAGTCAGGGATTCTCGCTGTATATTCCACTTGAGGCAGCAAATTCAGGGACCCTCCCACATAACTATTGCTGAGAGAATCCTCCTATTGATGTGCTTCTGGAAAGTTGGCATACGTCTTGAGTCTAAGCCAGGGAATCAGCTCTCATCTCAAGACGATTTGGGGTACACAGAGCATTCCTCGAGTTGCTGTGCTGAACTTGCTGTTCCTCTAGACTTGGGACGGTGTTTTCGGGGAATCTCTGGAGTTGCCTAAAGGAACTCAAGCCACTGGTCGTGTTTTGATTGGGAATGGCGGATGGCTCTGGAGTCAATGCAGGGAATCGGGCCTCATCTCGAGTTGATTTGGGGTACATGGAGCTCCTTCGCGTTGCTGGGGTGACCTCAGGGTCCCTCTAGACTTGTGACAGTGTTCTTGGGGACTGTCTCGAGATCCATCAAACAAGTCGAGGCTCCTTACAGGTTTTGATGGGGATCACGGAATTGCTCTGCATGCAATGCAGGAAATCGGGCCTCATCTCACTTCGAGGGGGAAGTCCATGGTTTTTCTCGAGTGTGGGCGGGCACTTGGGCATATTCTCGACTTAGGGTGGGATATGCCCTTCAAAACTCGTGTTTGTTCAGCGACGTCAGGACTCCTGTCTAGTTACGAGGGACACCTCAGGAATCTCTTCGAGGCTTGGCAGGAGAAAAGGGACGCTTCTCGATGTGAGGCTGGAGACCCAGGTTCCCTTTCCAGTAGCCACAGGGATATTGGGATTCCTATCAATGTTCAAGAGGAGTCAGGCATCATCACCTTTTGAAGCAGTGAACCCCGCGAGCTCTCGAGGTGTCAAAGGGATGTGAGGCATTCCGTCGAAATGAGGCGGGGACCTATGGCTTTCTCTAGTGGATCCACAGGGGATTCAGACATCCCTTCTTCTTGTGAGATGAAAGACGAGCCTGTATTCAAGCCACTGCAAGGAATTCCGTCCTCCTTTCGAGTCAGGCCTTCTCCGTGTTTATATTCCACTTGAGGCAGCAAACTCAGCGACCTTCTCACATACCTATTGCTGAGAGAAGCCTCCTCTTGAGGTGCTTATGGAAAGTTGGCATATGTCTTGAGTCTAAGCCAGGGAATCAGCTCTCATCTCGAGACGATTTGGGGTACACTGAGCATTCCTCGATTTGCTGTGCTGAACTTGGTGTTCCTCTAGACGAGGGACGGTGTTTTCGGGGAATCTCTGGAGTTGCCTAAAGGAAAGTCAAGCCACTGGTCCTGTTTTGATGGGAAAGGGGATGGCTCTGAAGTCAATGCAGGGAAATCGGGCCTCATCTCAAGTTGATTTGGGTACATGGTACTCCTTCGCGTTGCTGGGGTGACCTCAGGGTCCCTCTAGACTTGTGACAGTGTTCTTGGGACTGTCTCGAGATACATCAAGCAAGTCGAGGCTCCTTAGATGTTTGATGGGGATCACGGAATTGCTCTGCATGCAATGCAGGGGAATCGGGCCTCATCTCACTTCGAGGGGAAGTCTCATGGTTTTTCTCGAGTTGCGGCGGGGACTGGGGGTATATTCTCGAGTTAGGGTGGGATGGCCCTTCAAAATTCGTGTTTGTTCAGGACCTCAGGACTCCTGTGTAGTTACGAGGGACACCTCAGGAATCCTCTTCGAGGCTTGGCAGGGCAAAAGGGACGCTTCTCGAGGTGAGGCTGGAGACCCAGGTTCCCTTTCCAGTAGCCACAGGGATATTGGATTCCTATCAATGTTCAAGAGGAGTCAGACATCGTCACCTTTTGAAGCAGTGAACTTAGCATGCCTCTCGAGGTGTCAAAGGGATGTGAAGCATTCCGTCGAAATGAGGCGGGCACCTATGGCTTTCTCTAGGGACTCCACAGGGGATTCAGACATCCCTTCTTCTTGTGAGATGAAAGACGACCCTGTATTCAAGCCACTGCAAGGAAATCGTCTCCTTTCGAGTCAGGGCTTCTCGGTGTATATTCCACTTGAGGCAGCAAACTCAAGGTCCCTCCCACATATCTATTGATGAGAGAAGCCTCCTCTTGAGTTGCTTGTGGAAAGTTGGCAAACGTCTTAAGTCTAAGCCAGGGAATCAGCTCTCATCTCCAGACCATTTTGGGTAAACGGAGCATTCCTCGAGTTGCTGTGCTGAACTTCGTGTTCCTCTAGACTTGGGATGTTGTTCTCGGGGAAACACTGGAGTTGCCTAAAGGAAGTCAAGCCACTCGTCGTGTTTGATGAGGAATGGGGATGGCTCTGGAGTCAATGCAGGGGAATCGGGCGTCATCTCATGTTCATTAGGGGTACAATGTGCTCCTTCGCGTTGCTCGGTTGACCTCAGGGTCCCTCTAGACTTGTGACAGTGTTCTTGGGGACTGTCTCGAGATCCATCAAACAAGTCGAGGCTCCTTACATGTTTGATGGGGATCACGGAATTGCTCTGTATGCAATGCAGGGGAATCGGGCCTCATCTTGCTTCGAGGGGAAGTCCCATTGTTTTTCTCGAGTTGTGGCGGGGACCTGGGGTATATTCTCGAGTTATGGTGGGGATAGCCCTTCAAAACTCGTGTTTGTTCAGCGACGTCAGGACTCCTGTCTAGTTACGATGGACACCTTAGGAATCTCTTGGCGGCTTAGCAGTGCAAAAGCGATGCTTCTCGAGGTGAGGCGGGAGACCCAGGTTCCCTTTCCAGTAGCCACAGGGATATTGGTATTTCTATCAATGTTCAAGAGGAATCAGGCCTCATCAACTTTTTGAGGCAGTGAACCCCGCTTGACTATCGAAGTGTCAAAGGGATGTGAGGCATTCCGTCGAAATGAGGCGGGCCCTAGGCTCTCACTAGGGATTCCACAGGGGATTCAGACATCCTTTCATCTTGTGAGATGAAAGACGAGCTTGTACTCAAGCAACTGCAAGGAAATCCGTCCTCCTTTCGAGTCAGGGATTCTCGCTGTATATTCCACTTGAGGCAGCAAATTCAGGGACCCTCCCACATAACTATTGCTGAGAGAATCCTCCTATTGATGTGCTTCTGGAAAGTTGGCATACGTCTTGAGTCTAAGCCAGGGAATCAGCTCTCATCTCAGACGATTTTGGGGTACACAGAGCATTCCTCGAGTTGCTGTGCTGAACTTGCTGTTCCTCTAGACTTGGGACGGTGTTTTCTCGGGGAATCTCTGGAGTTGCCTAAAGGAACTCAAGCCACTGGTCGTGTTTTGATTGGGAATGGCGGATGGCTCTGGAGTCAATGCAGGGAATCGGGCCTCATCTCATTGATTAGGGGTACAATGTCTTCCTTCGCGTTGCTGGGTGACCTCAGGTCCCTCTAGACTTGTGACAGTGTTCTTGGGGACTGTCTCGAGATCCATCAAACAAGTCAAGGCTCCTTACATGGTTTCATGGGATCACGGAATTGCTCTGTATGCAATGCAGGGGAATCGGGCCTCATCTTGCTTCGAGGGGAAAGTCCATGTTTTTCTCTCGAGGTTGTGGCGGGCACTTGGGGGTATATTCTCGACTTATGGTGGGGATGGCCCTTCAAAACTCGTGTTTGTTCAGCGACGTCAGGACTCCTGTCTAGTTACGAGGGACACCTCAGGAATCTCTTCGAGGCTTGCAGGACAAAAGGGACGCTTCTCGATGTGAGGCTGGAGACCCAGGTTCCCTTTCCAGTAGCCACAGGGATATTGGGATTTCTATCAATGTTCAAGAGGAGTCAGGCATCATCACCTTTTGAAGCAGTGAACTCGCGCGACTATCGAGGTGTCAAAGGGATGTGAGGCATTCCGTCGAAATGAGGCGGGGGACCTATGGCTTTCTCTAGGGATCCACAGGGATTCAGACATCCCTTCATCTTGTGAGATGAAAGATGAGCCTGTATTCAAGCCACTGCAAGGAAATCCGTCCTCCTTTCGAGTCAGGGATTCTCGCTGTATATTCCACTTGAGGCAGCAAATTCAGGACCCTCCCACATAATTATTGCTGAGAGAAGCCTCCTATTGATGGCTTATGGAAAGTTGGCATACGTCTTGAGTCTAAGCCAGGGAATCAGCTCTCATCTCGAGACGATTTGGGGTACACTGAGCATTCCTCGAGTTGCTGTGCTGAACTTGCTGTTCCTCTAGACTTGGGACGGTGTTTCGGGGAATCTCTGGAGTTGCCTAAAGGAACTCAAGCCACTGGTCGTGTTTGATGGGGAAAGGGGGATGGCTCTGAGTCAATGCAGGGGAATCGGGCCTCATCTCAAGTGGATTTGGGGTACAAGGAGCTACCTTCGCGTTGCTGGGGTGACCTCAGGGTCCCTCTAGATTTGTGACAGTGTTCTTGGGGACTGTCTCGAGATCCATCAAGCAAGTCGAGGCTCCTTACATGTTTGATGGGGATCACGGAATTGCTCTGCATGCAATGCAGGGAAATCGGGCCTCATCTCACTTCGAGGGGAAGTCTCATGCTTTTTCTCGAGTTGCGGCGGGGACCTGGGGTATATTCTCGACTTAGGGGGGATGGCCCTTCAAAACTCGTGTTTGTTCAGCGACCTCAGGACTCCTGTCTAGTTACGAGGGACACCTCAGGAATCTCTTCGAGGCTTGGCAGGGCAAAAGGGACGCTTCTCGATGTGAGGCTGGAGACCCAGGTTCCCTTTCCAGTAGCCACAGGGATATTGGGATTCCTATCAATGTTCAAGAGGAGTCAGGCATCGTCACCTTTTGAAGCAGTGAACGTTGCATGCCTCTCGAGGTGTCAAAGGGATGTGAGGCATTCCGTCGAAATGAGGCGGGGACCTATGGCTTTCTCTAGGGACTCCACAGGGATTCAGAAATCCCTTCTTCTTGTGAGATGAAAGATGAGCCTGTATTCAAGCCACTGCAAGGAAATCCGTCTCCTTTCGAGTCAGGGCTTCTCGGTGTATATTCCACTTGAGGCAGCAAACTCAGCGACCTCCCACATATCTATTGCTGAGAGAAGCCTCCTCTTGAGTTGCTTATGAAAAGTTGGCATATGTCTTGGAGTCTAAGCCAGGGAATCAGCTCTCATCTCGAGACGATTTGGGGTACACTGAGCATTCCTTCGAGTTGCTGTGCTGAACTTGGTGTTCCTCTAGACTTGGGACGGTGTTTCTCGGGAAATCTCTGGAGTTGCCTAAAGAAAGTCAAGCCACTGGTCGTGTTTGATGGGAAAGGGGGATGGCTCTGAAGTCAATGCAGGGGAATCGGGCCTCATCTCATGTGGATTTTCGGGTACAATGGTACTCCTTCGCGTTGCTGGGTGACCTCAGGGACCCTCTAGATTGTGACAGTGTTCTTGGGGACTGTCTCGAGATACATCAAGCAAGTCGAGGCTCCTTAGATGTTTGATGGGGATCACGGAATTGCTCTGCATGCAATGCAGTGGAATCGGGCCTCATCTCACTTCGAGGGGGAAGTCCATTGTTTTTCTCGAGTTGCGGAGGGGACCTGGGGTATATTCTCGAGTTATGGTGGGGATAGCCCTTCAAAACTCGTGTTTGTTCAGGGACCTCAGGACTCTGTGTAGTTACGAGGGACACCTCAGGAACCTCTTCGAGCGCTTTGCAGGGCAAAAGGGATGCTTCTCGAGGTGAGGCGGGAGACCCAGGTTCCCTTCCAGTAGCTACAGGGATATTGGTATTTCTATCAATGTTCAAGAGGAGTCAGACATCGTCAACTTTTGAATCAGTGAACCCCGCATGCCTCTCGAGTGTCAAAGGGATGTGAGGCATTCCGTCGAAATGAGGCGGGGACCTATGGCTTTCTCTAGGGACTCCACAGGGGATTCAGACATCCCTTTCATCTTGTGAGATGAAAGACGAGCCTGTATTCAAGCCACTGCAAGGAAATCGTCTCCTTTCGAGTCAGGGCTTCTCGGTGTATATTCCACTTGAGGCAGCAAACTCAGGTACCTCCCACATATGTTGATGATGAGAGAACCTCCTATTGAGTTGCTTGTGGAAAGTTGGCATACGTCTTAAGTCTAAGCCAGGGAATCAGCTCTCATCTCCAGACCCTTTTGGGTAAACGGAGCATTTTTTCCAGTTGCTGTGCTGAACTTCGTGTTCCTCTAGACTTGGGATGTTGTTCTCGGGGAAACACTGGAGTTGCCTAAAGGAAGTCAAGCCACTCGTCGTGTTTGATGAGGAATGGGGATGGCTCTGGAGTCAATGCAGGGGAATCGGGCGTCATCTCATGTTCATTAGGGGTACAATGTGCTCCTTCGCGTTGCTCGGGTGACCTCAGGGTCCCTCTAGACTTGTGACAGTGTTCTTGGGACTGTCTCGAGATCCATCAGACAAGTCGAGGCTCCTTACATGTTTGATGGGGATCACGGAATTGCTCTGCATGCAATGCAGGGGAAATCGGGCCTCATCTTGCTTCGAGGGGGAAGTCCCATTGTTTTTCTCGAGTTGTGGCGGGGACCTGGGGTATATTCTCGAGTTATGGTGGGGATAGCCCTTCAAAACTCGTGTTTGTTCAGCGACGTCAGGTCTCTTGTCTAGTTACGATGGACACCTTAGGAATCTCTTGGCAGCTTAGCAGTGCAAAAGCGATGCTTCTCGAGTGAGGCGGGAGACCCAGGTTCCCTTTCCAGTAGCCACAGGGATATTGGTTTTTTCTATCAATGTTCAAGAGGAATCAGGCCTCATCACCTTTTGAGGCAGTGAACCCCGCTTGACTATCGAAGTGTCAAAGGGATGTGAGGCATTCCGTCGAAATGAGGCGGGGACCTAGGACTCTCTCACTAGGGATTCCACAGGGGATTCAGACATCCTTTCATCTTGTGAGATGAAAGACGAGCTTGTACTCAAGCAACTGCAAAGAAATCCGTCTCCTTTCAGTCAGGGATTCTCGCTGTATATTCCACTTGAGGCAGCAAATTCAGGGACCCTCCCACATAACTATTGCTGAGAGAATCCTCCTATTGATGTGCTTCTGGAAAGTTGGCATACGTCTTGAGTCTAAGCCAGGGAATCAGCTCTCATCTCAAGACGATTTGGGGTACACAGAGCATTCCTCGAGTTGCTGTGCTGAACTTGCTGTTCCTCTAGACTTGGGACGGTGTTTTCGGGGAATCTCTGGAGTTGCCTAAAGGAACTCAAGCCACTGGTCGTGTTTGATTGGGAATGGCGGATGGCTCTGGAGTCAATGCAGGGAAATCGGGCCTCATCTCGAGTTGATTTGGGGTACATGGATCTCCTTCGCGTTGCTGGGGTGACCTCAGGATCCCTCTAGACTTGTGACAGTGTTCTTGGGGACTGTCTCGAGATCCATCATGCAAGTCGAGGCTCCTTACATGTTTGATGGGGATCACGGAATTGCTCTGCATGCAATGCAGGGGGGAATCGGGCCTCATCTCACTTCTAGGGGAACTCTCATGGTTTTCTCGAGGTGTGGCGGGCACTTCGGCTATATTCTCGACTTAGGGTGGAGATGGCCCTTCAAAACTCGTGTTTGTTCAGCGACGCCAGGACTCCTGTCTAGTTACGAGGGACACCACAGGAATCTCTTCGCAGCTTGGCAGGACAAAAGGGACGCTTCTCGATGTGAGGCTGGAGACCCAGGTTCCCTTTCCAGTAGCCACAGGGATATTGGGATTCCTGTCAATGTTCAAGAGGAGTCAAGCATCGTCACCTTTTGAAGCAGTGAACTTCGCGTGCCTCTCGAGGTGCCAAAGGAATATGAAGCATTCCGTCGAAATGAGGCGTTGACCTATGGCTTTCTCTAGGGACTCCACAGGGGATTCAGACATGCCTTCTTCTTGTGAGATGAAAGACGACCCTGTATTCAAGCCACTGCAAGGAAATCGTCTCCTTTCGAGTCAGGGCTTCTCGGTGTATATTCCACTTGAGGCAGCCAACTCAAGTCCCTCCCACATATCTATTGATGAGAGAAGCCTCCTCTTGAGTTGCTTGTGGAAAGTTGGCAAATGTCTTAAGTCTAAGCCAGGGAATCAGCTCTCATCTCCAGACCATTTTGGCTAAACGGAGCATTCTACTAGTTTCCTCTGCTGAACTTCGTGTTCCTCTAGACTTGGGATGTTGTGCTCGGGGAAACACTGGAGTTGCCTAAAGGAAGTCAAGCCGCTCATCGTGTTTGATGAGGAACGGGTGATGGCTCTGGATTCAATGCAGGGGAATCGGGCATCATCTCATGTTCATTAGGGGTACAATGTGCTCCTTCGCGTTGCTCAGGGTGACCTCTGGTCCCTACAGACTTGTGACAGTGTTCTTGGGGACTGTCTCGAGATCCATCAAACAAATCAAGGCTCCTTACATGGTTGATGGCGATCATGGAATTGCTCTGTATGTAATGCAGGGGAATCGGGCCTCAAATTGCTTCGAGTGGGAAGTCCAATTGTTTCTCTCGAGTTGTGGCACGGACCTGGGGTATTTTCTCGGGTTATGGTGGTGATAGCCCTTCAAAACTCGTGTTTGTTCAGCGACGTCAGGTCTCTTGTCTAGTTACGATGGACACCTTACGAATCTCTTGGCGGCTTAGCAGTGCAAAGTCGAGGCTTCTCGAGTTGAGGCGGGAGACCCAGGTTCCCTTTCCAGTAGCCACAGGGATATTAGTATTTCTATCAATGTTCAAGAGGAATCAGGCCTCATCACCTTTTGAGGCAGTGAACCCCGCTTGACTATCGAAGTGTCAAAGGGATGTGAGGCATTCCGTCGAAATGCGGCCGGGGCCCTAGGGCTCTTCTCTAGGGATTCCACAAGGGATTCAGACATCCTTTCATCTTGTGAGATGAAAGAAGAGCTTGTACTCAAGCAATTTCAAGGAAATCCCGCCTCCTTTCGAGTCAGGGATTCTCGCTGTATATTCCACTTGAGGCAGCAAATTCAGGGACCCTCCCACATAATTATTGCTGAGAGAATCCTCCTATTGATGTGCTTCTGGAAATTTGGCATACGTCTTGAGTCTAAGCCAGGGAATCAGCTCTCATCTCTAGACGATTTGGGGTACACAGAGCATTCCTCGAGTTTCTGTGCTGAACTTGCTGTTCCTCTAGACTTGGGACGGTGTTTTCGGGGAATCTCTGGATTTGCCTAAAGGAACTCAAGCCACTGGTCGTGTTTGATTGGGAATGGCGGATGGCTCTGGAGTCAATGTAGTGAAATCGGGCCTCATCTCGAGTTGATTTGGGGTACAAGGAGCTACTTCGCGTTGCTGGGGTGACCTCAGGGTCCCTCTAGACTTCTGACAGTGCTCTTGGGGACTCTCTCGAGATCCATCATGCAAGTCAAGGCTCCTTACAGGTTTCATGAGGATCACTGAATTGCTCTGCATGCAATGCAGGAGAATCGGGCCTCATCTCACTTCTAGGGGAAAGCTCATGCTTTTCTCGAGGAGTGGCGGGCACACGTGGGCAATATTCTCGACTTAGGGTGGGGATGGCCCTTCAAAACTCGTGTTTGTTCAGCGAAGTCAGGACTCCTGTCTAGTTACGAGGGACACCTCAGGAATCTCTTCGAGGCTTGGCAGGAGAAAAGGGACGCTTCTCGATGTGAGGCTGGAGACCCAGGTTCTCTTTCCAGTAGCCACAGGGATATTGGGATTTGTGTCAATGTTCAAGAGGAGTCAGGCATCGTCACCTTTTGAAGCAGTAAACGTTGCGAGGCTCTCGAGGTGTCAAAGGGATGTGAGGCATTATATCGAAATGAGGCGGGGACCTATGGCTTTCTCTATTGTCTCCACAGGGGATTCAGAAAACCCTTCTTCTTGTGAGATGAAAGATGAGCCTGTATTCAAGCCACTGCAAGGAATTCCGTCCTCCTTTCGAGTCAGCCTTCTCCATGTTTATTCCACTTGAGGGAGCAAACTCAGCGACCTTCTCACATACCTATTGCTGAGAGAAGCCTCCACTTGAGGGGATTATGAAATGTTGGCATATGTTTGGAGTCTAAGCCAGGGAATCAGCTCTCATCTCGAGACGATTTGGGTTACACTGAGCATTCCTTGATTTGCTGTGCTGAACTTGGTGTTCCTCTAGACGAGGGACGGTGTTCTCGTGGAATCTCTGGAGTTGCCTAGAGAAAGTAAAGCCACTGGTCCTGTTTGATGGGGAAAGGGGGATGGCTCTGAAGTCAATGCAGGGGAATCGGGCCTCATCTCAAGTGGATTTCGGGTACATGGTACACCTTCACGTTACTGATTGACCTCAGGGACCCGCTAGATTTGTGACAGTGTTCTTGGGGTCTGTCTCGAAATACATCAAGCAAGTCGAGGCCCATTAGATGTTTGATGGGGATCACGAAATTGCTCTGCATGCAATGCAGTGGAATCGCCTCATCTCACTTCGAGGGGGAAGTCTCATGGTTTTTCTCGAGTTGCGGAGGGGACCTGGGGTATATTCTCGAGTTACGGTGGGGATGGGCCTTCAAAATTCGTGTTTCTTCAGGGACCTCAGGACTACTGTGTAGTTACGAGGGACACCTCAGGAACCTCTTCGAGGCTTTGCAGGGCAAAAGGGTCGCTTCTCGAGGTGAGGTGGGAGACCCAGGGTACCATTCGAATAGCTACATGGATATAGAGATTCCTATCAATGTTCAAGAGGAGTCAGACATCGTCAACTTTTGAATCAGTGAACTCCGCATGCCTCTCGAGGTGTCAAAGGGATGTGAAGCATTCCGTCGAAATGAGGCGGGGACCTATGGCTTTCTCTATTGACTCCACAGGGAATTCAAACATCCCTTCTTCTTGTGAGATGACAGACGGCCCTGTATTCAAGCCACTGCATGGAAATCGTCTGCTTTCGAGTCAGGGCTTCTCGGTGTATATTCCACTTGAGGCAGCAAACTCAAGGTACCTCCCACATATGTTTTGATGAGAGAACCTCCTCTTGAGTTGCTTGTGGAAAGTTGGCAAACGTCTTAAGTCTAAGCCAAGGAATCAGCTCTCATCTCCAGACCCTTTTGGGTAAACGGAGAATTTTTCCAGTTGCTGTGCTGAACTTCGTGTTCCTCTAGACTTGGGATGTTGTTCTCGGGGAAACACTGGAGTTGCCTAAAAGAAGTCAAGCCGCTCATCGTGTTTGATGAGGAGCGAGGGATGGCTCTGGAGTCAATGCAGGGGAATCGGGCGTCATCTCATGTTCATTAGGGGTACAATGTGCTCCTTCGCGTTGCTCGGGTGACCTCAGGATCCCTCTCGACTTGTGACAGTGTTCTGGGGGACTGTCTCGAGATCCATCAGACAAGTGGAGGCTCCTTACATGTTTGATGGGGATCACGGAGTTGCTCTGTATGCAGTGTAGTGAAATCGGGCCTCATCTTGCTTCGAGGGGAAGTCCCATTGTTTTTCTCTAGTTGTTGCGAGGACCTGGGGTATATTCTCGAGTTATGGTGGGGATAGCCCTTCAAAACTCGTGTTTGTTCAGCAACGTCATGTCTCTTGTCTAGTTACGATGGACACCTTAGGAATCTCTTGGCAGCTTAGCAGTGCAAAAGCGATGCTTCTCGAGGTGAGGCGGGAGACCCAGGTTCCCATTCCAGTATCACCAGGGATATTGGTTTTTCTATCAATGTTCAAGAGGAATCTGGCCTCATCAACTTTTGAGGCAGTGAACCCCGCTTGACTATCAAAGTGTCAAAGGTATGTGAGGCATTCCGTCGAAATGAGGCGGGGACCTAGGACTCTCACTAGGGATTCCACAGGGGATTCAGACATCGTTTCATCTTGTGAGATGAAAGAAGAGCTTGTACTGAAGCAACTGCAAAGAAATCCGGACTCCTTTCATGTCAGGGATTCTCGCTGTATATTCCACTTGAGGCAGCAAATTCAGGACCCTCCAACATAACTATTGCTGCCAGAATCCTCCTATTGATGTGCTTCTGGAAAGTTGGCATACATCTTGAGTCTAAGTCATGGAATCAGCTCTCATCTCAAGACGTTTTGGGGTACACAGAGCATTCCTCGAGTTGCTGTGCTGAACTTGCTCTTCCTCTAGACTTGCGACGGTGTTTTCAGGGAATCTCTGGATTGCCTAAAGGAACTCTAGACACTGGGCGTGTTTGATTGGGAATGGCGGATGGCTCTGGAGTCAATGCAGGAGAATCGGTCTTCATCTCACTTCTAGGGAAACTCTCATGGTTTTCTCGAGGTGTGGCGGGCACTTCGGCTATATTCTCGACCTTAGGGTGGAGATGGCCCTTCAAAACTCGTGTTTGTTCAGCGACGCCAGGACTCCTGTCTAGTTACGAGGGACACCACAGGAATCTCTTCGCAGCTTGGCAGGACAAAAGGGACGCTTCTCGATGTGAGGCTGGAGACCCAGGTTCCCTTTCCAGTAGCCACAGGGATATTGGGATTCCTGTCAATGTTCAAGAGGAGTCAAGCATCGTCACCTTTTGAAGCAGTGAACTTCGCGTGCCTCTCGAGGTGCCAAAGGAATATGAAGCATTCCGTCGAAATGAGGCGTTGACCTATGGCTTTCTCTAGGGACTCCACAGGGGATTCAGACATGCCTTCTTCTTGTGAGATGAAAGACGACCCTGTATTCAAGCCACTGCAAGGAAATCGTCTCCTTTCGAGTCAGGGCTTCTCGGTGTATATTCCACTTGAGGCAGCCAACTCAAGTCCCTCCCACATATCTATTGATGAGAGAAGCCTCCTCTTGAGTTGCTTGTGGAAAGTTGGCAAATGTCTTAAGTCTAAGCCAGGGAATCAGCTCATCTCCAGACCATTTTGGCTAAACGGAGCATTCTACTAGTTCCTCTGCTGAACTTCGTGTTCCTCTAGACTTGGGATGTTGTGCTCGGGGAAACACTGGAGTTGCCTAAAGGAAGTCAAGCCGCTCATCGTGTTTGATGAGGAACGGGTGATGGCTCTGGATTCAATGCAGGGGAATCGGGCATCATCTCATGTTCATTAGGGGTACAATGTGCTCCTTCGCGTTGCTCAGGTGACCTCTGGTCCCTACAGACTTGTGACAGTGTTCTTGGGGACTGTCTCGAGATCCATCAAACAAATCAAGGCTCCTTACATGGTTGATGGCGATCATGGAATTGCTCTGTATGTAATGCAGGGGAATCGGGCCTCAAATTGCTTTGAGGGGGAAGTCCAATTGTTTCTCTCGAGTTGTGGCACGGACCTGGGGTATTTTCTCGGGTTATGGTGGTGATAGCCCTTCAAACCTCGTGTTTGTTCAGCGACGTCAGGTCTCTTGTCTAGTTACGATGGACACCTTACGAATCTCTTGGCGGCTTAGCAGTGCAAAGTCGAGGCTTCTCGAGTTGAGGCGGGAGACCCAGGTTCCCTTTCCAGTAGCCACAGGGATATTAGTATTTCTATCAATGTTCAAGAGGAATCAGGCCTCATCACCTTTTGAGGCAGTGAACCCCGCTTGACTATCGAAGTGTCAAAGGGATGTGAGGCATTCCGTCGAAATGCGGCCGGGCCATAGGGCTCTCGCTAGGGATTCCACAAGGGATTCAGACATCCTTTCATCTTGTGAGATGAAAGAAGAGCTTGTACTCAAGCAATTTCAAGGAAATCCCGCCTCCTTTCGAGTCAGGGATTCTCGCTGTATATTCCACTTGAGGCAGCAAATTCAGGGACCCTCCCACATAATTATTGCTGAGAGAATCCTCCTATTGATGTGCTTCTGGAAATTTGGCATACGTCTTGAGTCTAAGCCAGGGAATCAGCTCTCATCTCTAGACGATTTGGGGTACACAGAGCATTCCTCGAGTTTCTGTGCTGAACTTGCTGTTCCTCTAGACTTGGGACGGTGTTTTCGGGGAATCTCTGGATTTGCCTAAAGGAACTCAAGCCACTGGTCGTGTTTGATTGGGAATGGCGGATGGCTCTGGAGTCAATGTAGTGAAATCGGGCCTCATCTCGAGTTGATTTGGGGTACAAGGAGCTACTTCGCGTTCCTGGGGTGACCTCAGGGTCCCTCTAGACTTCTGACAGTGCTCTTGGGGACTCTCTCGAGATCCATCATGCAAGTCAAGGCTCCTTACAGGTTTCATGAGGATCACTGAATTGCTCTGCATGCAATGCAGGAGAATCGGGCCTCATCTCACTTCTAGGGGAAAGCTCATGCTTTTCTCGAGGAGTGGCGGGCACGTGGGCAATATTCTCGACTTAGGGTGGGGATGGCCCTTCAAAACTCGTGTTTGTTCAGCGAAGTCAGGACTCCTGTCTAGTTACGAGGGACACCTCAGGAATCTCTTCGAGGCTTGGCAGGAGAAAAGGGACGCTTCTCGATGTGAGGCTGGAGACCCAGGTTCTCTTTCCAGTAGCCACAGGGATATTGGGATTTGTGTCAATGTTCAAGAGGAGTCAGGCATCGTCACCTTTTGAAGCAGTAAACGTTGCGAGGCTCTCGAGGTGTCAAAGGGATGTGAGGCATTATATCGAAATGAGGCGGGGACCTATGGCTTTCTCTATTGTCTCCACAGGGGATTCAGAAAACCCTTCTTCTTGTGAGATGAAAGATGAGCCTGTATTCAAGCCACTGCAAGGAATTCCGTCCTCCTTTCGAGTCAGGCCTTCTCCATGTTTATTCCACTTGAGGGAGCAAACTCAGCGACCTTCTCACATACCTATTGCTGAGAGAAGCCTCCACTTGAGGGGATTATGAAATGTTGGCATATGTTTGGAGTCTAAGCCAGGGAATCAGCTCTCATCTCGAGACGATTTGGGTTACACTGAGCATTCCTTGATTTGCTGTGCTGAACTTGGTGTTCCTCTAGACGAGGGACGGTGTTCTCGTGGAATCTCTGGAGTTGCCTAGAGAAAGTAAAGCCACTGGTCCTGTTTGATGGGGAAAGGGGGATGGCTCTGAAGTCAATGCAGGGGAATCGGGCCTCATCTCAAGTGGATTTCGGGTACATGGTACACCTTCACGTTACTGATTGACCTCAGGGACCCGCTAGATTTGTGACAGTGTTCTTGGGGCCTGTCTCGAAATACATCAAGCAAGTCGAGGCCCATTAGATGTTTGATGGGGATCACGAAATTGCTCTGCATGCAATGCAGTGGAATCGGGCCTCATCTCACTTCGAGGGGGAAGTCTCATGGTTTTTCTCGAGTTGCGGAGGGGACCTGGGGTATATTCTCGAGTTACGGTGGGGATGGGCCTTCAAAATTCGTGTTTCTTCAGGGACCTCAGGACTACTGTGTAGTTACGAGGGACACCTCAGGAACCTCTTCGAGGCTTTGCAGGGCAAAAGGGTCGCTTCTCGAGGTGAGGTGGGAGACCCAGGGTACCATTCGAATAGCTACATGGATATAGAGATTCCTATCAATGTTCAAGAGGAGTCAGACATCGTCAACTTTTGAATCAGTGAACTCCGCATGCCTCTCGAGGTGTCAAAGGGATGTGAAGCATTCCGTCGAAATGAGGCGGGGACCTATGGCTTTCTCTATTGACTCCACAGGGAATTCAAACATCCCTTCTTCTTGTGAGATGACAGACGACCCTGTATTCAAGCCACTGCATGGAAATCGTCTGCTTTCGAGTCAGGGCTTCTCGGTGTATATTCCACTTGAGGCAGCAAACTCAAGGTACCTCCCACATATGTTTTGATGAGAGAACCTCCTCTTGAGTTGCTTGTGGAAAGTTGGCAAACGTCTTAAGTCTAAGCCAAGGAATCAGCTCTCATCTCCAGACCCTTTTGGGTAAACGGAGAATTTTTTCCAGTTGCTGTGCTGAACTTCGTGTTCCTCTAGACTTGGGATGTTGTTCTCGGGGAAACACTGGAGTTGCCTAAAAGAAGTCAAGCCGCTCGTCGTGTTTGATGAGGAGCGAGGGATGGCTCTGGAGTCAATGCAGGGGAATCGGGCGTCATCTCATGTTCATTAGGGGTACAATGTGCTCCTTCGCGTTGCTCGGGTGACCTCAGGATCCCTCTCGACTTGTGA
The DNA here is from genome assembly GCA_020976825.1 of Odocoileus hemionus. Classification (NCBI taxonomy): domain Eukaryota; kingdom Metazoa; phylum Chordata; class Mammalia; order Artiodactyla; family Cervidae; genus Odocoileus; species Odocoileus hemionus. Next base: position 63,299,134 of record CM037425.1, read on the forward strand.
CAGTGTTCTGGGGACTGTCTCGAGATCCATCAGACAAGTGGAGGCTCCTTACATGTTTGATGGGGATCACGGAGTTGCTCTGTATGCAGTGTAGTGAAATCGGGCCTCATCTTGCTTCGAGGGGAAGTCCCATTGTTTTTCTCTAGTTGTTGCGAGGACCTGGGGTATATTCTCGAGTTATGGTGGGGATAGCCCTTCAAAACTCGTGTTTGTTCAGCAACGTCATGTCTCTTGTCTAGTTACGATGGACACCTTAGGAATCTCTTGGCAGCTTAGCAGTGCAAAAGCGATGCTTCTCGAGGTGAGGCGGGAGACCCAGGTTCCCATTCCAGTATCACCAGGGATATTGGTTTTTCTATCAATGTTCAAGAGGAATCTGGCCTCATCAACTTTTGAGGCAGTGAACCCCGCTGACTATCAAAGTGTCAAAGGTATGTGAGGCATTCCGTCGAAATGAGGCGGGGACCTAGGACTCTCACTAGGGATTCCACAGGGGATTCAGACATCGTTTCATCTTGTGAGATGAAAGAAGAGCTTGTACTGAAGCAACTGCAAAGAAATCCGGACTCCTTTCATGTCAGGGATTCTCGCTGTATATTCCACTTGAGGCATCAAATTCAGGGACCCTCCAACATAACTATTGCTGCCAGAATCCTCCTATTGATGTGCTTCTGGAAAGTTGGCATACGTCTTGAGTCTAAGTCATGGAATCAGCTCTCATCTCAAGACGTTTTGGGGTACACAGAGCATTCCTCGAGTTGCTGTGCTGAACTTGCTCTTCCTCTAGACTTGGGACGGTGTTTTCAGGGAATCTCTGGATTGCCTAAAGGAACTCTAGACACTGGGCGTGTTTGATTGGGAATGGCGGATGGCTCTGGAGTCAATGCAGGAGAATCGGTCTTCATCTCACTTCTAGGGAAACTCTCATGGTTTTCTCGAGGTGTGGCGGGCACTTGGGCTATATTCTCGACTTACGGCGGGGATGGCCCTTCAAAACTCTTGTTTGTTCAGCGACGCCAGGCCTCCTGTCTAGTTACGAGAGATACCTCAGGAATCTCTTCGAGGCTTGGCAGGACAAAAGGGATGCTTCTCGATGTGAGGCTGTAGACCCAAGTTCCCTTTCCAGTAGCCACAAGGATGTTGGGATTCCTGTCAATGTTCAAGAGGAGCCAGGCATCGTCACCTTTTGAAGCAGTGAACTTCGCGAGGCACTCGAGGTGTCAAAGGGATGTGAGGCATTATGTAGAAATAAGGCGGGGACCTATGGTTCTCTCTAGTGTCTCCACAGTGGATTTAGACATCCCTTCCTCTTGTGAGATGAAAGATGAGCCTGTATTCAAACCGCTGCAAGGAATTCCATCCTCCTTTCGAGTCAGGCCTTCTCCGTGTTTTTTCCACTTGAGGCAGCAAACTGAGCGACCTTCTCACATACCTATTGCTGAGAGAAGCCTCCTCTTGAAGGGCTTATGGAATGTTCGCATAGTACTTGAATGTAATCCAGGGAATCAGCTCTCATTTCGAGACGATTTGGGGTACACTGAGCATTCCTTGATTTGCTGTACTGAACTTGGTGTTCCTCTAGACGTGGAACGGTGTTCTCGGGGAATCTCTGGAGTTGCCTAAAGCAAGTCAAGCCACTGATTCTGTTTGATGGGGAAAGGGGTATGGCTCTGAAATCAATGCATGGGAATCGGACCTCATCTCAAGTGGATTTGGGGTACATGGTACACCTTCGCGTTGCTGGGCTGACATCAGGGACCATCTAGATTTGTGACAGTGTTCTGGGGGCCTGTCTCGAGATACATGAAGCAAGTCGAGTCTCCTTAGATGTTTGATGGGGATCACGGAATTGCTCTGCATGCAATGCAGTGGAATCGGGGCTCATCTCACTTCGATGGGGAAGTTCATAATTTTACTCGAGTTGCGGCGGGGACATGGGGTATATTCTCGATTTATGGTGGGGATGGCCCTTCCAAATTCGTGTTTGCTCAGGGACCTCAGGACTCCTGTGTAGTTGCGAGGGACACCTCAGGAACCTCTTCGAGGCTTGGCAGGGCAAAAGGGACGCTTCTCGAGGTGAGGCCGGAGACACAGTGTCCCATTTCAATAGCTAAAGGGATATTAAGAATCCTTCAATGATCAAGAGGAGTCAGACATCGTCAACTTTTGAAGCAGTGAACACCGCATGCCTCTCGAGTTGTCAAAGAGATGTGTAGCATTCCGTCGAAATGAGGCGGGTACCTATGGCTTTCTCTAGGGACTCCACAAGGGATTCAGACATGCCTTCTTCTTGTGTGATGAAAGACGACGCTGTATTCAAGCCACTGCAAGGAAATCGTCTCCTTTCGTGTCAGGGCTTCTCGGTGTATATTCCACTTGAGGCAGCAAACTCAAGGTCCCTCCCACATATCTATTGATGAGAGAAGCCCCTCTTGAGTTGCTTGCTTAAAGTTGTCAAACGTCTTAAGTCTAAGCCAGGGAATCAGCTCTCATCTCCAGACCATTTTGGGTAAACGGAGCATTTTTCGAGTTGCTGTACAGAACTTCTTGTTCCTCTAGACTTGGGATGTTGGTCTCGGGGAAACACTGAAGTGGCCTAAAGGAAGTCAAGCCACTCGTCGTGTTTGATGAGGAATGGGGGAGTGCTCTGGAGTCATTGCAGGGGAATCGGGCGTCATGTCATGTTCATTAAGGGTACAATGTGCTCCTTCGCGATGCTCGGGTGAACTCAGGGTCACTCTTGACTTGTGACAGTCTACTTGGGGACTGTCTCGTGCTAAATCAAACAAGTCGAGGTTCCTTATATGTTTGATGGGGATCACGGAATTGCTCTGCATACAATTCAGGGAAATCGGGACTCATCTTGCTTCGAGGGGGAAGTCCCATTGTTTTTCTCGAGTTATGGCAGGGACCTGGGTTATATTATCGAGGTATTGTGGGGATAGCCCTTCAAAACTCGTGTTTGTTCAGCGACTTCAGGACTCCTGTCTAATTACGATGGACACCTTAGGAATCTCTTGGCGGCTTAGTAGTGCAAAATCGATGCTTCTCGAAGTGAGGCGGGAGACCCAGGTTCCCTTTCCAGTAGCCACAGTGATATTGGTATTTCTATCACTGTTCAAGAGGAATCAGGCCTCATCACCTTTTGAGGCAGTGAACCCCCCTTGACTATCGAAGTGGCAAAGGGATGTGAGGCTTTCCGTCGAAATGAGGAGGGGCCCTAGGACCCTCAGTAGGGATTCCACAGGGGATTCAGACATCCTTTCATCTTGTGAGATGAAAGACGAGCTTGTACTCAGGCAACTGCAAGGAATTCCGTCTTCCATTGAGTCAGGGATTCTCGCTGTATATTCTACCTGAGGCAGCAAATTCAGGGACCCTGCCACATAATTATGGCTGAGCGAATCCTCCTATTGATGTGCTTCTGGAAAGTAGGCATACGTTTTGATTCTAAGCCAGGGAATCAGCTCTCATCTGAAGACGATTTGGGGTACACAGAGCATTCCTCGAGTTATTGTGCTAAAGTTGCTGTTCCTCTAGATTTGGGATGGTGTTTTCGGGGAATCTCTGGAGTTGCCTAAAGGAACTCAAGCCACTGGTCATTTTTGATTGGGAATGGCGGATGGCTCTGGAGTCAATGCAAGGAAATCTGACCACATCTCGAGTTGATTTTGGGTACGTTGATCTCCTTCGCGTTGCTGGGGTGACCTCAGTGTCCCTCTAGACTTGTGACAGTTCTTGGGTACTGTCTCGAGATCCATCATGCAAGTCGAGGCTCCTTACATATTTCATGTGGATCACGGAATTGCTCTGCATGCATTGCAGGGGAATCGGGCCTCATCTCAATTCTAGAGGGAACTCTCATGGTTTTCTCGAGGTGTGGCGGGCACTTGGGCTATATTCTCGACTTAGGGTGGAGATGGCCCTTCAAAACACGTGTTTGTTCAGCGACGCCAGGACTCCTGTCTAGTTACGAGGGACACCACAGGAATCTCTTCGCAGCTTGGCAGGACAAAAGGGACGCTTCTCGATGTGAGGCTGGAGACCCAGGTTCCCTTTCCAGTAGCCACAGGGATATTGGGATCCCTGTCAATGTTCAAGAGGAGTCAAGCATCGTCACCTTTTGAAGCAGTGAACTTCGCGTGCCTCTCGAGGTGCCAAAGGGATATGAAGCATTCCATCGAAATGAGGCGTTGACCTATGGCTTTCTCTAGGGACTCCACAGGGGATTCAGACATGCCTTCTTCTTGTGAGATGAAAGTCGACCCTGTATTCAAGCCACTGCAAGGAAATCGTCTCCTTTCAAGTCAGGGATTCTCGATGTATATTCCCCTTGAGGCAGCAAACGCAAGGTCCCTCCCACATATCTATTGATGAGAGAAGCCTCCTCTTGAGTTGCTTGTTGAAAGTTGGCAAACGTTTTAAGCCTAAGCCAGGAAATCAGCTCTCATCTCCAGACCATTTTGGGTAAACGGAGCATTCTTCGAGGTTCTGTGCTGAACTTCGTGTTCCTCTAGACTTGGGATGTTGTGCTCGGGGAAACACTGGAGTTGCCTAAAGGAAGTCAAGCCGCTCGTCGTGTTTGATGAGGAACGTAGGATGGCTCTGGAGTCATTGCATGGGAATCGGGCGTCATCTCATGTTCATTAGGTGTACAATGTGCTCCTTCGCGTTGCTCCGGTGACCTCAGGGTCCCTCTAGACATGTGAAAGTGTTCTTGGGGACTGTCTCGAGTTAAATCACACAAGTTGAGGCTCCTTACATGTTTGATGGGGATCACGGAATTGCTCTGTATGCAATGCAGGGGATTCGGGCCTCTTCGAGGGGAAAGTCCCATTGTTTTTCTCGAGTTGTGGTGGGGACCTCGCGTATATTCTCGAGTTATGATGGGGATAGCCCTTCAAAACGCGTGTTTGTTCAGCGATGTCTGTTCTCTTGTCTAGTTTCGATGGACACCTTAGGAATCTCTTGGCGACTCAGCAGTGCAAAAGCGATGCTTCTCGAGGTGAGGCGGGAGACTCACGAGAGCTTTCCTCGTGTTGCTGTGCTGAACTTGCTGTTCCTCTAGACTTGGAACGGTGTTTTCGGGGAATCTCTGGAGTTGCCTAAAGGAACTCAAGCCACTGGTCATGTTAGATTGGAAATGGCGGATGGCTCTGGAGTCAATGCAGGGAAATCGGGCCTCATCTCGAGTTGATTGGGGGTACATGGAGCTCCTTCGCATTGCTGGGGTGACCTCAGGGTCCCTTTAAACTTGTGACAGTGTTCTTGGTGACTGTCTCGAGATCCATCATGCAAGTCGAGGCTCTTTTCATGTTTCATGATGATCACGGAATTGCTCTGCATGAAATGAAGGGGAATCGAGACTCATCTCACGTCTAGGGGGAACTCTCATGGTTTTCTCGAGGTGTGGCGGACACTTGGGCTATATTCTCGACTTAGGGCGGGGATGGCCCTTCAAAACTCGTGTTTGTTCAGCAACGCCAGGACTCCTGTCTAGTTACGAGGGACACCTCAGGAATCTCTCGAGGCTTGGCAGGACAAAAAGGACGCTTCTCGATGTGAAGCTGGAGACCCAGCTTCCCTTTCCAGTAGCCACAGGGATATTGGGATTTGTGTCAATGTTCAAGAGGAGTCAGGTATCGTCACCTTTTGAAGCAGTGAACTTTGCGTGCCTCTCGAGGTGTCAAAGGGATGTGAGGCATTATGTCGAAATGAGGCGGGGACCTATGGCTTTCTCTAATGTCTCCACAGGGGATTCAGTCATCCCTTCCTCTTGTGAGATGAAAGATGAGCCTGTATTCAAGCCGCTGCAAGGAATTCCGTCCTCCTTTCGAGTCAGGGATTCTCCGTTTTTATTCCAGTTGAGGCAGCAAACTCAGCGACCTTCTCACATACCTATTGCTCAGAGAAGCCTTCTCTTAGGTGCTTATGAAAATTTGGTATATGACTTGAGTCTAAGCCAGGGAATCAGCTCTCATCTTGAAACGATTTGCGGTACACTGAGCATTCCTTGATTTGCTGTGCTGAACTTCGTGTTCCTCTAGACGAGGGACGGTGTTCATGGGGAATCTCTGAAGTTGCCTAAAGGAACTCAAGCCACTGGTCGTGTTTGATGGGGAAAGGGGGATTGCTCTGACGTCAATGCAGGGGAATCGGGCCTTATCTCAAGTGGATTTGGGGTACATGGTACTTCTTCGCGTTGCTGGGGTGACCTCAGGGACCCTCTAGATTTATGACAGTGATCTTGGGTCCTGTCTCGAGATACATCAAGCAAGTCGAGGCTCCTTAGATGTTTGATGGGGATCACGGAATTGCTCTGCATGCAATGCAGTGGAATCGGGCCTTATCTCACGTCGAGGGGGAAATCTCATGGTTTTTCTCAAGTTGCGGCGGGGACCTACGGTATATTCTCGAGTTATGGTGGGGATGGCCCTTAAAAATTCGTGTTGGCTCAGGGACCTCAGAACTCCTGTGTAGTTATGCGGGACACTTCAGGAAACTCTTCGAGGCTGGGCAAGGCAAAAGGGATGCTTCTTGAGGTGATGCAGGAGACTCAGGTTCCCTTTCCAAAAGCTACAGTGATACTGGGATTCCTATCAATGTTCAAGAGGAGTCAGACACCGTCAACTTTTGAAGCAGTGAACTCTGCATGGCTCTCGAGGTGTCAAAGTGATGTGAAGCATTCCGTTGAAATGAGGCAGGAACCTATGGCTTTCTCTAGGGACTCCCCAGGGGATTCATATATCCCTTCTTCTTGTGAGATGAAAGACCACCCTGTATTCAAGCCACTTCAAGGAAATCGTCTCCTTTTGAATCAGGGCTTCTCGGTGTATATTCCTCTTGAGCAGCAAACTCAAGGTCCCTCCCACATATCTATTGATGAGAGAAGCCTCTTCTTGCGTTGCTTGTGGAAAGTTGGCTAACGTCTTAAGTCTAAGACAGGGAAGCAGCTCTAATCTCCAGACCATTTTGGGTAAACGGAGCATTCTTCGAGTTGCTGTGCTGAAATTCGTGTTCCTCTAGACTTGGGATGTTGTTCTCGGGGAAACACTGGAGTTGCCTAAAGGAAGTCAAGCCGCTCGTCGTGTTTGATGAGGAACGGGGGATGGCTCTGGAGTCATTGCATGGGAATCGGGCATCATCTCATGTTCATTAGGGGTACAATGTGCTCCTTCCCGTTTCTCGGGTGACCTGAGGGTCCCTCTAAATTTGTGACAGTGTTCTTGGAAACTGTCTCGAGATCCATCAAACAAGTCTAGGCTCCTTACATGTTTGATGGGGATCACAGAATTGCTCTGTATGCAATGCAGGGGAATCGTACCTCATCTTGCTACGAGGCGGAAGTCCCATTGTTTTTCTCGAGTTTTGGCGGGGACCTGGGGTATATTCTCGAATTATGGTGGGGATAGCCCTTCAAAACTCGTGTTTGTTCAGCGATGTCAGGACTCCTGTCTAGTTGCGATGGACGCCTTAGGAATCTCTTGGCAACCTAGCCGTGCACAAGCGATGCTTCTCGAGGTGAGGCGGGAAACCCAGGTTCCCTTTCCAGTAGCCACAGGGTTATTGGTATTTCTATCAATGTTCAAGAGGAATCAGGCCTCATCACCTTTTGAGGCAGTGAACCCCACTTGAATATTGAAGTGTCAAAGAGATGTGAGGCATTCCGTTGAAATGAGGCGGGGCCCTAGGACTCTCACCAGGGATTCCACAGGTGATTCAGACTTCCTTTCATCTTCTGATATGATAGACGATCTTATGCTCAAGCAACTGCAAGGAAATCCTGAATCCTTTCGAGTCAGGGATTCTCGCTGTATATTTCACTTGAGGCCTCAAATTCAGGGACCCTCCCACATAACTATTGCTGAGAGAATCCTCCTATTGATGTGCTGCTGGAAAGTTGGCATACGTCTTGAGTCTAATCCAAGGAATCAGCTCTCATCTCAAGACGATTTGGGGTACACAGTGCATTCCTCGAGTTGCTGTGCTGAACATGCTGTTCCTCTAGATGTGAGTCGGTGTTTTCGGGGAATCTCTGGAGTTGCCTAAAGGATCTCACGCCGCTCGTCGTGTTTGATGAGAAACGGGGGATGGCTCTGGAGTGAATGCAGGGGAATCGGGCGTCATCTCATGTTCATTAGGCTTACAATGTGCTCCTTCGCGTTGCTGGGGTGATCTCAGGGTCCCTCTAGACTTGTGAGAGTGTTCTTGGGTACTGTCTCGAGATCCATGAAAGAAGTCGAGGCTCCATACAGCTTTCATGGAGATCACGGAATTGCTCTCTATGCAATGCAGGGGAATCGGGACTTATCTTGCTTCGAGGGGGAAGTCCCATTGTTTTTCTAGAGTTTTGGCGGGGCTTGGGTATATTCTCGATTTATGGTGGGGATAGCCCTTCAAAACTCGTGTTTGTTCAGTGGCGTCAGCTCTCTTCTCCAGTTACGATGGACACCTTAGGTATCTCTTGGCGGCTTAGCAGTGCAAAATCGATGCTTCTCGAGGTGAGCGGGGAGACCCAGGTTCCCTTTTCAGTAGCCACAGGGATATTGGTATTTCTATCAATGTTCAAGAGGAATCAGGCCTCATCACCTTTTGCAGCAGTGAACCCCGCTTGACTATTGAAGTGCCAAAGGGATGTGAGGCATTCCGTCGAAATGAGGGGAGGCCCTACGACTCTCACTAGGGAATCTACAGGGGACTCAGACATCCTTTCATCTTGTGAGATGAAAGACGAGCTTGTACTCAAGCAACTGCAAGGAAATCCGGCCTCCTTTCGAGTCAGGGATTCTCGCTGTATATTCCACTTGAGGCAGCAAATTCAGGGACCCTCCCACATAACTATTGCTGAGAGAATCCTCCTATTGATGTGCTTCTGGAAAGTTGGCATATGTCTTGAGTCTAAGCCAGGGAATCAGCTCTCATCTCAAACGATGTGCGGTACAGAGAGCATTCCTCGAGTTGCTGTGCACAACAGTCTGTTCCTCTAGACTTGAGACGGTGTTTTCGGGGAATCTCTGGAGTTGCCTAAAGGAACTCAAGCCACTGGTCGTGTTTGATTGGGAATGGCGGATGGCTCTGGAGTCAATGCAGGGAAATCGGGCCTCATCTCGAATTGATTAGGGGTACATGGATCTCCTTCGTGTTGCTGGGGTGACTTCAGGGTCCCTCTAGACTTGTGACATTGTTCTTGTGGACTGTCTCAAGATCCATCCTGAAAGTCGAGGCTCCTTGCATGTTTCTTGAGGATCACAGAATTGCTCTGCATGCAATGCAGGGGAATCAGGCCTCATCTCACTTCTAAGGTGAACTCTCATGGTTTTCTCGAGGTATGGCGGGCGCTTGGGCTATATTCTCGACTTAGGGTGGGGATGGCCCTTCAAAACTCGTGTTTGTTCAGTGACGCCAGGACTCCTGTCTGGTTATGAGAGACACCTCAGGAATCTCTTCGAGGCTTCGCAGAAAAAAAGGGACGCTTCTCGATGTTAGGCTGGAGACCCAGATTTCCTTTCCAGTAGCCACAGGCATATTGGGATTCCTGTCAATGTTCAATTGGAGTCAGGCATGGTCACCTTTTGAAGCAGTGAACTTAGCGTGCCTTTCGAGGTGTCAAAGGGATGTGAGGCACTATGTCGAAATCAGGTGGGCACCAATGGCTTTCTCTGGTGTCTTGACAGGGGATTCAGACATCCCTTTCTCTTGTGAGATGAAAGATGTTCCTGTATTCCAGCGGCTGTAAGGAATTCCGTCCTACTTTCGAGTCAGGCCTTCTCCGTGTTTATTCCACTTGAGGCAGCAAACTCAGCGACCTTCTCACATACGTATTGCTGAGAGAAGCCTCCTCTTGAGTGGCTTATGGAAAGTTGGCATATGACTGGAGTCTAGGCCAGGGAATCAGCTCTCATCTCGAGACGATTTGGGCTACACTGTGCATTCCTCGATTTGCTGTGCTGAACTTGGTGTTCCTCTCGACGAGGGAAGGTGTTCTTGGGGAATCTCTGGAGTTGCGTAAAGGAAGTCAAGCCACTGGTCTTGTTTGATGGGGAAAGGGATGGCTCTGAAGTCAATGCAGGGGAATCTGGCCTCAGCAGAAGTGGATTTGGGGTAAATGGTACTCCTTCGCGTTGCTGGGGTGACCTCAGGGACCCTCTAGATTTATGACAGTGATCTTGGGTCCTGTCTCGAGATACATCAAGCAAGTCGAGGCTCCTTAGATGTTTGATGGGGATCACCGAATTGCTCTGCATGCAATGCAGTGGAATCGGGCCTCATCTCACGTCGAGGGGGAAGTCTCATGGTTTTTCTCAAGTTGCGGCGGAGACCTGGGGTATATACTCGAGTTACGGTGGGCATGGCCCTTCAAAATTCGTGTTTGCTCAGGGACCTCAGGACTCCTGTGTAGTTATGTGGGACACTTCAGGAAACTCTTCGAGGCTGGGCAAGGCAAAAGGGACGCTTCTTGAGGTGATGCAGGAGACTCAGGCTCCCTTTCCAAAAGGTACAGTCATATTGGGATTCCTACCAATGTTCAAGAGGAGTCAGACACCGTCAACTTTTGAAGCAGTGAACTAGGCATGGCTCTCGAGGTGTCAAAGAGATGTGAAGCATTCCGTTGCAATGATGCAGGGACCTATGGCTTTCTCTAGGGACTCCACAGGGGATTCAAACATTCCTTCTTCTTGTGAGATGAAAGACCACCCTGTATTCAAGCCACTTCAAGGAAATCGTCTCCTTTCTAATCAGGGCTTCTCGGTGTATATTCCACTTGAGTAGCAAACTCTAGGTCCCTCCCACAAATCTATTGATGAGAGAAGCCTCTTCTTGAGTTGCTTGTGAAAAGTTGGCAAACGTCTTAAGTCTAAGCCAGGGAAGCAGCTCTCATCTCCAGACCATTTTGGGTAAACGGAGCATTCTTCAAGTTGCTGTGCTGAACTTCGTGTTCCTCTAGACTTGGGATGTTGTTCTCGGGGAAACACTGGAGTTGCCTAAAAGAAGTCAAGCCGCTCGTCGTGTTTGATGAGGAACGGGGATGGCTCTGGAGTCAATGCAGGGGAATCGGGCGTCATCTCATGTTCATTAGGGCTAAAATGTGCTCCTTCGCGTTGCTCGGGTGACCTCAGGGTCCCTCTAGACTTGTGACAGTGTTCTTGGGGACTGTCTCGAGATCCATCAAACAAGTCGAGGCTCCTTACATGTTTGATGGGGATCACGGAATTGCTCTGTATGCAATGCAGGGGAATCGGGCCTCATCTTGCTTCGAGATGGGAAGTCCATTGTTTTTCTCGAGTTGTGGCACGGGACCTGGGGTATATTCTCGAGTTATGGTGGTGATATAGCCCTTCAAAACTCGTGTTTGTTCAGCGACGTCAGGACTCCTGTCTAGTTACGATGGACACCTTAGGAATCTCTTGGCGGCTTAGCAGTGCAAAAGCGATGCTTCTCGGTGAGGCGGGAGACCCAGGTTTCCCATTTCCAGTAGCCACAGGGATATTGGTATTTCTATCAATGTTCAAGAGGAATCAGGCCTCATCACCTTTTGAGGCAGTGAACCCCGCTTGACTATCGAAGTGTCAAAGGGATGTGAGGCATTCCGTCGAAATGAGGCGGGGCCATAGGACTCTCACTAGGGATTCCACAGGGATTCAGACATCCTTTCATCTTGTGAGATGAAAGACGAGCTTGTACTCAAGCAACTGCAAGGAAATCCTGCCTCCTTTCGAGTCAGGGATTCTCGCTGTATATTCCACTTGAGGCAGCAAATTCAGGGACCCTCCCACATAATATTGCTGAGAGAATCCTCCTATTGATGTGCTTCTGGAAAAGTTGGCATACGTCTTGAGTCTAAGCCAGGGAATCAGCTCTCATCTCAAGACGATTTGGGGTACACAGAGCATTCCTCGAGTTTCTGTGCTGAACTTGCTGTTCCTCTAGACTTGGGACGGTGTTTTCAAGGAATCTCTGGATTTGCCTAAAGGAACTCAAGCCACTGGTCGTGTTTGATTGGGAATGGCGGATGGCTCTGGAGTCAATGCAGGGAAATCGGGCCTCATCATCTCGAGTTGATTTGGGGTACAAGGAGCTCCTTCGCGTTGCTGGGGTGACCTCAGGGTCCCTCTAGACTTGTGACAGTGCTCTTGGGGACTGTCTCGAGATCCATCATGCAAGTCAAGGCTCCTTACAGGTTTCATGAGGATCACGGAATTGCTCTGCATGCAATGCAGGGAATCGGGCCTCATCTCACTTCTAGGGGAAAGCTCATGTTTTTCTCGAGGAGTGGCGGGCACTGGGCAATATTCTCGACTTAGGGTGGGGATGGCCCTCAAAACTCGTGTTTGTTCAGCGAAGTCAGGACTCCTGTCTAGTTACGAGGGACACCTCAGGAATCTCTTCGAGGCTTGGCAGGAGAAAAGGGACGCTTCTCGATGTGAGGGGGGAGACCCAGGTTCTCTTTCCAGTAGCCACAGGGATATTGGGATTTGTGTCAATGTTCAAGAGGAGTCAGGCATCGTCACCTTTTGAAGCAGTGAACGTTGCGAGGCTCTCGAGGTGTCAAAGGGATGTGAGGCATTATATCGAAATGAGGCGGGGACCTCATAGGGATTCTCTATTGTCTCCACAGGGGATTCAGAAAACCCTTCATTCTTGTGAGATGAAAGACGAGCTTGTATTCAAGCAACTGCAAGGAAATCCGTCCTCCTTTCGAGTCAGGCCTTCTCTCGCTGTATATTCCACTTGAGGCAGCAAATTCAGGGACCCTCCCACATAACTATTGCTGAGAGAATCCTCCTATTGATGTGCTTATGAAAAGTTGGCATATGTTTTGAGTCTAAGCCAGGGAATCAGCTCTCATCTCAGACGATTTGGGTTACACTGAGCATTCCTTGATTTGCTGTGCTGAACAAGCTGTTCCTCTAGACGAGGGACGGTGTTTTCGGGAATCTCTGTAGTTGCCTAGAGAAAGTAAAGCCACTGGTCCTGTTTGATGGGAAAGGGGGATGGCTCTGAAGTCAATGCAGGGGAATCGGGCCTCATCTCAAGTGGATTAGGGGTACATGCTCACCTTCACGTTACTGGGGTGACCTCAGGGACCCTCTAGATTTGTGACAGTGTTCTTGGGGTCTTTCTCGAGATACCATCAAGCAAGTCGAGGCCCTTAGATGTTTGATGGGGATCACGAATTGCTCTGCATGCAATGCAGTGGAATCGGCCTCATCTCACTTCGAGGGGGAAGTCTCATGGTTTTTCTCGAGTTGCGGAGGGGACCTGGGGTATATTCTCGAGTTACGGGTGGGGATGGCCCTTCAAAATTCGTGTTTTTTCAGGGACCTCAGGACTCTGTGTGTTGTTACGAGGGACACCTCAGGAACCTCTTCGAGGCTTTGCAGGGCAAAAGGGTCGCTTCTCGAGGTGAGGTGGGAGACCCAGGGTTCCATTCGAATAGCTACAGGATATTGGGATTCCTATCAATGTTCAAGAGGAGTCAGGCACATCGTCAACTTTTGAATCAGTGAACTCCGCATGCCTCTCGAGGTGTCAAAGGGATGTGAAGCATTCCGTCGAAATGAGGCGGGGGACCTATGGCTTTCTCTATTGACTCCACAGGGAATTCAAACATCCCTTCTTCTTGTGAGATGACAGACGGCCCTGTATTCAAGCACTGCATGGAAATCGTCTGCTTTCGAGTCAGGGCTTCTCGGTGTATATTCCACTTGAGGCAGCAAACTCAAGGTACCTCCCACATATGTTTTGATGAGAGAACCTCCTCTTGAGTTGCTTGTGGAAAGTTGGCAAACGTCTTAAGTCTAAGCCAAGGGAATCAGCTCTCATCTCCAGACCCTTTTGGGTAAACGGAGAATTTTTCCAGTTGCTGTGCTGAACTTCGTGTTCCTCTAGACTTGGGGATGTTGTTCTCGGGGAAACACTGGAGTTGCCTAAAAGAAGTCAAGCCGCTCATCGTGTTTGATGAGGAGCGAGGGATGGCTCTGGAGTCAATGCAGGGGAATCGGGCGTCATCTCATGTTCATTAGGGGTACAATGTGCTCCTTCGCGTTGCTCGGGTGACCTCAGGATCCCTCTCGACTTGTGACAGTGTTCTGGGGACTGTCTCGAGATCCATCAGACAAGTGGAGGCTCCTTACATGTTTGATGGGGATCACGGAGTTGCTCTGTATGCAGTGTAGTGAAATCGGGCCTCATCTTGCTTCGAGGGGAAGCCATTGTTTTTCTCTAGTTGTTGCGAGGACCTGGGGTATATTCTCGAGTTATGGTGGGGATAGCCCTTCAAAACTCGTGTTTGTTCAGCAACGTCATGTCTCTTGTCTAGTTACGATGGACACCTTAGGAATCTCTTGGCAGCTTAGCAGTGCAAAAGCGATGCTTCTCGAGGTGAGGCGGGAGACCCAGGTTCCCATTCCAGTATCACCAGGGATATTGGTTTTTCTATCAATGTTCAAGAGGAATCTGGCCTCATCACCTTTTGAGGCAGTGAACCCCGCTTGACTATCAAAGTGTCAAAGGTATGTGAGGCATTCCGTCGAAATGAGGCGGGGACCTAGGACTCTCACTAGGGATTCCACAGGGGATTCAGACATCGTTTCATCTTGTGAGATGAAAGAAGAGCTTGTACTGAAGCAACTGCAAGAAATCCGGACTCCTTTCATGTCAGGGATTCTCGCTGTATATTCCACTTGAGGCAGCAAATTCAGGGACCCTCCAACATAACTATTGCTGCCAGAATCCTCCTATTGATGTGCTTCTGGAAAGTTGGCATACATCTTGAGTCTAAGTCATGGAATCAGCTCTCATCTCAAGACGTTTTGGGGTACACAGAGCATTCCTCGAGTTGCTGTGCTGAACTTGCTCTTCCTCTAGACTTGCGACGGTGTTTTCAGGGAATCTCTGGATTGCCTAAAGGAACTCTAGACACTGGGCGTGTTTGATTGGGAATGGCGGATGGCTCTGGAGTCAATGCAGGAGAATCGGTCTTCATCTCACTTCTAGGGAAACTCTCATGGTTTTCTCGAGGTGTGGCGGGCACTTCGGCTATATTCTCGACTTAGGGTGGAGATGGCCCTTCAAAACTCGTGTTTGTTCAGCGACGCCAGGACTCCTGTCTAGTTACGAGGGACACCACAGGAATCTCTTCGCAGCTTGGCAGGACAAAAGGGACGCTTCTCGATGTGAGGCTGGAGACCCAGGTTCCCTTTCCAGTAGCCACAGGGATATTGGGATTCCTGTCAATGTTCAAGAGGAGTCAAGCATCGTCACCTTTTGAAGCAGTGAACTTCGCGTGCCTCTCGAGGTGCCAAAGGAATATGAAGCATTCCGTCGAAATGAGGCGTTGACCTATGGCTTTCTCTAGGGACTCCACAGGGGATTCAGACATGCCTTCTTCTTGTGAGATGAAAGACGACCCTGTATTCAAGCCACTGCAAGGAAATCGTCTCCTTTCGAGTCAGGGCTTCTCGGTGTATATTCCACTTGAGGCAGCCAACTCAAGTCCCTCCCACATATCTATTGATGAGAGAAGCCTCCTCTTGAGTTGCTTGTGGAAAGTTGGCAAATGTCTTAAGTCTAAGCCAGGGAATCAGCTCATCTCCAGACCATTTTGGCTAAACGGAGCATTCTACTAGTTCCTCTGCTGAACTTCGTGTTCCTCTAGACTTGGGATGTTGTGCTCGGGGAAACACTGGAGTTGCCTAAAGGAAGTCAAGCCGCTCATCGTGTTTGATGAGGAACGGGTGATGGCTCTGGATTCAATGCAGGGGAATCGGGCATCATCTCATGTTCATTAGGGGTACAATGTGCTCCTTCGCGTTGCTCAGGTGACCTCTGGTCCCTACAGACTTGTGACAGTGTTCTTGGGGACTGTCTCGAGATCCATCAAACAAATCAAGGCTCCTTACATGGCTGATGGCGATCATGGAATTGCTCTGTATGTAATGCAGGGGAATCGGGCCTCAAATTGCTTCGAGTGGGAAGTCCAATTGTTTCTCTCGAGTTGTGGCACGGACCTGGGGTATTTTCTCGGGTTATGGTGGTGATAGCCCTTCAAACCTCGTGTTTGTTCAGCGACGTCAGGTCTCTTGTCTAGTTACGATGGACACCTTACGAATCTCTTGGCGGCTTAGCAGTGCAAAGTCGAGGCTTCTCGAGTTGAGGCGGGAGACCCAGGTTCCCTTTCCAGTAGCCACAGGGATATTAGTATTTCTATCAATGTTCAAGAGGAATCAGGCCTCATCACCTTTTGAGGCAGTGAACCCCGCTTGACTATCGAAGTGTCAAAGGGATGTGAGGCATTCCGTCGAAATGCGGCCGGGCCATAGGGCTCTTGCTAGGGATTCCACAAGGGATTCAGACATCCTTTCATCTTGTGAGATGACAGAAGAGCTTGTACTCAAGCAATTTCAAGGAAATCCCGCCTCCTTTCGAGTCAGGGATTCTCGCTGTATATTCCACTTGAGGCAGCAAATTCAGGGACCCTCCCACATAATTATTGCTGAGAGAATCCTCCTATTGATGTGCTTCTGGAAATTTGGCATACGTCTTGAGACTAAGCCAGGGAATCAGCTCTCATCTCTAGACGATTTGGGGTACACAGAGCATTCCTCGAGTTTCTGTGCTGAACTTGCTGTTCCTCTAGACTTGGGACGGTGTTTTCGGGGAATCTCTGGATTTGCCTAAAGGAACTCAAGCCACTGGTCGTGTTTGATTGGGAATGGCGGATGGCTCTGGAGTCAATGTAGTGAAATCGGGCCTCATCTCGAGTTGATTTGGGTACAAGGAGCTACTTCGCGTTCCTGGGGTGACCTCAGGGTCCCTCTAGACTTCTGACAGTGCTCTTGGGGACTCTCTTGAGATCCATCATGCAAGTCAAGGCTCCTTACAGGTTTCATGAGGATCACTGAATTGCTCTGCATGCAATGCAGGAGAATCGGGCCTCATCTCACTTCTAGGGGAAAGCTCATGCTTTTCTCGAGGAGTGGCGGGCACGTGGGCAATATTCTCGACTTAGGGTGGGGATGGCCCTTCAAAACTCGTGTTTGTTCAGCGAAGTCAGGACTCCTGTCTAGTTACGAGGGACACCTCAGGAATCTCTTCGAGGCTTGGCAGGAGAAAAGGGACGCTTCTCGATGTGAGGCTGGAGACCCAGGTTCTCTTTCCAGTAGCCACAGGGATATTGGGATTTGTGTCAATGTTCAAGAGGAGTCAGGCATCGTCACCTTTTGAAGCAGTAAACGTTGCGAGGCTCTCGAGGTGTCAAAGGGATGTGAGGCATTATATCGAAATGAGGCGGGGACCTATGGCTTTCTCTATTGTCTCCACAGGGGATTCAGAAAACCCTTCTTCTTGTGAGATGAAAGATGAGCCTGTATTCAAGCCACTGCAAGAATTCCGTCCTCCTTTCGAGTCAGGCCTTCTCCATGTTTATTCCACTTGAGGGAGCAAACTCAGCGACCTTCTCACATACCTATTGCTGAGAGAAGCCTCCACTTGAGGGGATTATGAAATGTTGGCATATGTTTGGAGTCTAAGCCAGGGAATCAGCTCTCATCTCGAGACGATTTGGGTTACACTGAGCATTCCTTGATTTGCTGTGCTGAACTTGGTGTTCCTCTAGACGAGGGACGGTGTTTCTCGTGGAATCTCTGGAGTTGCCTAGAGAAAGTAAAGCCACTGGTCCTGTTTGATGGGGAAGGGGGATGGCTCTGAAGTCAATGCAGGGGAATCGGGCCTCATCTCAAGTGGATTTCGGGTACATGGTACACCTTCACGTTACTGATTGACCTCAGGGACCCGCTAGATTTGTGACAGTGTTCTTGGGTCTTTCTCGAAATACATCAAGCAAGTCGAGGCCCATTAGATGTTTGATGGGGATCACGAAATTGCTCTGCATGCAATGCAGTGGAATCGGGCCTCATCTCACTTCGAGGGGGAAGTCTCATGGTTTTCTCTCGAGTTGCGGAGGGGACCTGGGGTATATTCTCGAGTTACGGTGGGGATGGGCCTTCAAAATTCGTGTTTCTTCAGGGACCTCAGGACTACTGTGTAGTTACGAGGGACACCTCAGGAACCTCTTCGAGGCTTTGCAGGGCAAAAGGGTCGCTTCTCGAGGTGAGGTGGGAGACCCAGGGTACCATTCGAATAGCTACATGGATATAGAGATTCCTATCAATGTTCAAGAGGAGTCAGACATCGTCAACTTTTGAATCAGTGAACTCCGCATGCCTCTCGAGGTGTCAAAGGGATGTGAAGCATTCCGTCGAAATGAGGCGGGGACCTATGGCTTTCTCTATTGACTCCACAGGGAATTCAAACATCCCTTCTTCTTGTGAGATGACAGACGGCCCTGTATTCAAGCCACTGCATGGAAATCGTCTGCTTTCGAGTCAGGGCTTCTCGGTGTATATTCCACTTGAGGCAGCAAACTCAAGGTACCTCCCACATATGTTTTGATGAGAGAACCTCCTCTTGAGTTGCTTGTGGAAAGTTGGCAAACGTCTTAAGTCTAAGCCAAGGAATCAGCTCTCATCTCCAGACCCTTTTGGGTAAACGGAGAATTTTTCCAGTTGCTGTGCTGAACTTCGTGTTCCTCTAGACTTGGGATGTTGTTCTCGGGGAAACACTGGAGTTGCCTAAAAGAAGTCAAGCCGCTCATCGTGTTTGATGAGGAGCGAGGGATGGCTCTGGAGTCAATGCAGGGGAATCGGGCGTCATCTCATGTTCATTAGGGGTACAATGTGCTCCTTCGCGTTGCTCGGGTGACCTCAGGATCCCTCTCGACTTGTGACAGTGTTCTGGGGACTGTCTCGAGATCCATCAGACAAGTGGAGGCTCCTTACATGTTTGATGGGGATCACGGAGTTGCTCTGTATGCAGTGTAGTGAAATCGGGCCTCATCTTGCTTCGAGGGGAAGTCCCATTGTTTTTCTCTAGTTGTTGCGAGGACCTGGGGTATATTCTCGAGTTATGGTGGGGATAGCCCTTCAAAACTCGTGTTTGTTCAGCAACGTCATGTCTCTTGTCTAGTTACGATGGACACCTTAGGAATCTCTTGGCAGCTTAGCAGTGCAAAAGCGATGCTTCTCGAGGTGAGGCGGGAGACCCAGGTTCCCATTCCAGTATCACCAGGGATATTGGTTTTTCTATCAATGTTCAAGAGGAATCTGGCCTCATCAACTTTTGAGGCAGTGAACCCCGCTTGACTATCAAAGTGTCAAAGGTATGTGAGGCATTCCGTCGAAATGAGGCGGGGACCTAGGACTCTCACTAGGGATTCCACAGGGGATTCAGACATCGTTTCATCTTGTGAGATGAAAGAAGAGCTTGTACTGAAGCAACTGCAAAGAAATCCGGACTCCTTTCATGTCAGGGATTCTCGCTGTATATTCCACTTGAGGCAGCAAATTCAGGGACCCTCCAACATAACTATTGCTGCCAGAATCCTCCTATTGATGTGCTTCTGGAAAGTTGGCATACATCTTGAGTCTAAGTCATGGAATCAGCTCTCATCTCAAGACGTTTTGGGGTACACAGAGCATTCCTCGAGTTGCTGTGCTGAACTTTGCTCTTCCTCTAGACTTGCGACGGTGTTTTCAGGGAATCTCTGGATTGCCTAAAGGAACTCTAGACACTGGGCGTGTTTGATTGGGAATGGCGGATGGCTCTGGAGTCAATGCAGGAGAATCGGTCTTCATCTCACTTCTAGGGAAACTCTCATGGTTTTCTCGAGGTGTGGCGGGCACTTCGGCTATATTCTCGACCTAGGGTGGAGATGGCCCTTCAAAACTCGTGTTTGTTCAGCGACGCCAGGACTCCTGTCTAGTTACGAGGGACACCACAGGAATCTCTTCGCAGCTTGGCAGGACAAAAGGGACGCTTCTCGATGTGAGGCTGGAGACCCAGGTTCCCTTTCCAGTAGCCACAGGGATATTGGGATTCCTGTCAATGTTCAAGAGGAGTCAAGCATCGTCACCTTTTGAAGCAGTGAACTTCGCGTGCCTCTCGAGGTGCCAAAGGAATATGAAGCATTCTGTCGAAATGAGGCGTTGACCTATGGCTTTCTCTAGGGACTCCACAGGGGATTCAGACATGCCTTCTTCTTGTGAGATGAAAGACGACCCTGTATTCAAGCCACTGCAAGGAAATCGTCTCCTTTCGAGTCAGGGCTTCTCGGTGTATATTCCACTTGAGGCAGCCAACTCAAGTCCCTCCCACATATCTATTGATGAGAGAAGCCTCCTCTTGAGTTGCTTGTGGAAAGTTGGCAAATGTCTTAAGTCTAAGCCAGGGAATCAGCTCATCTCCAGACCATTTTGGCTAAACGGAGCATTCTACTAGTTCCTCTGCTGAACTTCGTGTTCCTCTAGACTTGGGATGTTGTGCTCGGGGAAACACTGGAGTTGCCTAAAGGAAGTCAAGCCGCTCATCGTGTTTGATGAGGAACGGGTGATGGCTCTGGATTCAATGCAGGGGAATCGGGCATCATCTCATGTTCATTAGGGGTACAATGTGCTCCTTCGCGTTGCTCAGGTGACCTCTGGTCCCTACAGACTTGTGACAGTGTTCTTGGGGACTGTCTCGAGATCCATCAAACAAATCAAGGCTCCTTACATGGTTGATGGCGATCATGGAATTGCTCTGTATGTAATGCAGGGGAATCGGGCCTCAAATTGCTTTGAATGGGAAGTCCAATTGTTTCTCTCGAGTTGTGGCACGGACCTGGGGTATTTTCTCGGGTTATGGTGGTGATAGCCCTTCAAACCTCGTGTTTGTTCAGCGACGTCAGGTCTCTTGTCTAGTTACGATGGACACCTTACGAATCTCTTGGCGGCTTAGCAGTGCAAAGTCGAGGCTTCTCGAGTTGAGGCGGGAGACCCAGGTTCCCTTTCCAGTAGCCACAGGGATATTAGTATTTCTATCAATGTTCAAGAGGAATCAGGCCTCATCACCTTTTGAGGCAGTGAACCCCGCTTGACTATCGAAGTGTCAAAGGGATGTGAGGCATTCCGTCGAAATGCGGCCGGGCCATAGGGCTCTCGCTAGGGATTCCACAAGGGATTCAGACATCCTTTCATCTTGTGAGATGAAAGAAGAGCTTGTACTCAAGCAATTTCAAGGAAATCCCGCCTCCTTTCGAGTCAGGGATTCTCGCTGTATATTCCACTTGAGGCAGCAAATTCAGGGACCCTCCCACATAATTATTGCTGAGAGAATCCTCCTATTGATGTGCTTCTGGAAATTTGGCATACGTCTTGAGTCTAAGCCAGGGAATCAGCTCTCATCTCTAGACGATTTGGGGTACACAGAGCATTCCTCGAGTTTCTGTGCTGAACTTGCTGTTCCTCTAGACTTGGGACGGTGTTTTCGGGGAATCTCTGGATTTGCCTAAAGGAACTCAAGCCACTGGTCGTGTTTGATTGGGAATGGCGGATGGCTCTGGAGTCAATGTAGTGAAATCGGGCCTCATCTCGAGTTGATTTGGGGTACAAGGAGCTACTTCGCGTTCCTGGGGTGACCTCAGGGTCCCTCTAGACTTCTGACAGTGCTCTTGGGGACTCTCTCGAGATCCATCATGCAAGTCAAGGCTCCTTACAGGTTTCATGAGGATCACTGAATTGCTCTGCATGCAATGCAGGAGAAATCGGGCCTCATCTCACTTCTAGGGGAAAGCTCATGCTTTTCTCGAGGAGTGGCGGGCACGTGGGCAATATTCTCGACTTAGGGTGGGGATGGCCCTTCAAAACTCGTGTTTGTTCAGCGAAGTCAGGACTCCTGTCTAGTTACGAGGGACACCTCAGGAATCTCTTCGAGGCTTGGCAGGAGAAAAGGGACGCTTCTCGATGTGAGGCTGGAGACCCAGGTCTCTTTCCAGTAGCCACAGGGATATTGGGATTTGTGTCAATGTTCAAGAGGAGTCAGGCATCGTCACCTTTTGAAGCAGTAAACGTTGCGAGGCTCTCGAGGTGTCAAAGGGATGTGAGGCATTATATCGAAATGAGGCGGGGACCTATGGCTTTCTCTATTGTCTCCACAGGGGATTCAGAAAACCCTTCTTCTTGTGAGATGAAAGATGAGCCTGTATTCAAGCCACTGCAAGGAATTCCGTCCTCCTTTCGAGTCAGGCCTTCTCCATGTTTATTCCACTTGAGGGAGCAAACTCAGCGACCTTCTCACATACCTATTGCTGAGAGAAGCCTCCACTTGAGGGGATTATGAAATGTTGGCATATGTTTGGAGTCTAAGCCAGGGAATCAGCTCTCATCTCGAGACGATTTGGGTTACACTGAGCATTCCTTGATTTGCTGTGCTGAACTTGGTGTTCCTCTAGACGAGGGACGGTGTTCTCGTGGAATCTCTGGAGTTGCCTAGAGAAAGTAAAGCCACTGGTCCTGTTTGATGGGGAAAGGGGGATGGCTCTGAAGTCAATGCAGGGGAATCGGGCCTCATCTCAAGTGGATTTCGGGTACATGGTACACCTTCACGTTACTGATTGACCTCAGGGACCCGCTAGATTTGTGACAGTGTTCTTGGGGCCTGTCTCGAAATACATCAAGCAAGTCGAGGCCCATTAGATGTTTGATGGGGATCACGAAATTGCTCTGCATGCAATGCAGTGGAATCGGGCCTCATCTCACTTCGAGGGGGAAGTCTCATGGTTTTTCTCGAGTTGCGGAGGGGACCTGGGGTATATTCTCGAGTTACGGTGGGGATGGGCCTTCAAAATTCGTGTTTCTTCAGGGACCTCAGGACTACTGTGTAGTTACGAGGGACACCTCAGGAACCTCTTCGAGGCTTTGC
>CM037425.1:63322430-63377999 GCA_020976825.1 Odocoileus hemionus
AACCACAACTCGAGAAAATCAATGAGACTTCCCCCTCGAAGCAAGATGATGCCGGATTCCCCTGCATTGCATTCAGAGAAATTACGTGATCCCCATCAAACATGTAAGGAGCCTCGACTTGTTTGATGGATCTCGAGACATTCCCAAGAACACTGTCGCAAGTCTAGAGGGAACCTGAGGTCACCCGAGCAACGCGAAGGAGCACATTGTACCCCTAATGAACATGAGATGACGCCCGATTCCCCTGCATTGACTTCAGAGCCATCCCCCATTTCTCATCAAACACGACGAGCGGCTTGACTCCCTTTAGGCAAATCCAGTGTTTCCCCGAGAACAACATCCCAAGTCTAGAGGAACACGAAGTTCAGCAGAGCAACTAGAAGAATGCTCACTTTACACAAAATGGTCTGGACATGAGAGCTGACTCCCTGGCTTAGACTTAAGATGTTTGCCAACTTTCCACAAGCAACTCTAGAGAAGGCTTCTCTCATCAATAGATATGTGGGAGGGACCTTGAGTTTGCTGCCTCAAGTGGAATATACACCGAGAAGCCCTGACACAAAAGGAGACGATTTCCTTGCAGTGGCTTCAATACAGGGTCGTCTTTCGTCTCACAAGAAGAAGGGATGTCTGAATCCCCTGTGAAATCCCTAGAGAAAGTTATAGTTCCCTGCCTAATTTCGCCGGAATGCTTCACATCCCTTTGACACCTCGAGAGGCATGCGGAGTTCACTACTTCAAAAGTTGACGATGTCTGACTCCTCTTGAACATTGATAGGAATCCCAATATCCCTTTAGCTATAGGAAAGTGACCCTGGGTCTCCCCCCTCACCTCGAGAAGCGTCCCTTTTGCCCTGCCAAGCCTCGAAGAGGTTGCTGAGGTGTCCCTCGTAACTACACAGGAGTCCGGAGGTCCCTCAGTAAACACGAATTTTGAAGGGCCATCCCCACCGTAACTCGAGAATATACCCCAGGTCCCCGCCGCAACTCGAGAAATACCTTGAGACTTCCCCCTCGAAGTGAGATGAGGCCTGATTCCACTGCATTGCATGCAGAGAAATTCCGTGATCCCCATTAAACATCTAAGAAGCCTCGACTTGCTTGATGTATCTCGAAACAGGCCCCAAGAACACTGTCACAAATCTAGAGGGTCCCTGAGGTCACCCCAGTAACATGAAGCAGTACCATGTACCCCAAATCCACTTGAGATGAGGCCCGATTCCCCTTCATTGACTTCAGAGCTATCCCCCTTTCCCCATTAAACAGGACCAGTGGCTTGACTTGCTTTAGGCAACTCCAGAGATTCCCCGAAAAACACGGTCCCTCGTCTAGAGGAACACCAAGTTCAGCACAGCAAATCGAGGAATGCTCAGTGTACCCCAAATCGTCTCGAGATGAGAGCTGTTTCCCTGGCTTAGACTCAAGTCATATGCCAACTTTCCATAAGCCCCTCAAGAGGAGGCTTCTCTCAAAAATAGGTATGTGAGAAGGTCGCTGAGTTTGTTGCCTCAATTGGAATAAACACCGAGAAGGCCTGACCTGAAAAGAGGACGGACTTCCTTGCGGCGGTTGAGTACAGGTTCATCATTCATCTCACAAGAGGAAGGGATGTCTGAATCCCCTGTGGAGACCCAAGAGAAAGCCATAGGTCCCTGCCTCATTTCGACATAATGCCTCACATCTCTTTGGCACCTCGAGAGGCACGCGAAGTTCACTGCTTCAAAAGGTGACGATGCCTGACTCCTCTTGAACATTGACAGGAATCCCAATATCCCTGTGGCTACTGGAAAGGGAACCTGGGTCTCCAGCCTCACATCGAGAAGCGTCCCTTTTGTCCTGCCAAGCCTCGAAGAGATTCCTGAAGTGTCCCTCGTAACTAGACAGGAGTCCTGCGTCGCGGAACAAACACGAGTTTTGAAGGGCCATCCCCGCCCTAAGTGGAGAATATTCCCCACGTGCCCGCCACACCTCGAGAAATCCATGAGAGTTCCCCCTAGAAGTAAGATGAGGCCTGATTCCCCTCCATTGCATGCAGAGCAACTCCGTGATCCTCATGAAACCTGTAAGGAGCCTCGACTTGCATGATGGATCTGGAGACAGTCCCAAACAACACTGTCACAAGTCTAGAGGGACACTAAGGTCACCCCAGCAATGCGAAGGATCTTCATATACCCCAAATCAACTCGAAATGAGGCCCGATTTCCCTGTATTGACTCCAGAGTCATCCGCCATTCCCAATCAAACAAGACCAGTGGCTTGAGTTCCTTTAGGCAACTCCAGAGTTTCCCCGAAAACACCGTCCCAAGATTAGAGGAACAGCAATTTCAACACAGCAACACGAGGAATGCTCTGTGTACCCCGAAATCGTCTTGAGATGAGAGCTGATTCCTGGCTTAGACTCAAGTAATATGCCAACTTTCCATAAGCCCCTCAAGAGGAGGCTTTTCTCAGCAATAGATATGTGGGAAGGTCGCTGAGTCTGCTGCCTCAAGTGGAATAATAACCGAGAAGGTCTGACTCGAAAAGAGGACGGAATTGTTTGCAGCGGCTTGAATACAGGCTCATCTTTCACCTCACAAGAGGAAATGATGTCTGAATCCCCTATGGAGTCACTAGAGAAAGCCCAAGCCGCTGCCTCATTTCGACATAATGCCTCACATCCCTTTGAAACCTCGAGAGGCACGCGAATTTCACTGCTTCAAAAGGTGACGATGCCTGATTCCTCTTGAACATTGACAGGAATTCCAATATCCCTGTGGCTACTGGAAAGGGAACCTGGGTCTCCAGCCTCACATCGAGAAGCGTCCCTTTTGTCCTGCCAAGCCTCGAAAAGATTCCTGAAGTGTCCCTCTTAACTAGACAGGAGTCCTGGCGTCGCTGAACAAACACGAATTTTAAAGGGCCATCCCCACCGTAACTCGAGAATATACCCCAGGTCCCCGCCGCAACTCGAGAAATACCTTGAGACTTCCCCCTCGAAGTGAGATGAGGCCTGATTCCACTGCATTGCATGCAGAGCAATTCCGTGATCCCCATCAAACATCTAAGAAGCCTCGACTTGCTTGATGTATCTCGAGACAGGCCCCAAGAACACTGTCACAAATCTAGAGGGTCCCTGAGGTCAACCCAGCAACACGAAGGAGTACCATGTACCCAAAATCCACTTGAGATGAGGCCCGATTCCCCTTCATTGACTTCAGAGCTATCCCCATTTCCCCATTGAACAGGACCAGTAGCTTGACTTGCTTTAGGCAACTCCAGAGATTCCCCGAAAACACGTCCCTCGTCTAGAGGAACACCAAGTTCAGCAGCAAATCGAGGAATGCTCAGTGTACCCCAAATCGTCTCGAGATGAGAGCTGACTCCCTGGCTTAGACTCAAGTCATATGCCAAATTTCCATAAGCCCCTCAAGAGGAGGCTTCTCTCAAAAATAGGTATGTGAGAAGGTCACTGAGTTTGTTGCCTCAAGTGGAATAAACCCCGAGAAGGCCTGACCTGAAAGGAGGACGGACTTCCTTGCGGCGGCTTGAGTACAGGTTCATCATTCATCTCACAAGAGGAAGGGATGTCTGAATCCCCTGTGGAGACCCAAGAGAAAGCCATAGGTCCCTGCCTCATTTCGACATAATGCCTCACATCTCTTTGGCAACTCGAGAGGCACGCGAAGTTCACTGCTTCAAAAGGTGACGATGCCTGACTCCTCTTGAACATTGACAGGAATCCCAATATCCCTGTGGCTACTGGAAAGGGAACCTGCTTCTCCAGCCTCACATCGAGAAGCGTCCCTTTTGTCCTGCCAAGCCTCGAAGAGATTCCTGAAGTGTCCCTCGTAACTAGACAGGAGTCCTGCGTCGCTGAACAAACACGAGTTTTGAAGGGCCATTCCCGCCCTAAGTCGAGAATATACCCCACGTGCCCGCCACACCTCGAGAAATCCATGAGAGTTCCCCCTAGAAGTGAGATGAGGCCCGATTCCCCTCCATTGCATGCAGAGCAACTCCGTGATTCTCATGAAACCTGTAAGGAGCCTCGACTTGCATGATGGATCTCGAGACAGTCCCCAACAACACTGTCACAAGTCTACAGGGACACTGAGGTCACCCCAGCAAGACGAACGAGCTTCATATACCCCAAATCAACTCGAAATGAGGCCCGATTTCCTTTCATTGACACCAGAGTCATCCGCCATTCCCAATCAAACAAGACCAGTGGCTTGAGTTACTTTAGGCAACTCCAGAGTTTCCCCGAAAACACACGTCCCAAGGCTAGAGGAACAACAATTTCAACACAGCAACACGAGGAATGGTCTGTGTACCCCGAAATCGTCCTGAGATGAGAGCTGATTCCTGGCTTAGACTCAAGTCATATGCCAACTTTCCATAAGCCCCTCAAGAGGAGGCTTTTCTCAGCAATAGATATGTGGAAAGGTCGATGAGTCTGCTGCCTCAAGTGGAATAGTAACCGAGAAGTTCTGACTCGAAAAGAGGACGGAATTGTTAGCAGCGGCTTGAATACAGGCTCATCTTTCATCTCACAAGAGGAAATGATGTCTGAATCCCCTGTGGAGACACTAGAGAAAGCCCTAAGTAGCTGCCTCATTTCGACATAATGCCTCACATCCCTTTGAAACCTCGAGATGCACGCGAATTTCACTGCTTTAAAAGGTGATGATGCCTGACTCCTCTTGAACATTGACAGGAATTCGAATATCCCTGTGGCTACTGGAAAGGGAACCTGGGTCTCCAGCCTCACATCGAGAAGCGTCCCTTTTGTCCTGCCAAGCCTCGAAGAGATTCCTGAAGTGTCCCTCGTAACTAGACAGGAGTCCTGGCGTCGCTGAACAAACACGAGTTTTGAAGGGCCATCCCCGCCCTAAGTCGAGAATATAGCCCAAGTGCCCCCACACGTCGAGAAATCCATGCGAGTTCCCCCTAAAAGTGAGATGAGGCCCGATTTCCCTGCATTGCATGCAGAGCAATTCCGTGATCCTCATGAAACATGTAAGGAGCCTCGATTTGCATGAGGGATCTTGAGACAGTCCCCAAGAACACTGTCACAAGTCTAGAGGGACACTGAAGTCACCCCAGCAATGCGAAGGAGCTCCATGTACCCCTAATCAACTTGAGATGAGGCCCGATTTCCCTGCATTGACTCCAGAGCCATCCGCTATTCCCAAATAAACAAGACCAGTGGCTTGAGTTCTTTTAGGCAACTCCAGAGATACCCCGAAAACACTGTCCCAAGTCTAGAGGAACAGCAACTTCAGCACAGCAACTGAAGGAATGCTCTGTGTACCCCAAATCGTCTTGAGATGAGAGCTGATGCCCTGGCTTAGACTCGCGAGGTATGCCAACGTTCCAGAAGCATATCAGTAGGAGGATTCTCTCAGCAATAATTATGTGTGAGGGTCCCTGAATGTGCTGCCTCAAGTGGAATATACAGCGAGAATCCCTGACTCGAAAGGAGGCCGGATTTCCTTGCACTTGCTTGAGTACAAGCTCGTCTTTCATCTCACAAGATGAAAGGATGTCTGAATCCCCTGTGGAATCCCTAGTGAGAGTTCGAGGGCCCCGCCTCATTTGAAGGAATGCCTCACATCCCTTTGCCACTTCGATACTCAAGCAGGGTTCACTGCCTCAAAAGGTGATGAGGCCTGATTCCTCTTGAACATTGATAGAAATACCAATATCCCTGTGGCTACTGGAAATGGAACCTGGGTCTCCCGCCTCACCTCGAGAAGCATCGCTTTTGCACTGCTAAGCTGCCAAGAGATTCCTAAGTTGTCCATCGTAATTAGACAAGAGACCTGACGTCGCTGAACAAACACGAGTTTTGAGGGACTATCCCCACCGTAACTCGAGAATATACCCCAGGTCCCAACCACAACTCGAGAAAATCAATGAGACTTCCCCCTCGAAGCAAGATGATGCCGGATTCCCCTGCATTGCATTCAGAGAAATTACGTGATCCCCATCAAACATGTAAGGAGCCTCGACTTGTTTGATGGATCTCGAGACATTCCCAAGAACACTGTCGCAAGTCTAGAGGGAACCTGAGGTCACCCGAGCAACGCGAAGGAGCACATTGTACCCCTAATGAACATGAGATGACGCCCGATTCCCCTGCATTGACTTCAGAGCCATCCCCCATTTCTCATCAAACACGACGAGCGGCTTGACTCCCTTTAGGCAAATCCAGTGTTTCCCCGAGAACAACATCCCAAGTCTAGAGGAACACGAAGTTCAGCAGAGCAACTAGAAGAATGCTCACTTTACACAAAATGGTCTGGACATGAGAGCTGACTCCCTGGCTTAGACTTAAGATGTTTGCCAACTTTCCACAAGCAACTCTAGAGAAGGCTTCTCTCATCAATAGATATGTGGGAGGGACCTTGAGTTTGCTGCCTCAAGTGGAATATACACCGAGAAGCCCTGACACAAAAGGAGACGATTTCCTTGCAGTGGCTTCAATACAGGGTCGTCTTTCGTCTCACAAGAAGAAGGGATGTCTGAATCCCCTGTGAAATCCCTAGAGAAAGTTATAGTTCCCTGCCTAATTTCGCCGGAATGCTTCACATCCCTTTGACACGCCGAGAGGCATGCGGAGTTCACTACTTCAAAAGTTGACGATGTCTGACTCCTCTTGAACATTGATAGGAATCCCAATATCCCTTTAGCTATAGGAAAGTGACCCTGGGTCTCCCCCCTCACCTCGAGAAGCGTCCCTTTTGCCCTGCCAAGCCTCGAAGAGGTTGCTGAGGTGTCCCTCGTAACTACACAGGAGTCCGGAGGTCCCTCAGTAAACACGAATTTTGAAGGGCCATCCCCACCGTAACTCGAGAATATACCCCAGGTCCCCGCCGCAACTCGAGAAATACCTTGAGACTTCCCCCTCGAAGTGAGATGAGGCCTGATTCCACTGCATTGCATGCAGAGAAATTCCGTGATCCCCATTAAACATCTAAGAAGCCTCGACTTGCTTGATGTATCTCGAAACAGGCCCCAAGAACACTGTCACAAATCTAGAGGGTCCCTGAGGTCACCCCAGTAACATGAAGCAGTACCATGTACCCCAAATCCACTTGAGATGAGGCCCGATTCCCCTTCATTGACTTCAGAGCTATCCCCCTTTCCCCATTAAACAGGACCAGTGGCTTGACTTGCTTTAGGCAACTCCAGAGATTCCCCGAGAACACGGTCCCTCGTCTAGAGGAACACCAAGTTCAGCACAGCAAATCGAGGAATGCTCAGTGTACCCCAAATCGTCTCGAGATGAGAGCTGTTTCCCTGGCTTAGACTCAAGTCATATGCCAACTTTCCATAAGCCCCTCAAGAGGAGGCTTCTCTCAAAAATAGGTATGTGAGAAGGTCGCTGAGTTTGTTGCCTCAATTGGAATAAACACCGAGAAGGCCTGACCTGAAAAGAGGACGGACTTCCTTGCGGCGGTTGAGTACAGGTTCATCATTCATCTCACAAGAGGAAGGGATGTCTGAATCCCCTGTGGAGACCCAAGAGAAAGCCATAGGTCCCTGCCTCATTTCGACATAATGCCTCACATCTCTTTGGCACCTCGAGAGGCACGCGAAGTTCACTGCTTCAAAAGGTGACGATGCCTGACTCCTCTTGAACATTGACAGGAATCCCAATATCCCTGTGGCTACTGGAAAGGGAACCTGGGTCTCCAGCCTCACATCGAGAAGCGTCCCTTTTGTCCTGCCAAGCCTCGAAGAGATTCCTGAAGTGTCCCTCGTAACTAGACAGGAGTCCTGCGTCGCGGAACAAACACGAGTTTTGAAGGGCCATCCCCGCCCTAAGTGGAGAATATTCCCCACGTGCCCGCCACACCTCGAGAAATCCATGAGAGTTCCCCCTAGAAGTAAGATGAGGCCTGATTCCCTCCATTGCATGCAGAGCAACTCCGTGATCCTCATGAAACCTGTAAGGAGCCTCGACTTGCATGATGGATCTGGAGACAGTCCCAAACAACACTGTCACAAGTCTAGAGGGACACTAAGGTCACCCCAGCAATGCGAAGGATCTTCATATACCCCAAATCAACTCGAAATGAGGCCCGATTTCCCTGTATTGACTCCAGAGTCATCCGCCATTCCCAATCAAACAAGACCAGTGGCTTGAGTTCCTTTAGGCAACTCCAGAGTTTCCCCGAAAACACCGTCCCAAGATTAGAGGAACAGCAATTTCAACACAGCAACACGAGGAATGCTCTGTGTACCCCGAAATCGTCTTGAGATGAGAGCTGATTCCTGGCTTAGACTCAAGTAATATGCCAACTTTCCATATAAGCCCCTCAAGAAGAGGAGGCTTTTCTCAGCAATAGATATGTGGGAAGGTCGCTGAGTCTGCTGCCTCAAGTGGAATAATAACCGAGAAGGTCTGACTCGAAAAGAGGACGGAATTGTTTGCAGCGGCTTGAATACAGGCTCATCTTTCACCTCACAAGAGGAAATGATGTCTGAATCCCCTATGGAGTCACTAGAGAAAGCCCAAGCCGCTGCCTCATTTCGACATAATGCCTCACATCCCTTTGAAACCTCGAGAGGCACGCGAATTTCACTGCTTCAAAAGGTGACGATGCCTGATTCCTCTTGAACATTGACAGGAATTCCAATATCCCTGTGGCTACTGGAAAGGGAACCTGGGTCTCCAGCCTCACATCGAGAAGCGTCCCTTTTGTCCTGCCAAGCCTCGAAAAGATTCCTGAAGTGTCCCTCTTAACTAGACAGGAGTCCTGGCGTCGCTGAACAAACACGAATTTTAAAGGGCCATCCCCACCGTAACTCGAGAATATACCCCAGGTCCCCGCCGCAACTCGAGAAATACCTTGAGACTTCCCCCTCGAAGTGAGATGAGGCCTGATTCCACTGCATTGCATGCAGAGCAATTCCGTGATCCCCATCAAACATCTAAGAAGCCTCGACTTGCTTGATGTATCTCGAGACAGGCCCCAAGAACACTGTCACAAATCTAGAGGGTCCCTGAGGTCAACCCAGCAACACGAAGGAGTACCATGTACCCAAAATCCACTTGAGATGAGGCCCGATTCCCCTTCATTGACTTCAGAGCTATCCCCATTTCCCCATTGAACAGGACCAGTAGCTTGACTTGCTTTAGGCAACTCCAGAGATTCCCCGAAAACACAGTCCCTCGTCTAGAGGAACACCAAGTTCAGCACAGCAAATCGAGGAATGCTCAGTGTACCCCAAATCGTCTCGAGATGAGAGCTGACTCCCTGGCTTAGACTCAAGTCATATGCCAAATTTCCATAAGCCCCTCAAGAGGAGGCTTCTCTCAAAAATAGGTATGTGAGAAGGTCACTGAGTTTGTTGCCTCAAGTGGAATAAACCCCGAGAAGGCCTGACCTGAAAGGAGGACGGACTTCCTTGCGGCGGCTTGAGTACAGGTTCATCATTCATCTCACAAGAGGAAGGGATGTCTGAATCCCCTGTGGAGACCCAAGAGAAAGCCATAGGTCCCTGCCTCATTTCGACATAATGCCTCACATCTCTTTGGCAACTCGAGAGGCACGCGAAGTTCACTGCTTCAAAAGGTGACGATGCCTGACTCCTCTTGAACATTGACAGGAATCCCAATATCCCTGTGGCTACTGGAAAGGGAACCTGCTTCTCCAGCCTCACATCGAGAAGCGTCCCTTTTGTCCTGCCAAGCCTCGAAGAGATTCCTGAAGTGTCCCTCGTAACTAGACAGGAGTCCTGCGTCGCTGAACAAACACGAGTTTTGAAGGGCCATTCCCGCCCTAAGTCGAGAATATACCCCACGTGCCCGCCACACCTCGAGAAATCCATGAGAGTTCCCCCTAGAAGTGAGATGAGGCCCGATTCCCCTCCATTGCATGCAGAGCAACTCCGTGATTCTCATGAAACCTGTAAGGAGCCTCGACTTGCATGATGGATCTCGAGACAGTCCCCAACAACACTGTCACAAGTCTACAGGGACACTGAGGTCACCCCAGCAAGACGAACGAGCTTCATATACCCCAAATCAACTCGAAATGAGGCCCGATTTCCTTTCATTGACACCAGAGTCATCCGCCATTCCCAATCAAACAAGACCAGTGGCTTGAGTTACTTTAGGCAACTCCAGAGTTTCCCCGAAAACACCGTCCCAAGGCTAGAGGAACAACAATTTCAACACAGCAACACGAGGAATGGTCTGTGTACCCCGAAATCGTCCTGAGATGAGAGCTGATTCCTGGCTTAGACTCAAGTCATATGCCAACTTTCCATAAGCCCCTCAAGAGGAGGCTTTTCTCAGCAATAGATATGTGGAAAGGTCGATGAGTCTGCTGCCTCAAGTGGAATAGTAACCGAGAAGTTCTGACTCGAAAAGAGGACGGAATTGTTAGCAGCGGCTTGAATACAGGCTCATCTTTCATCTCACAAGAGGAAATGATGTCTGAATCCCCTGTGGAGACACTAGAGAAAGCCCTAAGTAGCTGCCTCATTTCGACATAATGCCTCACATCCCTTTGAAACCTCGAGATGCACGCGAATTTCACTGCTTTAAAAGGTGATGATGCCTGACTCCTCTTGAACATTGACAGGAATTCGAATATCCCTGTGGCTACTGGAAAGGGAACCTGGGTCTCCAGCCTCACATCGAGAAGCGTCCCTTTTGTCCTGCCAAGCCTCGAAGAGATTCCTGAAGTGTCCCTCGTAACTAGACAGGAGTCCTGGCGTCGCTGAACAAACACGAGTTTTGAAGGGCCATCCCCGCCCTAAGTCGAGAATATAGCCCAAGTGCCCCCACACGTCGAGAAATCCATGCGAGTTCCCCCTAAAAGTGAGATGAGGCCCGATTTCCCTGCATTGCATGCAGAGCAATTCCGTGATCCTCATGAAACATGTAAGGAGCCTCGATTTGCATGAGGGATCTTGAGACAGTCCCCAAGAACACTGTCACAAGTCTAGAGGGACACTGAAGTCACCCCAGCAATGCGAAGGAGCTCCATGTACCCCTAATCAACTTGAGATGAGGCCCGATTTCCCTGCATTGACTCCAGAGCCATCCGCTATTCCCAAATAAACAAGACCAGTGGCTTGAGTTCTTTTAGGCAACTCCAGAGATACCCCGAAAACACTGTCCCAAGTCTAGAGGAACAGCAACTTCAGCACAGCAACTGAAGGAATGCTCTGTGTACCCCAAATCGTCTTGAGATGAGAGCTGATGCCCTGGCTTAGACTCGCGAGGTATGCCAACGTTCCAGAAGCATATCAGTAGGAGGATTCTCTCAGCAATAATTATGTGTGAGGGTCCCTGAATGTGCTGCCTCAAGTGGAATATACAGCGAGAATCCCTGACTCGAAAGGAGGCCGGATTTCCTTGCACTTGCTTGAGTACAAGCTCGTCTTTCATCTCACAAGATGAAAGGATGTCTGAATCCCCTGTGGAATCCCTAGTGAGAGTTCGAGGGCCCCGCCTCATTTGAAGGAATGCCTCACATCCCTTTGCCACTTCGATACTCAAGCAGGGTTCACTGCCTCAAAAGGTGATGAGGCCTGATTCCTCTTGAACATTGATAGAAATACCAATATCCCTGTGGCTACTGGAAATGGAACCTGGGTCTCCCGCCTCACCTCGAGAAGCATCGCTTTTGCACTGCTAAGCTGCCAAGAGATTCCTAAGTTGTCCATCGTAATTAGACAAGAGACCTGACGTCGCTGAACAAACACGAGTTTTGAGGGACTATCCCCACCGTAACTCGAGAATATACCCCAGGTCCCAACCACAACTCGAGAAAATCAATGAGACTTCCCCCTCGAAGCAAGATGATGCCGGATTCCCCTGCATTGCATTCAGAGAAATTACGTGATCCCCATCAAACATGTAAGGAGCCTCGACTTGTTTGATGGATCTCGAGACATTCCCAAGAACACTGTCGCAAGTCTAGAGGGAACCTGAGGTCACCCGAGCAACGCGAAGGAGCACATTGTACCCCTAATGAACATGAGATGACGCCCGATTCCCCTGCATTGACTTCAGAGCCATCCCCCATTTCTCATCAAACACGACGAGCGGCTTGACTCCCTTTAGGCAAATCCAGTGTTTCCCCGAGAACAACATCCCAAGTCTAGAGGAACACGAAGTTCAGCAGAGCAACTAGAAGAATGCTCACTTTACACAAAATGGTCTGGACATGAGAGCTGACTCCCTGGCTTAGACTTAAGATGTTTGCCAACTTTCCACAAGCAACTCTAGAGAAGGCTTCTCTCATCAATAGATATGTGGGAGGGACCTTGAGTTTGCTGCCTCAAGTGGAATATACACCGAGAAGCCCTGACACAAAAGGAGACGATTTCCTTGCAGTGGCTTCAATACAGGGTCGTCTTTCGTCTCACAAGAAGAAGGGATGTCTGAATCCCCTGTGAAATCCCTAGAGAAAGTTATAGTTCCCTGCCTAATTTCGCCGGAATGCTTCACATCCCTTTGACACGCCGAGAGGCATGCGGAGTTCACTACTTCAAAAGTTGACGATGTCTGACTCCTCTTGAACATTGATAGGAATCCCAATATCCCTTTAGCTATAGGAAAGTGACCCTGGGTCTCCCCCCTCACCTCG
Organism: Odocoileus hemionus; assembly: GCA_020976825.1. Lineage (NCBI taxonomy): Eukaryota > Metazoa > Chordata > Mammalia > Artiodactyla > Cervidae > Odocoileus > Odocoileus hemionus. The sequence continues at coordinate 63,335,030 of CM037425.1, forward strand.
AGAAGCGTCCCTTTTGCCCTGCCAAGCCTCGAAGAGGTTGCTGAGGTGTCCCTCGTAACTACACAGGAGTCCGGAGGTCCCTCAGTAAACACGAATTTTGAAGGGCCATCCCCACCGTAACTCGAGAATATACCCCAGGTCCCCGCCGCAACTCGAGAAATACCTTGAGACTTCCCCCTCGAAGTGAGATGAGGCCTGATTCCACTGCATTGCATGCAGAGAAATTCCGTGATCCCCATTAAACATCTAAGAAGCCTCGACTTGCTTGATGTATCTCGAAACAGGCCCCAAGAACACTGTCACAAATCTAGAGGGTCCCTGAGGTCACCCCAGTAACATGAAGCAGTACCATGTACCCCAAATCCACTTGAGATGAGGCCCGATTCCCCTTCATTGACTTCAGAGCTATCCCCCTTTCCCCATTAAACAGGACCAGTGGCTTGACTTGCTTTAGGCAACTCCAGAGATTCCCCGAGAACACGGTCCCTCGTCTAGAGGAACACCAAGTTCAGCACAGCAAATCGAGGAATGCTCAGTGTACCCCAAATCGTCTCGAGATGAGAGCTGTTTCCCTGGCTTAGACTCAAGTCATATGCCAACTTTCCATAAGCCCCTCAAGAGGAGGCTTCTCTCAAAAATAGGTATGTGAGAAGGTCGCTGAGTTTGTTGCCTCAATTGGAATAAACACCGAGAAGGCCTGACCTGAAAAGAGGACGGACTTCCTTGCGGCGGTTGAGTACAGGTTCATCATTCATCTCACAAGAGGAAGGGATGTCTGAATCCCCTGTGGAGACCCAAGAGAAAGCCATAGGTCCCTGCCTCATTTCGACATAATGCCTCACATCTCTTTGGCACCTCGAGAGGCACGCGAAGTTCACTGCTTCAAAAGGTGACGATGCCTGACTCCTCTTGCATGGAAAGGAACTTCTAACCCCAACACGAATAGGCCCTTTCCTGAAGCCTCAAGATCTGCATTCCTCTAACAGACAGAGTCCTGGCTCGGTCCAAACACGTAATGGGCACCCATTAACCGAAACCAGGTGCCGCCCAAACTCGTTATGATTTCCCTCGATAGAAGCCTTTCCATACCCTCAAGAACGTGTCCTCACAAAAATTGGAAGGCGTGACTGCTGTATTGAAATCCAGAACTGTCCAAAAGGCATTGATTCACCGAACAGGTCATCTTCACCCAAAAATTGGATCCCATGTCATGGAACGGCTCCCATTTCCCATTGACATCCCTTGAACTGACTGAGGCACGGAATTCTCCCAAAAACGACGTCCTCTAAGGACCAAATTCAACCAGACGGAAGGCGGTACCCACTCCAGAGAGGTGCCCCTGCTTGCTAAATCAATGCCTAATTCCTAAGCATCAGAGGGCTTCCAAAAAAGATTTAAGGCTGATCCTAATGAAAACCCAAGCCGCCGAAAGAGGAACTACTTCCCTCGAGTAGGTCTATTCACTAGATGAGAGATTCTGATCCCCTTAACCAAGAAGCCATGTCGTATTCGAAAGCCCAACCTGCAACTCGAGAGGACCGAGTTCCTGCTCAAAGGCGTCCTGACCTACTTAACATTGCAGAATCCCATACCCTTCTATAAGGAACCCTTCCCCTACACAGAGCGTCCTTGCCTAGCTGAAGATCGAATTCCCCGAACAAGAGTCCTGCTGGAACAAACACAGTTGAGCCATCGCCCAAGTCGAGTTACCCATGCCGACGCAACCCGCTAGATCCTAAGTATAGGCCTTTCCTCCCCTCAAGAGGCAAAACTCCGTGATTATGAAACCTGAGGTCGCTGAATTGATACCGAGAGTCCCCAACAAACTGTACTTCGGCCTGAGGTACCCAGAACACACTTCCAAAAATCGAATTGGAGACCCAAGAACCAGAGTCCGCCCATTCGATCAAAGCCACTATTCTTTGCAACCGAGCCCGAACACTCTCCAAGGTGAGGAACACATCAACACAGAACAGTGGCTGGACGAATCTCGTGGACGTCCTTTGCTCAGCTAGATTCCTAGCCCTCAAGAGGAGCTCTCGCAAGAGTGAAGGCATTTCGCCTAAGTGGAATTACAGTCCCGAAGACGGATTAGAGCCGAAAGGCATCTCATTCCACAGAGAATGTGATCCTGAACCTAGAGCCTATGCTGTTTCAAATCCCACACCTTAATCAAGACCGATTCACCAAAGATATCACCCTACATGAAGGGTTCCTTTTGAAAACGGTTCCCCTCATCAAGCGTCTTGTCTCAACTCGAAGTTCCGACCTCCAGCAGGACTCAACAAACACGGTTTGACCACGCCCTATGAGGATCCGGCACCAGAATCGCATTCCTAATAGAGAGGCTTTCCGCATGAGCGAATCGTGTCCTCATGAAAATAAGAGTCGATGAGAGGATTTAAGACGCAAAACACTTCATCAGAGGAAGAAGTCACCGTGGAAACTAGACCCTAATAGTGCCATTTCGCATGCTCCAGCCTCCTTCCCAATAAAAAGTGTTGATCTTGACCAAGACAACTGTCAATAAGGAACCTCAGCTAAAGAAGCCTTGTCCCCAACTAGAGATGATGCCCTTACTCAGTTGCCTAACTTGAGGATCCAGCAAATATAGCCCGCCCCAATGATAAACGGTCCTATGAAGAGGCGATTTCCTGATTGCGAGACAATCCTTCTCAAAATGAGGAGCTGATCTGGGAATCCTTGAGAGTCGGCCCTCATTGAGGAACTAATCCCCCACTCAACGTACGCCTAAAATGATGAGCCGATTCCCTGAATGATAAACCTATCCATGAGGCTGGGTTGCACTCAGAAACCGACATGCAAGTCTAGGCACAATAGCAAGCCTGAGTCCTGACAAACCGAGTTGAGGCTATCCAGTATCAAATTCCCAGACAACAATCAAAAATATGGATCCCTCGCAAGAAGCTCCCCTGCTGAAGAGATTACTGATCATAACTTACCTCATGGTGTCTGACTTGAACCTGTGAGTCGAGGCCTGAGTAGCACTGAGACACATGCACTAAAGAATGAGATGACCTTCTGATATCAGACCTCTAATAACCGCACTACTCTTGGCATCAGCCCGACAATCCAATAAGAACGAGTCGCGACAACAGAGTGACTTCCAAAGTACAGAACCCCTAGATAAGAGTTCACTCACAAGAATCGACTCTTCATCAAATTGGGGACAGTGGCCTCGTGGATTAACCAGACTGAAAAAGAGACTCCGCAGGCTTCCAATACAGGTGCCGTTCCAGATGAGCTCCTTAAACCAGGGTTATCCCTTCCATCCGATGTTCACCCACACGCAGAGCCGAGTTCACACTCGAAGTGACATTACTTGAATGAAGGATCCCTCTTGCTTAGAATGCCTCCCCTCTGAGGGTCCTTCTGAAGGAACGTTGCAGTCCGATACACGGCGAGCGAAAACGATTGAGGGCTCCACGTCTCGAAAAAAGGTCCCCGCGAACCAGAATATAGTTCCCCCAATGGAGCTACCATCTTGCGAAACCGGACCATTAACTTAAAGTCGATGATGATCTCAAAAGGCCCAACCTACAAAAAGCCCTGGGTCCCCCATACAGAAGCGTCCTTCCAACCTGAAGAGGCGATTCCCTCTACTCAAGATCCTCCCCATAAAGAGGCACGTGGATCCAGTCCCCGAACCGGTCTTGAACCAAGTTCGACGCATCAGGAATCGTGTCCAAATCTCTCGATGCTGTTCCGCCAAGCATCCAATCACCCCTAAAGAGCTAAATATTTGCCGTAGTTAGATCTATTTGTCCCTTTAAAAACGGGTGAAGACCGACTCCGCGGGCTTCCCCGAGGAGTGTCAATCCTGGACCGAGCCGTCGCCATTTCCATAGCCCCAGGCCCTCAAGGCGGAAGTCATTTCAAGGACCGACCTGACTAAGGACATTCTTGGTTGAAGGACGGTTCCACCTCCACAGAAGGTCTTCCTGCCAAGAGAAGAGTCTGATTTCCTAAACAATCTGCTCGGGAACACGAGTTAAGGGCATCCGCCCTAATGAAATCCATCCGCACGAAATAGGTTCCCCTAATGAGAGCCTTTCCTCCAGCAGAGATCGTGTCCCTAACTGTAGGAGCCTGCTTGATCTGGAAACAGTTACAACCCTGTAAGTAGCGGTCCCAACTCGAACTCTTCCCGGATCGGTCATATCCCATCAACTGAATGAGCCTCCTGTATGACCGGTACCGCCATTCCAGCCAAACAAGACCAGTGGCTAGCCTTGGACAACTCAGTTCCCCGAAAACACCCTAATAGAGGATCCATGCAATTCACCACACAAAAGACTGCTTGGTTCCCCAAACTCATGAGTAGTTTCTGCTTGTTATGTTTCAACTTTTAATCCCCAAGAGACCTTTTTCACAACATGCGATCCATGAGCCCCAAATCCACTTGAGATGAGGCCCGATTCCCCTTCATTGACTTCAGAGCTATCCCCCTTTCCCCATTAAACAGGACCAGTGGCTTGACTTGCTTTAGGCAACTCCAGAGATTCCCCGAGAACACGGTCCCTCGTCTAGAGGAACACCAAGTTCAGCACAGCAAATCGAGGAATGCTCAGTGTACCCCAAATCGTCTCGAGATGAGAGCTGATTCCCTGGCTTAGACTCAAGTCATATGCCAACTTTCCATAAGCCCCTCAAGAGGAGGCTTCTCTCAAAAATAGGTATGTGAGAAGGTCGCTGAGTTTGTTGCCTCAAGTGGAAATAATCACCGAGAAGCCTGACCTGAAAGGAGGACGGACTTCCTTGCGGCGGCTTGAGTACAGGTTCATCATTCATCTCACAAGAGGAAGGGATGTCTGAATCCCCTGTGGAGACCCAAGAGAAAGCCATAGGTCCCTGCCTCATTTCGACATAATGCCTCACATCTCTTTGGCACCTCGAGAGGCACGCGAAGTTCACTGCTTCAAAAGGTGACGATGCCTGACTCCTCTTGAACATTGACAGGAATCCCAATATCCCTGTGGCTACTGGAAAGGGAACCTGGGTTCTCCAGCCTCACATCGAGAAGCGTCCCTTTTGTCCTGCCAAGCCTCGAAGAGATTCCTGAAGTGTCCCTCGTAACTAGACAGGAGTCCTGACGTCGCTGAACAAACACGAGTTTTGAAGGGCCATCCCCGCCCTAAGTCGAGAATATAACCCAAGTGCCCGCCACACCTCGAGAAAACCATGAGAGTTCCCCCTAAAGTGAGATGAGGCCCGATTCCCCTCCATTGCATGCAGAGCAATTCCGTGATCCTCATGAAACATGTAAGGAGCCTCGACTTGCATGATGGATCTCGAGACAGTCCCCAACAACACTGTCACAAGTCTAGAGGGACACTGAGGTCACCCCAGCAACGCGAAGGAGCTTCATATACCCCAAATCAACTCGAAATGAGGCCCGATTTCCCTGCATTGACTCCAGAGTCATCCGCCATTCCCAATCAAACAAGACCAGTGGCTTGAGTTCCTTTAGGCAACTCCAGAGATTCCCAGAAAACACCGTCCCAAGTCTAGAGGAACAGCAATTTCAGCACAGCAACACGAGGAATGCTCTGTGTACCCCGAAATCGTCTTGAGATGAGAGCTGATTCCTGGCTTAGACTCAAGTAATATGCCAAGTTTCCCTAAGCCCCTCAAGAGGAGGCTTTTCTCTCAGCAATAGATATGTGGGAAGGTCGCTGAGTCTGCTGCCTCAAGTAATAATAACGAGAAGGTCCTGACTCGAAAAGAGGACGAAATTGTTTGCAGCGGCTTGTTGAATACAGGCTCATCTTTCATCTCACAAGAGGAAATGATGTCTGAATCCCCTGTGGAGACACTAGAGAAAGCCCTAGGTCGCTGCCTCATTTCGACATAATGCCTCACATCCTTTGAAACTCGAGAGGCACGAGAATTTCACTGCTTCAAAAGGTGACGATGCCTGACTTCTCTTGAACATTGACAGGAATCCCAATATCCCTGTGGCTACTGGAAAGGGAACCTGGGTCTCCAGCCTCACATCGAGAAGCGTCCCTTTTGTCCTGCCAAGCCTCGAAGAGATTCCTGAAGTGTCCCTCGTAACTAGACAGGAGTCCTGGCGTCGCTGAACAAACACGAGTTTTGAAGGGCCATCCCCGCCCTAAGTCGAGAATATAGCCCAAGTGCCCGCCACACCTCGAGAAAAACCATGAGAGTTCCCCCTAGAAGTGAGATGAGGCCCGATTTCCCTGCATTGCATGCAGAGCAATTCCGTGATCCTCATGAAACATGTAAGGAGCCTCGATTTGCATGATGGATCTCGAGACAGTCCCCAAGAACACTGTCACAAGTCTAGAGGGACACTGAAGTCACCCCAGCAATGCGAAGGAGCTCCATGTACCCCTAATTAACTTGAGATGAGGCCCGATTTCCCTGCATTGACTCCAGAGCCATCCCCCTTTCCCAAATAAACAGGACCAGTGGCTTGAGTTCTTTTAGGCAACTCCAGAGATTCCCCGAAAACACTGTCCCAAGTCTAGAGGAACAGCGAATTCAGCACAGCAACTGGAGGAATGCTCTGTGTACCCCAAATCGTCTTGAGATGAGAGCTGATTCCCTGGCTTAGACTCGCGAGGTATGCCAACGTTCCAGAAGCACATCAGTAGGAGGATTCTCTCAGCAATAATTATGTGGGAGGGTCCCTGAATGTGCTGCCTCAAGTGGAATATACAGCGAGATCCCTGACTCGAAAGGAGGCCAGATTACCTTGCACTTGCTTGAGTACAAGCTCGTCTTTCATCTCACAAGATGAAAGGATGTCTGAATCCCCTGTGGAATCCCTAGTGAGAGTCGGAGGGCCCCGCCTCATTTCGAAGGAATGCCTCACATCCCTTTGCCACTTCGATAGTCAAGCAGGGTTCACTGCCTCAAAAGGTGATGAGGCCTGATTCCTCTTGAACATTGATAGAAATACCAATATCCCTGTGGCTACTGGAAAGGGAACCTGGGTCTCCCGCCTCACCTCGAGAAGCATCGCTTTTGCACTGCTAAGCTGCCAAGAGATTCCTAAGTTGTCCATCGTAACTAGACAAGAGACCTGACGTCGCTGAACAAACACGAGTTTTGAGGGACTATCCCCACCATAACTCGAGAATATACCCCAGGTCCCCACCACCACTCGAGAAAATCAATGAGACTTCCCCCTCGAAGCAAGATGAGGCCCGATTCCCCTGCATTGCATACAGAGAAATTCGTGATCCCCATCAAACATGTAAGGAGCCTCGACTTGTTTGATGGATCTCGAGACATTCCCAAGAACACTGTCACAAGTCTAGAGGGACCCTGAGGTCACCCGAGCAAACGCGAAGGAGCACATTGTACCCCTAATGAACATGAGATGACGCCCGATTCCCCTGCATTGACTCCAGAGCCATCCCCCATTCCTCATCAAACACGACGATCAGGCTTGACTTCCTTTAGGCAACTCCAGTGTTTCCCCGAGAACAACATCCCAAGTCTAGAGGAACACGAAGTTCAGCAGAGCAACTAGAAGAATGCTCACTTTACACAAAATGGTCTGGACATGAGAGCTGACTCCCTGGCTTAGACTTAAGATGTTTGCCAACTTTCCACAAGCAACTCTAGAGAGGCTTCTCTCATCAATAGATATGTGGGAGGGACCTTGAGTTTGCTGCCTCAAGTGGAATATACACCGAGAAGCCCTGACACGAAAGGAGACGATTTCCTTGCAGTGGCTTCAATACAGGGTCGTCTTTCATCTCACAAGAAGAAGGGATGTCTGAATCCCCTGTGGAGTCCCTAGAGAAAGTCATAGTTCCCTGCCTAATTTCGACGGAATGCTTCACATCCCTTTGACACCTCGAGAGGCATGCGGAGTTCACTGCTTCAAAAGTTGACGATGTCTGACTCCTCTTGAACATTGATAGGAATCCCAATATCCCTTTAGCTATAGGAAAGTGACCCTGGGTCTCCCCCTCACCTCGAGAAGCGTCCCTTTTGCCCTGCCAAGCCTCGAAGAGGTTCCTGAGGTGTCCCTCAAACTACACAGGAGTCCTGAGGTCCCTGAGTAAACACGAATTTTGAAGGGCCATCCCCACCGTAACTCGAGAATATACCCCAGGTCCCCGCCGCAACTCGAGAAAAACCATGAGACTTCCCCCTCGAAGTGAGATGAGGCCTGATTCCACTGCATTGCATGCAGAGCAATTCCGTGATCCTCATCAAACATCTAAGAAGCCTCGACTTGCTTGATGTATCTCGAGACAGGCCCCAAGAACACTGTCACAAATCTAGAGGGTCCCTGAGGTCACCCCAGCAACACGAAGGAGTACCATGTACCCCAAATCCACTTGAGATGAGGCCCGATTCCCCTTCATTGACTTCAGAGCTATCCCCATTTCCCCATTAAACAGGACCAGTGGCTTGACTTGCTTTAGGCAACTCCAGAGATTCCCCGAGAACACGGTCCCTCGTCTAGAGGAACACCAAGTTCAGCACAGCAAATCGAGGAATGCTCAGTGTACCCCAAATCGTCTCGAGATGAGAGCTGATTCCCTGGCTTAGACTCAAGTCATATGCCAACTTTCCATAAGCCCCTCAAGAGGAGGCTTCTCTCAAAATAGGTATGTGAGAAGGTCGCTGAGTTTGCTGCCTCAAGTGGAATAAACACCGAGAAGGCCTGACCTGAAAGGAGGACGGACTTCCTTGCGGCGGCTTGAGTACAGGTTCATCATTCATCTCACAAGAGGAAGGGATGTCTGAATCCCCTGTGGAGACCCAAGAGAAAGCCATAGGTCCCTGCCTCATTTCGACATAATGCCTCACATCTCTTTGGCACCTCGAGAGGCACACGAAGTTCACTGCTTCAAAAGGTGACGATGCCTGACTCTTCTTGAACATTGACAGGAATCCCAATATCCCTGTGGCTACTGGAAAGGGAACCTGGGTCTCCAGCCTCACATCGAGAAGCGTCCCTTTTGTCCTGCCAAGCCTCGAAGAGATTCCTGAAGTGTCCCTCGTAACTAGACAGGAGTCCTGGCGTCGCTGAACAAACACGAGTTTTGAAGGGCCATCCCCGCCCTAAGTCGAGAATATAGCCCAAGTGCCCGCCACACCTCGAGAAAACCATGAGAGTTCCCCCTAGAAGTGAGATGAGGCCCGATTTCCCTGCATTGCATGCAGAGCAATTCCGTGATCCTCATGAAACATGTAAGGAGCCTCGATTTGCATGATGGATCTCGAGACAGTCCCCAAGAACACTGTCACAAGTCTAGAGGGACACTGAAGTCACCCCAGCAATGCGAAGGAGCTTCATGTACCCCTAATCAACTTGAGATGAGGCCCGATTTCCCTGCATTGACATCAGAGCCATCCGCTATTCCCAAATAAACACGACCAGTAGCTTGAGTTCTTTTAGGCAACTCCAGAGATTCCCCAAAAACACCGTCCCAAGTCTAGAGGAACAGCAAGTTCAGCACAGCAACTCGAGGAATGCTCTGTGTACCCCAAATCGTCTTGAGATGAGAGCTGATTCCCTGGCTTAGACTCGCGAGGTATGCCAACGTTCCAGAAGCACATCAATAGGAGGATTCTCTCAGCAATAATTATGTGGGAGGGTCCCTGAATGTGCTGCCTCAAGTGGAATATACAGCGAGAATCCCTGACTCGAAAGGAGGCCGGATTTCCTTGCACTTGCTTGAGTACAAGCTCGTCTTTTTATCTCACAAGATGAAAGGATGTCTGAATCCCCTGTGGAATCCCTAGTGAGAGTTCGAGGGCCCCGCCTCATTTCGACGGAATGCCTCACATCCCTTTGCCACTTCGATAGTCAAGCAGGGTTCACTGCCACGAAAGGTGATGAAGCCTGATTCCTCTTGAACATTGATAGAAATACCAATATCCCTGTGGCTACTGGAAAGGGAACCTGGGTCTCCCGCCTCACCTCGAGAAGCATCGCTTTTGCACTGCTAAGCTGCCAAGAGATTCCTAAGTTGTCCATCGTAACTAGACAAGAGACCTGACGTCGCTGAACAAACACGAGTTTTGAGGGACTATCCCCACCGTAACTCGAGAATATACCCAGGTCCCCACCACACTCGAGAAAATCAATGAGACTTCCCCCTCGAAGCAAGATGAGGCCCGATTCCCCTGCATTGCATACAGAGAAATTACGTGATCCCCATCAAACATGTAAGGAGCCTCGACTTGTTTGATGGATCTCGAGACATTCCCAAGAACACTGTCACAAGTCTAGAGGGACCCTGAGGTCACCCGAGCAACGCGAAGGAGCACATTGTACCCCTAATGAACATGAGATGACGCCCGATTCCCCTGCATTGACTCCAGAGCCATCCCCCATTCCTCATCAAACACGACGAGCGGCTTGACTTCCTTTAGGCAACTCCAGTGTTTCCCCGAGAACAACATCCCAAGTCTAGAGGAACACGAAGTTCAGCAGAGCAACTAGAAGAATGCTCACTTTACACAAAATGGTCTGGACATGAGAGCTGACTCCCTGGCTTAGACTTAAGATGTTTGCCAACTTTCCACAAGCAACTCAAGAGGAGGCTTCTCTCATCAATAGATATGTGGGAGGGACCTTGAGTTTGCTGCCTCAAGTGGAATATACACCGAGAAGCCCTGACACGAAAGGAGACGATTTCCTTGCAGTGGCTTCAATACAGGGTCGTCTTTCGTCTCACAAGAAGAAGGGATGTCTGAATCCCCTGTGGAGTCCCTAGAGAAAGTCATAGTTCCCTGCCTCATTTCGACGGAATGCTTCACATCCCTTTGACACCTCGAGAGGCATGCGGAGTTCACTGCTTCAAAAGTTGACGATGTCTGACTCCTCTTGAACATTGATAGGAATCCCAATATCCCTTTAGCTATAGGAAAGTGACCCTGGGTCTCCCCCCTCACCTCGAGAAGCGTCCCTTTTGCCCTGCCAAGCCTCGAAGAGGTTGCTGAGGTGTCCCTCGTAACTACACAGGAGTCCTGAGGTCCCTGAGTAAACACGAATTTTGAAGGGCCATCCCCACCGTAACTCGAGAATATACCCCAGGTCCCCGCCGCAACTCGAGAAATACCTTGAGACTTCCCCCTCGAAGTGAGATGAGGCCTGATTCCACTGCATTGCATGCAGAGCAATTCCGTGATCCTCATCAAACATCTAAGAAGCCTCGACTTGCTTGATGTATCTCGAGACAGGCCCCAAGACACTGTCACAAATCTAGAGGGTCCCTGAGGTCACCCCCAGCAACACGAAGGAGTACCATGTACCCCAAATCCACTTGAGATGAGGCCCGATTCCCCTTCATTGACTTCAGAGCTATCCCCATTTCCCCATTAAACAGGACCAGTGGCTTGACTTGCTTTAGGCAACTCCAGAGATTCCCCGAGAACACGGTCCCTCGTCTAGAGGAACACCAAGTTCAGCACAGCAAATCGAGGAATGCTCAGTGTACCCCAAATCGTCTCGAGATGAGAGCTGATTCCCTGGCTTAGACTCAAGTCATATGCCAACTTTCCATAAGCCCCTCAAGAGGAGGCTTCTCTCAAAAATAGGTATGTGAGAAGGTCGCTGAGTTTGCTGCCTCAAGTGGAATAAACACCGAGAAGGCCTGACCTGAAAGGAGGACGGACTTCCTTGCGGCGGCTTGAGTACAGGTTCATCATTTCATCTCACAAGAGGAAGGGATGTCTGAATCCCCTGTGTGGAGACACCAGAGAAAGCCATAGGTCCCTGCCTCATTTCGACATAATGCCTCACATCTCTTTGGCACCTCGAGAGGCACGCGAAGTTCACTGCTTCAAAAGGTGACGATGCCTGACTCTTCTTGAACATTGACAGGAATCCCAATATCCCTGTGGCTACTGGAAAGGGAACCTGGGTCTCCAGCCTCACATCGAGAAGCGTCCCTTTTGTCCTGCCAAGCCTCGAAGAGATTCCTGAAGTGTCCCTCGTAACTAGACAGGAGTCCTGGCGTCGCTGAACAAACACGAGTTTTGAAGGGCCATCCCCCCCCCTAAGTCGAGAATATAGCCCAAGTGCCCGCCACACCTCGAGAAAACCATGAGAGTTCCCCCTAGAAGTGAGATGAGGCCCGATTTCCCTGCATTGCATGCAGAGCAATTCCGTGATCCTCATGAAACATGTAAGGAGCCTCGACTTGCATGATGGATCTCGAGACAGTCCCCAAGAACACTGTCACAAGTCTAGAGGGACACTGAAGTCACCCCAGCAATGCGAAGGAGCTTCATGTACCCCTAATCAACTTGAGATGAGGCCCGATTTCCCTGCATTGACTCCAGAGCCATCCATATTCCCCAAATAAACACGACCAGTGGCTTGAGTTCTTTTAGGCAACTCCAGAGATTCCCCGAAAACACCATCCCAAGTCTAGAGGAACAGCAAGTTCAGCACAGCAACTCGAGGAATGCTCTGTGTACCCCAAATCGTCTTGAGATGAGAGCTGATTCCCTGGCTTAGACTCGCGAGGTATGCCAACGTTCCAGAAGCACATCAATAGGAGGATTCTCTCAGCAATAATTATGTGGGAGGGTCCCTGAATGTGCTGCCTCAAGTGGAATATACAGCGAGAATCCCTGACTCGAAAGGAGGCCGGATTTCCTTGCACTTGCTTGAGTACAAGCTCGTCTTTCATCTCACAAGATGAAAGGATGTCTGAATCCCCTGTGGAATCCCTAGTGAGAGTCGAGGGCCCCGCCTCATTTCGAAGGAATGCCTCACATCCCTTTGCCACTTCGATAGTCAAGCAGGGTTCACTGCCTCAAAAGGTGATGAGCCTGATTCCTCTTGAACATTGATAGAAATACCAATATCCCTGTGGCTACTGGAAAGGGAACCTGGGTCTCCCGCCTCACCTCGAGAAGCATCGCTTTTGCACTGCTAAGCTGCCAAGAGATTCCTAAGTTGTCCATCGTAACTAGACAAGAGACCTGACGTCGCTGAACAAACACGAGTTTTGAGGGACTATCCCCACCGTAACTCGAGAATATACCCCAGGTCCCCACCACAACTCGAGAAAATCAATGAGACTTCCCCCTCGAAGCAAGATGAGGCCCGATTCCCCTGCATTGCATACAGAGAAATTACGTGATCCCCATCAAACATGTAAGGAGCCTCGACTTGTTTGATGGATCTCGAGACATTCCCAAGAACACTGTCACAAGTCTAGAGGGACCCTGAGGTCACCGAGCAACGCGAAGGAGCACATTGTACCCCTAATGAACATGAGATGACGCCCGATTCCCCTGCATTGACTCCAGAGCCATCCCCCATTCCTCATCAAACACGACGAGCGGCTTGACTTCCTTTAGGCAACTCCAGTGTTTCCCCGAGAACAACATCCCAAGTCTAGAGGAACACGAAGTTCAGCAGAGAGCAAACTAGAAGAATGCTCACTTCACTTTACACAAAATGGTCTGGAGATGAGAGCTGACTCCCTGGCTTAGACTTAAGATGTTTGCCAACTTTCCACAAGCAACTCTAGAGAAGGCTTCTCTCATCAATAGATATGTGGGAGGGACCTTGAGTTTGCTGCCTCAAGTGGAATATACACCGAGAAGCCCTGACACGAAAGGAGACGATTTTCCTTGCAGTGGCTTCAATACAGGGTCGTCTTTCGTCTCACAAGAAGAAGGGATGTCTGAATCCCCTGTGGAGTCCCTAGAGAAAGTCATAGTTCCCTGCCTCATTTCGACGGAATGCTTCACATCCCTTTGACACACCTCGAGAGGCATGCGGAGTTCACTGCTTCAAAAGGTGACGATGTCTGACTCCTCTTGAACATTGATAGGAATCCCAATATCCCTTTAGCTATAGGAAAGTGACCCTGGGTCTCCCCCCTCACCTCGAGAAGCGTCCCTTTTGCCCTGCCAAGCCTCGAAGAGGTTGCTGAGGTGTCCCTCGTAACTACACAGGAGTCCTGAGGTCCCTGAGTAAACACGAATTTTGAAGGGCCATCCCCACCGTAACTCGAGAATATACCCCAGGTCCCCGCCGCAACTCGAGAAAAACCTTGAGACTTCCCCCTCGAAGTGAGATGAGGCCTGATTCCACTGCATTGCATGCAGAGCAATTCCGTGATCCCCATCAAACATCTAAGAAGCCTCGACTTGCTTGATGTATCTCGAGACAGGCCCCAAGAACACTGTCACAAATCTAGAGGGTCCCTGAGGTCACCCCAGCAACACGAAGGAGTACCATGTACCCCAAATCCACTTGAGATGAGGCCCGATTCCCCTTCATTGACTTCAGAGCTATCCCCCTTTCCCCATTAAACAGGACCAGTGGCTTGACTTGCTTTAGGCAACTCCAGAGATTCCCCGAGAACACGGTCCCTCGTCTAGAGGAACACCAAGTTCAGCACAGCAAATCGAGGAATGCTCAGTGTACCCCAAATCGTCTCGAGATGAGAGCTGATTCCCTGGCTTAGACTCAAGTCATATGCCAACTTTCCATAAGCCCCTCAAGAGGAGGCTTCTCTCAAAAATAGGTATGTGAGAAGGTCGCTGAGTTTGCTGCCTCAAGTGGAATAAACACCGAGAAGGCCTGACCTGAAAGGAGGACGGACTTCCTTGCGGCGGCTTGAGTACAGGTTCATCATTCATCTCACAAGAGGAAGGGATGTCTGAATCCCCTGTGGAGACCCTAGAGAAAGCCATAGGTCCCCTGCTCATTTCGACATAATGCCTCATATCTCTTTGGCACCTCGAGCACGCGAAGTTCACTGCTTCAAAAGGTGACGATGCCTGACTCCTCTTGAACATTGACAGGAATCCCAATATCCCTGTGGCTACTGGAAAGGGAACCTGGGTCTCCAGCCTCACATCGAGAAGCGTCCCTTTTGTCCTGCCAAGCCTCGAAGAGATTCCTGAAGTGTCCCTCGTAACTAGACAGGAGTCCTGGCGTCGCTGAACAAACACGAGTTTTGAAGGGCCATCCCCCCCCTAAGTCGAGAATATAGCCCAAGTGCCCGCCACACCTCGAGAAAACCATGAGAGTTCCCCCTAGAAGTGAGATGAGGCCCGATTTCCCTGCATTGCATGCAGAGCAATTCCGTGATCCTCATGAAACATGTAAGGAGCCTCGATTTGCATGATGGATCTCGAGACAGTCCCCAAGAACACTGTCACAAGTCTAGAGGGACACTGAAGTCACCCCAGCAATGCGAAGGAGCTTCATGTACCCCTAATCAACTTGAGATGAGGCCCGATATCCCTGCATTGACTCCAGAGCCATCCGCTGTTCCCAAATAAACACAACCAGTGGCTTGAGTTCTTTTAGGCAACTCCAGAGATTCCCCAAAAACACCGTCCCAAGTCTAGAGGAACAGCAAGTTCAGCACAGCAACTCGAGGAATGCTCTGTGTACCCCAAATCGTCTTGAGATGAGAGCTGATTCCCTGGCTTAGACTCGCGAGGTATGCCAACGTTCCAGAAGCACATCAATAGGAGGATTCTCTCAGCAATAATTATGTGGGAGGGTCCCTGAATGTGCTGCCTCAAGTGGAATATACAGCGAGAATCCCTGACTCGAAAGGAGGCCGGATTTCCTTGCACTTGCTTGAGTACAAGCTCATCTTTCATCTCACAAGATGAAAGGATGTCTGAATCCCCTGTGGAATCCCTAGTGAGAGTTCGAGGGCCCCGCCTCATTTCGACAGGAATGCCTCACATCCCTTTGACACTTCGATAGTCAAGCAGGGTTCACTGCCTCAAAAGGTGATGAGGCCTGATTCCTCTTGAACATTGATAGAAATACCAATATCCCTGTGGCTACTGGAAAGGGAACCTGGGTCCCGCCTCACCTCGAGAAGCATCGCTTTTGCACTGCTAAGCTGCCAAGAGATTCCTAAGTTGTCCATCGTAACTAGACAAGAGACCTGACGTCGCTGAACAAACACGAGTTTTGAAGGGACTATCCCCACCGTAAACGAGAGAATATACCCCAGGTCCCCACCACAACTCGAGAAAATCAATGAGACTTCCCCCTCGAAGCAAGATGAGGCCCGATTCCCCTGCATTGCATACAGAGCAATTACGTGATCCCCATCAAACATGTAAGGAGCCTCGACTTGTTTGATGGATCTCGAGACAGTCCCAAGAACACTGTCACAAGTCTAGAGGGACACTGAGGTCACCCGAGCAACTCGAAGGAGCTCCATTGTACCCCTAATGAACATGAGATGACGCCCGATTCCCCTGCATTGACTCCAGAGCCATCCCCCATTCCCAATCAAACACGACGAGCGGCTTGACTTCCTTTAGGCAACTCCAGTGTTTCCCCGAAAACAACATCCCAAGTCTAGAGGAACACGAAGTTCAGCAGAGCAACTAGAAGAATGCTCTGTTTACACAAAATGGTCTGGAGATGAGAGCTGACTCCCTGGCTTAGACTTAAGATGTTTGCCAACTTTCCACAAGCAACTCTAGAGAGAGGCTTCTCTCATCAATAGATATGTGGGAGGTCCTTGAGTTTGCTGCCTCAAGTGGAATATACACCGAGAATCGCCCTGACATGAAAGGAGACCGATTTCCTTGCAGTGCTTGAATACAGGGTCGTCTTTCATCTCACAAGAAGAAGGGATGTCTGAATCCCCTGTGGAGTCCCTAGTGAAAGTCATAGGGCCCTGCCTCATTTCGACGGAATGCTTCACATCCCTTTGACACCTCGAGAGGCATGCGGAGTTCACTGCTTCAAAAGTTGACGATGTCTGACTCCTCTTGAACATTGATAGGAATCCCAATATCCCTTTAGCTATAGGAAAGGAACCTGGGTCTCCCCCCTCACCTCGAGAAGCGTCCCTTTTTTTGCCTGCCAAGCCTCGAAGAGGTTGCTGAGGTGTCCCTCGTAACTACACAGGAGTCCTGAGGTCCCTGAGTAAAACACGAATTTTGAAGGGCCATCCCCACCGTAACTCGAGAATATACCCCAGGTCCCCGCCGCAACTCGAGAAAAAACCTTGAGACTTCCCCCTCGAAGTGAGATGAGGCCTGATTCCACTGCATTGCATGCAGAGCAATTCCGTGATCCCCATCAAACATCTAAGAAGCCTCGACTTGCTTGATGTATCTCGAGACAGGCCCCAAGAACACTGTCAAATCTAGAGGGTCCCTGAGGTCACCCCAGCAACACGAAGGAGTACCATGTACCCAAATCCACTTGAGATGAGGCCCGATTCCCCTTCATTGACTTCAGAGCTATCCCCCTTTCCCCATCAAACAGACCAGTGGCTTGACTTGCTTTAGGCAACTCCAGAGATTCCCCGAGAACACGGTCCCTCGTCTAGAGGAACACCAAGTTCAGCACAGCAAATGAAGGAATGCTCAGTGTACCCCAAATCGTCTCGAGATGAGAGCTGATTCCCTGGCTTAGACTCAAGTCATATGCCAACTTTCCATAAGCCCCTCAAGAGGAGGCTTCTCTCAAAAATAGGTATGTGAGAAGGTCGCTGAGTTTGCTGCCTCAAGTGGAATAAACACCGAGAAGCCTGACTGAAAGGAGGACGGACTTCCTTGCAGGCGGCTTGAATACAGGTTCATCATTCATCTCACAAGAAGAAGGGATGTCTGAATCCCCTGTGGAGACCCAGAGAAAGCCATAGGTCCCTGCCTCATTTCGACATAATGCCTCACATCTCTTTGGCACCTCGAGAGGCACGCGAAGTTCACTGCTTCAAAAGGTTGACGATGCCTGACTCCTCTTGAACATTGACAGGAATCCCAATATCCCTGTGGCTACTGGAAAGGGAACCTGGGTCTCCAGCCTCACATCGAGAAGCGTCCCTTTTGTCCTGCCAAGCCTCGAAGAGATTCCTGAAGTGTCCCTCGTAACTAGACAGGAGTCCTGGCGTCCCTGAACAAACACGAGTTTTGAAGGGCCATCCCCGCCCTAAGTCGAGAATATAGCCCAAGTGCCCCCACACTCGAGAAAAACCATGAGAGTTCCCCCTAGAAGTGAGATGAGGCCCGATTTCCCTGCATTGCATGCAGAGCAATTCCGTGATCCTCATGAAACATGTAAGGAGCCTCGACTTGCATGATGGATCTCGAGACAGTCCCCAAGAACACTGTCACAAATCTAGAGAGGGACACTGAGGTCACCCCAGCAATGCGAAGGAGCTACCATGTACCCCAAATCAACTTGAGATGAGGCCCGATTCCCTGCATTGACTTCAGAGCCATCCGCCATTCCCAATAAACACAACCAGTGGCTTGAGTTCTTTTAGGCAACTCCAGAGATTCCCCGAAAACACCGTCCCAAGTCTAGAGGAACAGCAAGTTCAGCACAGCAAATCGAGGAATGCTCTGTGTACCCCAAATCGTCTCGAGATGAGAGCTGATTCCCTGGCTTAGACTCAAGTCATATGCCAACTTTCCATAAGCCCCTCAAGAGGAGGATTCTCTCAGCAATAGGTATGTGGGAGAAGGTCGCAGATGTGCTGCCTCAAGTGGAATAAACACGGAGAAGGCCTGACTCGAAAGGAGGACCGGAATTTCCTTGCAGCGCTTGAGTACAAGCTCATCTTTCATCTCACAAGAGGAAAGGATGTCTGAATCCCCTGTGGAATCCCTAGAGAAAGCCATAGGGCCCCGCCTCATTTCGACATAATGCCTCACATCCCTTTGACACCTCGAGAGGCAAGCAGCAAGTTCACTGCTTCAAAAGGTGATGATGCCTGACTCCTCTTGAACATTGACAGGAATCCCAATATCCCTGTGGCTACTGGAAAGGGAACCTGGGTCTCCAGCCTCACATCGAGAAGCGTCCCTTTTGTCCTGCAAGCCTCGAAGAGATTCCTGAAGGTGTCCCTCGTAACTAGACAGGAGTCCTGGCGTCGCTGAACAAACACGAGTTTTGAAGGGCCATCCCCACCCTAAGTCGAGAATATAGCCCAAGTGAGCCACCACAACTCGAGAAAATCATGAGAGTCCCTAGAAGTGAGATGAGGCCCGATTCCCCTGCATTGCATGCAGAGCAATTTCGTGATCCCATGAAACATGTAAGGAGCCTCGACTTGCATTTGATGGATCTCGAGACAGTCCCCAAGAACACTGTCACAAGTCTAGAGGGACACTGAGGTCACCCCAGCAACGAGAAGGAGCTCCATGTACCCCTAATCAACATGAGATGAGGCCCGATTTCCCTGCATTGACTCCAGAGCCATCCGCCATTCCCAATCAAACACGACGAGTGGTTTGAGTTCCTTTAGGCAAACTCCAGAGATTTCCCCGAAAACAACATCCCAAGTCTAGAGGAACAGCAAGTTCAGCAGAGCAACTCGAGAAATGCTCTGTTACACAAAATCGTCTTGAGATGAGAGCTGACTCCCTGGCTTAGACTTAAGACGTTTGCCAACTTTCCACAAGCAATCAATAGAGAGGATTCTCTCAGCAATAGATATGTGGGAGGGTCCTTGAATTTGCTGCTGCCTCAAGTGGAATATACAGCGAGAATCCCTGACTCGAAAGGAGGCCGGATTTCCTTGCAGTTGCTTGAGTACAAGCTCGTCTTTCATCTCACAAGAAGAAAGGATGTCTGAATCCCCTGTGGAATCCCTAGTGAGAGTCATAGGGCCCCGCCTCATTTCGACGGAATGCCTCACATCCCTTTGACACTTCGATAGGCAAGCGGGTTCACTGCCTCAAAAGTGATGAGGCCTGATTCCTCTTGAACATTGATAGAAATACCCAATATCCCTGTGGCTACTGGAAAGGGAACCTGGGTCTCCCCCCTCACCTCGAGAAGCATCGCTTTTGCACTGCTAAGCCTCGAAGAGATTCCTAAGGTGTCCATCGTAACTAGACAGGAGTCCTGACGTCGCTGAGAAACACGAGTTTTGAAGGGCTATCCCCACCATAACTCGAGAATATACCCCAGGTCCCCGCCACAACTCGAGAAAAACAATGGACCCCCTCGAAGCAAGATGAGGCCCGATTCCCCTGCATTGCATACAGAGCAATTCTGTGATCCCCATCAAACATGTAAGGAGCCTCGACTTGCTTGATGGATCTCGAGACAGTCCCCAAGAACACTGTCACAAATCTAGAGGGACCCTGAGGTCACCCGAGCAACACGAAGGAGCACATTGTACCCCTAATGAACATGAGATGAGGCCCGATTCCCCTGCATTGACTCCAGAGCCATCCCCCGTTCCTCATCAAACACGACGAGCGGCTTGACTTCCTTTAGGCAACTCCAGTGTTTCCCCGAGAACAACATCCCAAGTCTAGAGGAACACAAAGTTCAGCACAGCAACTCGAAGAATGCTCAGTTTACCAAAATGGTCTGGAGATGAGAGCTGATTCCCTGGCTTAGACTTAAGAGTTTGCCAACTTTCCACAAGCAACTCAAGAGAGGCTTCTCTCATCAATAGATATGTGTGATGGTCCTTGAGTTTGCTGCTGCCTCAAGTGGAATATACACCGAGAAGCCCTGACTCGAAAGGAGACGATTTCCTTGCAGTGGCTTGAATACAGGGTCGTCTTTCATCTCAGAAGAAGAAGGGATGTCTGAATCCCCTGTGGACTCCCTAGAGAAAGCCATAGGTCCCCGCCTCATTTCGACGGAATGCTTCTCACATCCCTTTGACACCTCGAGAGGCATGCGGAGTTCACTGCTTCAAAAGTTGACGATGTCTGACTCCTCTTGAACATTGATAGGAATCCCAATATCCCTGTAGCTATTGGAAAGGGAACCTGGGTCTCCCGCCTCACCTCGAGAAGCGTCCCTTTTGCCCTGCCAAGCCTCGAAGAGGTTCCTGAGTGTCCTCGTAACTACACAGGAGTCCTGAGGTCCCTGAGTAAAACACGAATTTTGAAGGGCCATCCCCATCCGTAATTCGAGAATATACCCCAGGTCCCCGCCGCAACTCGAGAAAAACCATGAGACTTCCCCCTCGAAGTGAGAGAGAGGATTCCCTCCACTGCATTGCATGCAGAGCAATTCCGTGATCCCCATCAAACATCTAAGGAGCCTCGACTTGCTTGATGTATCTCGAGACAGGCCCCAAGAACACTGTCACAAATCGAGAGGGACACTGAGGTCACCCCAGCAATGCGAAGGAGTACCATGTACCCCAAATCCACTTGAGATGAGGCCCGATTCCCCTGCATTGACTTCAGAGCCATCCCCCGTTCCCAATCATGAAGCAGACCAGTGGCTTGACTTGATTTAGGCAACTCCAGAGATTCCCCGAGAACACGGTCCGTCGTCTAGAGGAACACAAGTTCAGCACAGCAAATCAAGAGAATGCTCAGTGTACCCCAAATCGTCTCGAGATGAGAGCTGATTCCCTGGCTTAGACTCAAGTCATATGCCAACTTTCCATAAGCCCCTCAAGAGGAGGGTTCTCTCAGCAATAGGTATGTGAGAAGGTCGCTGAGATTTTCTGCCTCAAGTGGAATAAACACGGACGAGAAGGCCTGACTCGAAAGGAGGACGGAATTCCTTGCAGCGGCTTGAATACAGGCTCATCTTTCATCTCACAAGAGGAAATGGATGTCTGAATCCCCTGTCAAGACACCAGAGAAAGCCATAGGTGCCCGCCTGATTTCGACATAATGCCTCACATCCTTTGACACCTCGAGAGGCACGCGAAGTTCACTGCTTCAAAAGGTGACGATGCCTGACTCCTCTTGAACATTGACAGGAATCCCAATATCCCTGTGGCTACTGGAAAGGGAATCTGGGTCTCCAGTCTCACATCGAGAAGCGTCCCTTTTGTCCTGCAAAGCCTCGAAGAGATTACTGAGGTGTCCCTCGTAACTAGACAGGAGTCCTGGCGTTGCTGAACAAACACGAGTTTTGAAGGGCCATCCCCACCCTAAGTCGAGAATATAGCCCAAGTGAGCCCCCACACCTCGAGAAAACCATGAGAGTTCCCCCTAGAAGTGAGATGAGGCCCGATTCCCCTGCATTGCATGCAGAGCAATTCGTGATCCTCATGAAACATGTAAGGAGCCTCGACTTGCATGATGGATCTCGAGACAGTCCCCAAGAACACTGTCACAAGTCTAGAGGGACCCTGAGGTCACCCCAGCAACGAGAAGGAGCTCCATGTACCCCTAATCAACTTGAGATGAGGCCCGATTTCCCTGCATTGACTCCAGAGCCATCCGCCATTCCCAATCAAACACGACGAAGTGGCTTGAGTTCCTTTAGGAAACTCCAGAGATTCCCCGAAAACCCCCATCCCAAGTCTAGAGGAACAGCAAGTTCAGCAGAGCAACTCGAGGAATGCTCTGTGTACACCAAATCGTCTTGAGATGAGAGCTGACTCCCTGGCTTAGACTCAAGACGTATGCCAACTTTCCAGAAGCACATCAATAGGAGGATTCTCTCAGCAATACTTATGTGGGAGGGTCCCTGAATGTGCTGCCTCAAGTGGAATATACAGCGAGAATCCATGACTCGAAAGGAGGCCGGATTTCCTTGCAGTTGCTTGAGTACAAGCTAGTTTTTCATCTCACAAGATGAAAGGATGTCTGAATCCCCTGTGGAATCCCTAGTGAGAGTCCTAGGGCCCCGCCTCATTTCGACGGAATGCCTCACATCCCTTTGACACTTCGATAGTCAAGCGGGGTTCACTGCCTCAAAAGGTGATGAGGCCTGATTCCTCTTGAACATTGATAGAAATACCAATATCCCTGTGGCTACTGGAAAGGGAACCTGGGTCTCCCGCCTCACCTCGAGAAGCATCGCTTTTGCACTGCTAAGCCGCCAAGAGATTCCTAAGGTGTCCATCGTAACTAGACAGGAGTCCTGACGTCGCTGAACAAACACGAGTTTTGAAGGGCTATCCCCACCATAACTCGAGAATATACCCCAGGTCCCCGCCACAACTCGAGAAAAAAAATGGGACTTCCCCCTCGAAGCAAGATGAGGCCCGATTCCCCTGCATTGCATACAGAGCAATTCTGTGATCCCCATCAAACATGTAAGGAGCCTCGACTTGTTTGATGGATCTCGAGACAGTCCCAAGAACACTGTCACAAGTCTAGAGGGACCCTGAGGTCACCCGAGCAACACGAAAGGAGCACATTGTACCCCTAATGAACATGACATGAACCCCGATTCCCCTGCATTGACAACAGAGCCATCCCCCGTTCCTCATCAAACACGACGAGCGGCTTGACTTCCTTTAGGCAACTCCAGTGTTTCCCCGAGAACAACATCCCAAGTCAAGAGGAACACGAAGTTCAGCACAGCAACTCGAAGAATGCTCACTTTACACAAAATGGTCTGGAGATGAGAGCTGATTCCCTGGCTTAGACTTAAGACGTTTGCCAACTTTCCACAAGCAACTCAAGATGAGGCTTCTCTCATCAATAGATATGTGGGATGGACCTTGAGTCTGCTGCCTCAAGTGGAATATACACCGAGAAGCCCTGACTCGAAAGGAGACGATTTCCTTGCAGTGGCTTTAATACAGGGTCGTCTTTCATCTCAGAAGAAGAAGGGATGTCTGAATCCCCTGTGGACTCCCTAGAGAAAGCCATAGGTCCCCGCCTCATTTCGACGGAATGCTTCACATCCCTTTGACACCTCGAGAGGCATGCGGAGTTCACTGCTTCAAAAGTTGACGATGTCTGACTCCTCTTGAACATTGATAGGAATCCCAATATCCCTGTAGCTATTGGAAAGGGAACGTGGGTCTCCCGCCTCACCTCGAGAGCGTCCCTTTTGCCCTGCCAAGCCTCGAAGAGGTTTCCTGAGGTGTACCTCGTAACTACACAGGAGTCCTGAGGTCCCTGAGCAAACACGAATTTTGAAGGGCCATCCCATCCGTAATTCGAGAATATACCCCAGGTCCCCGCCGCAACTCGAGAAAAACCATGAGACTTCCCCCTCGAAGTGAGAGGAATCCCGATTCCACTGCATTGCATGCAGAGCAATTCCGTGATCCCCATCAAACATCTAAGGAAGGAGCCTCGACTTGCTTGATGTATCTCGAGACAGGCCCCAAGAACACTGTCACAAATCGAGAGGGACCCTGAGGTCACCCCAGCAATGCGAAGGAGTACCATGTACCCCAAATCCACTTGAGATGAGGCCCGATTCCCCTGCATTGACTTCAGAGCCATCCCCCGTTCCCCATGAAGCAGGACCAGTGGCTTGACTTGATTCAGACAACTCCAGAGATTCCCCGAGAACACGGTCCCTCGTCTAGAGGAACACCAAGTTCAGCACAGCAAATCAAGGAATGCTCAGTGTACCCCAAATCGTCTCGAGATGAGAGCTGATTCCCTGGCTTAGACTCAAGTCATATGCCAACTTTCCATAAGCCCCTCAAGAGGAGGGTTCTCTCAGCAATAGGTATGTGAGAAGGTCGCAGATATTACTGCCTCAAGTGGAATAAACACGGAGAAGGCCTGACTCGAAAGGAGGACGGAATTCCTTGCAGCGGCTTGAATACAGGCTCATCTTTCATCTCACAAGAGGAAGGGATGTCTGAATTCCCTGTCAAGACACCAGAGAAAGCCATAGGTGCCCGCCTGAGTTCGACATAATGCCTCACATCCTTTGACACCTCGAGAGGCACGCAAAGTTCACTGCTTCAAAAGGTGATGATGCTGACTCCTCTTGAACATTGACAGGAATCCCAATATCCCTGTGGCTACTGGAAAGGGAATCTGGGTCTCCAGTCTCACATCGAGAAGCGTCCCTTTTGTCCTGCAAAGCCTCGAAGAGATTACTGAGGTGTCCCTCGTAACTAGACAGGAGTCCTGGCATTGCTGAACAAACACGAGTTTTGAAGTGCCATCCCCACCCTAAGTCGAGAATATAGCCCAAGTGAGCGCCACACCTCGAGAAAACCATGAGAGTTCCCCCTAGAAGTGAGATGAGGCCCGATTCCCCTGCATTGCATGCAGAGCAATTTCGTGATCCTCATGAAACATGTAAGGAGCCTCGACTTGCATGATGATGGATCTCTCGAGACAGTCCCCAAGAACACTGTCACAAGTCTAGAGGGACCCTGAGGTCACCCCAGCAACGAGAAGGAGCTCCATGTACCCCTAATCAACTCGAGATGAGGCCCGATTTCCCTGCATTGACTCCAGAGCCATCCGCCATTCCCAATCAAACACGACCAGTGGTTTGAGTTCCTTTAGGAAACTCCAGAGATTCCCCGAAAACCCCGTCCCAAGTCTAGAGGAACAGCAAGTTCAGCAGAGCAACTCGAGGAATGCTCTGTGTACACCAAATCGTCTTGAGATGAGAGCTGACTCCCTGGCTTAGACTCAAGACGTATGCCAACTTTCCAGAAGCACATCAATAGGAGGATTCTCTCAGCAATACTTATGTGGGAGGGTCCCTGAATTTGCTGCCTCAAGTGGAATATACAGCTAGAATCGCTGACTCGAAAGGAGGCCGGATTTCCTTGCAGTTGCTTGAGTACAAGCTAGTTTTTCATCTCACAAGAGGAAAGGATGTCTGAATCCCCTGTGGAATCCCTAGTGAGAGTCATAGGGCCCCGGCTCATTTCGACGGAATGCCTCACATCCCTTTGACACTTCGATAGTCAAGCGGGGTTCACTGCCTCAAAAGGTGATGAGGCCTGATTCCTCTTGAACATTGATAGAAATACCAATATCCCTGTGGCTACTGGAAAGGGAACCTGGGTCTCCCGCCTCACCTCGAGAAGCATCGCTTTTGCACTGCTAAGCCGCCAAGAGATTCCTAAGGTGTCCATCGTAACTAGACAGGAGTCCTGACGTCGCTGAAAAAAAACACGAGTTTTGAAGGGCTATCCCCACCATAACTCGAGAATATACCCCAGGTCCCCGCCACAACTCGAGAAAAAAAAAAAAATGGGACTTCCCCTCGAAGCAAGATGAGGCCCGATTCCCCTGCATTGCATACAGAGCAATTCTGTGATCCCCATCAAACATGTAAGGAGCCTCGACTTGTTTGATGGATCTCGAGACAGTCCCCAAAACACTGTCACAAGTCTAGAGGGACCCTGAGGTCACCCGAGCAACACGAAGGAGCACATTGTACCCCTAATGAACATGACATGAAGCCCCGATTCCCCTGCATTGACAACAGAGCCATCCCCCGTTCCTCATCAAACACGACGAGCGGCTTGACTTCCTTTAGGCAACTCCAGTGTTTCCCCGAGAACAACATCCCAAGTCAAGAGGAACACGACGTTCAGCACAGCAACTCGAAGAATGCTCCGTTTACACAAAATGGTCTGGAGATGAGAGCTGCTTCCCTGGCTTAGACTTAAGACGTTTGCCAACTTTCCACAAGCAACTCAAGATGAGGCTTCTCTCATCAATAGATATGTGGGATGGACCTTGAGTCTGCTGCCTCAAGTGGAATATACACCGAGAAGCCCTGACTCGAAAGGAGACGATTTCCTTGCAGTGGCTTGAATACAGGGTCGTCTTTCATCTCAGAAGAAGAAGGGATGTCTGAATCCCCTGTGGACGGACTTAGAGAAAGCCATAGGTCCCCGCCTCATTTCGACGGAATGCTTCACATCCCTTTGACACCTCGAGAGGCATGCGGAGTTCACTGCTTCTAAAGTTGACGATGTCTGACTCCTCTTGTACATTGATAGGAATCCCAATATCCCTGTAGCTATTGGAAAGGGAACGTGGGTCTCCCGCCTCACCTCGAGTAGCGTCCCTTTTGCCCTGCCAAGCCTCGAAGAGGTTCCTGAGGTGTACCTCGTAACTACACAGGAGTCCTGAGGTCCCTGAGCAAACACGAATTTTGAAGGGCCATCCCATCCGTAATTCGAGAATATACCCCAGGTCCCCGCCGCAACTCGAGAAAAACCATGAGACTTCCCCCTCGAAGTGAGAGGAATCCCGATTCCACTGCATTGCATGCAGAGCAATTCCGTGATCCCCATCAAACATCTAAGGAGCCTCGACTTGCTTGATGTATCTCGAGACAGGCCCCAAGAACACTGTCACAAATCGAGAGGGGACCCTGAGGTCACCCCAGCAATGCGAAGGAGTACCATGTACCCCAAATCCACTTGAGATGAGGCCCGATTCCCCTGCATTGACTTCAGAGCCATCCCCCGTTCCCCATGAAGCAGGACCAGTGGCTTGACTTGATTCAGACAACTCCAGAGATTCCCCGAGAACACGGTCCGTCGTCTAGAGGAACACCAAGTTCAGCACAGCAAATCAAGGAATGCTCAGTGTACCCCAAATCGTCTCGAGATGAGAGCTGATTCCCTGGCTTAGACTCAAGTCATATGCCAACTTTCCATAAGCCCCTCAAGAGGAGGGTTCTCTCAGCAATAGGTATGTGAGAAGGTCGCAGATATTACTGCGTCAAGTGGAATAAACACGGAGAAGGCCTGACTCGAAAGGAGGATGGAATTCCTTGCAGCGGCTTGAATACAGGCTCATCTTTCATCTCACAAGAGGAAGGGATGTCTGAATTCCCTGTCAAGACACCAGAGAAAGCCATAGGTGCCCGCCTGCCTGAGTTCGACATAATGCCTCACATCCTTTGACACCTCGAGAGGCACGCAAAGTTCACTGCTTCAAAAGGTGATGTCCTGACTCCTCTTGAACATTGACAGGAATCCCAATATCCCTGTGGCTACTGGAAAGGGAATCTGGGTCTCCAGTCTCACATCGAGAAGCGTCCCTTTTGTCCTGCAAAGCCTCGAAGAGATTACTGAGGTGTCCCTCGTAACTAGACAGGAGTCCTGGCATTGCTGAACAAACACGAGTTTTGAAGTGCCATCCCCACCCTAAGTCGAGAATATAGCCCAAGTGAGCGCCCACCTCGAGAAAACCATGAGAGTTCCCCCTAGAAGTGAGATGAGGCCCGATTCCCCTGCATTGCATGCAGAGCAATTTCGTGATCCTCATGAAACTTGTAAGGAGCCTCGACTTGCATGATGGATCTCGAGACAGTCCCGAAGAACACTGTCACAAGTCTAGAGGGACCCTGAGGTCACCCCAGCACGAGAAGGAGCTCTCCATGTACCCCTAATCAACTCGAGATGAGGCCCGATTTCCCTGCATTGACTCCAGAGCCATCCGCCATTCCCAATCAAACACGACCAGTGGTTTGAGTTCCTTTAGGAAACTCCAGAGATTCCCCGAAAACCCCGTCCCAAGTCTAGAGGAACAGCAAGTTCAGCAGAGCAAATCGAGGAATGCTCTGTGTACACCAAATCGTCTTGAGATGAGAGCTGACTCCCTGGCTTAGACTCAAGACGTATGCCAACTTTCCAGAAGCACATCAATAGGAGGATTCTCTCAGCAATACTTATGTGGGAGGGTCCCTGAAATTGCTGCCTCAAGTGGAATATACAGCGCTAGAATCGCTGACTCGAAAGGAGGCCGGATTTCCTTGCAGTTGCTTGAGTACAAGCTAGTTTTTCATCTCACAAGAGGAAAGGATGTCTGAATCCCCTGCGGAATCCCTAGTGAGAGTCATAGGGCCCCGGCTCATTTCGACGGAATGCCTGCCTCACATCCCTTTGACACTTCGATAGTCAAGCGGGGTTCACTGCCTCAAAAGGTGATGAGGCCTGATTCCTCTTGAACATTGATAGAAATACCAATATCCCTGTGGCTACTGGAAAGGGAACCTGGGTCTCCCGCCTCACCTCGAGAAGCATCGCTTTTGCACTGCTAAGCCGCCAAGAGATTCCTAAGGTGTCCATCGTAACTAGACAGGAGTCCTGACGTCGCTGAAGAAACACGAGTTTTTGAAGGGCTATCCCCACCATAACTCGAGAATATACCCCAGGTCCCCGCCACAACTCGAGAAAAACAATGGGACTTCCCCTCGAAGCAAGATGAGGCCCGATTCCCCTGCATTGCATACAGAGCAATTCTGTGATCCCCATCAAACATGTAAGGAGCCTCGACTTGTTTGATGGATCTCGAGACAGTCCCCAAGAACACTGTCACAAGTCTAGAGGGACCCTGAGGTCACCCGAGCAACAACGAAGGAGCACATTGTACCCCCTAATGAACATGACATGAACCCCGATTCCCTGCATTGACAACAGAGCCATCCCGCGTTCCTCATCAAACACGACGAGCGGCTTGACTTCCTTTAGGCAACTCCAGTGTTTCCCCGAGAACAACATCCCAAGTCAAGAGGAACACGACGTTCAGCACAGCAACTCGAAGAATGCTCCGTTTACACAAAATGGTCTGGAGATGAGAGCTGCTTCCCTGGCTTAGATTTAAGACGTTTGCCAACTTTCCACAAGCAACTCAAGATGAGGCTTCTCTCATCAATAGATATGTGGGATGTACCTTGAGTCTGCTGCCTCAAGTGGAATATACACCGAGAAGCCCTGACTCGAAAGGAGACGATTTCCTTGCAGTGGCTTGAATACAGGGTCGTCTTTCATCTCAGAAGAAGAAGGGATGTCTGAATCCCCTGCGGACTCTCTAGAGAAAGCCATAGGTCCCCGCCTCATTTCGACGGAATGCTTCACATCCCTTTGACACCTCGAGAGCATGCGGAGTTCACTGCTTCTAAAGTTGACGATGTCTGACTCCTCTTGTACATTGATAGGAATCCCAATATCCCTGTAGCTATTGGAAAGGGAACGTGGGTCTCCCGCCTCACCTCGAGTAGCGTCCCTTTTGCCCTGCCAAGCCTCGAAGAGGTTCCTGAGGTGTACCTCGTAACTACACAGGAGTCCTGAGGTCCCTGAGCAAACACGAATTTTGAAGGGCCATCCCATCCGTAATTCGAGAATATACCCCAGGTCCCCGCCGCAACTCGAGAAAAAACCATGAGACTTCCCCCTCGAAGTGAGAGGAATCCCGATTCCACTGCATTGCATGCAGAGCAATTCCGTGATCCCCATCAAACATCTAAGGAGCCTCGACTTGCTTGATGTATCTCGAGACAGGCCCCAAGAACACTGTCACAAATCGAGAGGGACCTGAGGTCACCCCAGCAATGCGAAGGAGTACCATGTACCCCAAATCCACTTGAGATGAGGCCCGATTCCCCTGCATTGACTTCAGAGCCATCCCCCGTTCCCCATGAAGCAGTACCAGTGGCTTGACTTGATTCAGACAACTCCAGAGATTCCCCGAGAACACGGTCCGTCGTCTAGAGGAACACCAAGTTCAGCACAGCAAATCAAGGAATGCTCAGTGTACCCCAAATCGTCTCGAGATGAGAGCTGAGTCCCTGGCTTAGACTCAAGTCATATGCCAACTTTCCATAAGCCCCTCAAGAGGAGGGTTCTCTCAGCAATAGGTATGTGAGAAGGTCGCAGATAATACTGCGTCAAGTGGAATAAACACGGAGAAGGCCTGACTCGAAAGGAGGATGGAATTCCTTGCAGCGGCTTGAATACAGGCTCATTTTTCATCTCACAAGAGGAAGGGATGTCTGAATTCCCTGTCAAGACACCAGAGAAAGCCATAGGTGCCCGCCTGAGTTCGACATAATGCCTCACATCCTTTGACACCTCGAGAGGCACGCAAAGTTCACTGCTTCAAAAGGTGATGTCTGACTCCTCTTGAACATTGACAGGAATCCCAATATCCCTGTGGTTACTGGAAAGGGAATCTGGGTCTCCAGTCTCACATCGAGAAGCGTCCCTTTTGTCCTGCAAAGCCTCGAAGAGATTACTGAGGTGTCCCTCGTAACTAGACAGGAGTCCTGGCATTGCTGAACAAACACGAGTTTTGAAGTGCCATCCCCACCCTAAGTCGAGAATATAGCCCAAGTGAGCACCCCACCTAGAGAAAACCATGAGAGTTCCCCCTAGAAGTGAGATGAGGCCAGATTCCCCTGCATTGCATGCAGAGCAATTTCGTGATCCTCATGAAACTTGTAAGGAGCCTCGACTTGCATGATGGATCTCGAGACAGTCCCGAAGAACACTGTCACAAGTCTAGAGGGACCCTGAGGTCACCCAGCAACGAGAAGGAGCTCCATGTACCCCTAATCAACTTGAGATGAGGCCCGATTTCCCTGCATTGACTCCAGAGCCATCCGCCATTCCCAATCAAACACGAAGAGTGGTTTGAGTTCCTTTAGGAAACTCCAGAGATTCCCCGAAAACCCCGTCCCAAGTCTAGAGGAACAGCAAGTTCAGCAGAGCAAATCGAGGAATGCTCTGTGTACACCAAATCGTCTTGAGATGAGAGCTGACTCCCTGGCTTAGACTCAAGACGTATGCCAACTTTCCAGAAGCACATCAATAGGAGGATTCTCTCAGCAATACTTATGTGGGAGGGTCCCTGAAATTGCTGCCTCAAGTGGAATATACAGCGAGAATCGCTGACTCGAAAGGAGGCCGGATTTCCTTGCAGTTGCTTGAGTACAAGCTAGTTTTTCATCTCACAAGAGGAAAGGATGTCTGAATCCCCTGCAATCCCTAGTGAGAGTCATAGGGCCCCGGCTCATTTCGACGGAATGCCTCACATCCCTTTGACACTTCGATAGTCAAGCGGGGTTCACTGCCTCAAAAGGTGATGAGGCCTGATTCCTCTTGAACATTGATAGAAATACCAATATCCCTGTGGCTACTGGAAAGGGAACCTGGGTCTCCCGCCTCACCTCGAGAAGCATCGCTTTTGCACTGCTAAGCCGCCAAGAGATTCCTAAGGTGTCCATCGTAACTAGACAGGAGTCCTGACGTCGCTGAAGAAACACGAGTTTTGAAGGGCTATCCCCACCATAACTCGAGAATATACCCCAGGTCCCCGCCACAACTCGAGAAAAAAAAATGGGACTTCCCCTCGAAGCAAGATGAGGCCCGATTCCCCTGCATTGCATACAGAGCAATTCTGTGATCCCCATCAAACATGTAAGGAGCCTCGACTTGTTTGATGGATCTCGAGACAGTCCCCAAGAACACTGTCACAAGTCTAGAGGGACCCTGAGGTCACCCGAGCAACACGAAGGAGCACATTGTACCCCTAATGAACATGACATGAACCCCGATTCCCCTGCATTGACAACAGAGCCATCCCGCGTTCCTCATCATCAAACACGACGAGCGGCTTGACTTCCTTTAGGCAACTCCAGTGTTTCCCCGAGAACAACATCCCAAGTCAAGAGGAACACGACGTTCAGCACAGCAACTCGAAGAATGCTCCGTTTACACAAAATGGTCTGGAGATGAGAGCTGCTTCCCTGGCTTAGATTTAAGACGTTTGCCAACTTTCCACAAGCAACTCAAGATGAGGCTTCTCTCATCAATAGATATGTGGGATGTACCTTGAGTCTGCTGCCTCAAGTGGAATATACACCGAGAAGCCCTGACTCGAAAGGAGACGATTTCCTTGCAGTGGCTTGAATACAGGGTCGTCTTTCATCTCAGAAGAAGAAGGGATGTCTGAATCCCCTGCGGACTCTCTAGAGAAAGCCATAGGTCCCCGCCTCATTTCGACGGAATGCTTCACATCCCTTTGACACCTCGAGAGGCATGCGGAGTTCACTGCTTCTAAAGTTGACGATGTCTGACTCCTCTTGTACATTGATAGGGAATCCCAATATCCCTGTAGCTATTGGAAAGGGAACGTGGGTCTCCCGCCTCACCTCGAGTAGCGTCCCTTTTGCCCTGCCAAGCCTCGAAGAGTTTCCTGAGGTGTACCTCGTAACTACACAGGAGTCCTGAGGTCCCTGAGCAAACACGAATTTTGAAGGGCCATCCCATCCGTAATTCGAGAATATACCCCAGGTCCCCGCCGCAACTCGAGAAAAACCATGAGACTTCCCCCTCGAAGTGAGAGGAATCCCGATTCCACTGCATTGCATGCAGAGCAATTCCGTGATCCCCATCAAACATCTAAGGAGCCTCGACTTGCTTGATGTATCTCGAGACAGGCCCCAAGAACACTGTCACAAATCGAGAGGGACCCTGAGGTCACCCCAGCAATGCGAAGGAGTACCATGTACCCCAAATCCACTTGAGATGAGGCCCGATTCCCCTGCATTGACTTCAGAGCCATCCCCCGTTCCCCATGAAGCAGTACCAGTGGCTTGACTTGATTCAGACAACTCCAGAGATTCCCGAGAACACGGTCCATCGTCTAGAGGAACACCAAGTTCAGCACAGCAAATCAAGGAATGCTCAGTGTACCCCAAATCGTCTCGAGATGAGAGCTGAGTCCCTGGCTTAGACTCAAGTCATATGCCAACTTTCCATAAGCCCCTCAAGAGGAGGGTTCTCTCAGCAATAGGTATGTGAGAAGGTCGCAGATAATACTGCGTCAAGTGGAATAAACACGGAGAAGGCCTGACTCGAAAGGAGGATGGAATTCCTTGCAGCGCTTGAATACAGGCTCATCTTTCATCTCACAAGAGGAAGGGATGTCTGAATTCCCTGTCAAGACACCAGAGAAAGCCATAGGTGCCCGCCTGAGTTCGACATAATGCCTCACATCCTTTGACACCTCGAGAGGCACGCAAAGTTCACTGCTTCAAAAGGTGATGTCTGACTCCTCTTGAACATTGACAGGAATCCCAATATCCCTGTGGTTACTGGAAAGGGAATCTGGGTCTCCAGTCTCACATCGAGAAGCGTCCCTTTTGTCCTGCAAAGCCTCGAAGAGATTACTGAGGTGTCCCTCGTAACTAGACAGGAGTCCTGGCATTGCTGAACAAACACGAGTTTTGAAGTGCCATCCCCACCCTAAGTCGAGAATATAGCCCAAGTGAGCACCCCACCTAGAGAAAACCATGAGAGTTCCCCCTAGAAGTGAGATGAGGCCAGATTCCCCTGCATTGCATGCAGAGCAATTTCGTGATCCTCATGAAACTTGTAAGGAGCCTCGACTTGCATGATGGATCTCGAGACAGTCCCGAAGAACACTGTCACAAGTCTAGAGGGACCCTGAGGTCACCCCAGCAACGAGAAGGAGCTCCATGTACCCCTAATCAACTTGAGATGAGGCCCGATTTCCCTGCATTGACTCCAGAGCCATCCGCCATTCCCAATCAAACACGAAGAGTGGTTTGAGTTCCTTTAGGAAACTCCAGAGTTCCCCGAAAACCCCGTCCCAAGTCTAGAGGAACAGCAAGTTCAGCAGAGCAACTCGAGGAATGCTCTGTGTACACCAAATCGTCTTGAGATGAGAGCTGACTCCCTGGCTTAGACTCAAGACGTATGCCAACTTTCCAGAAGCGCATCAATAGGAGGATTCTCTCAGCAATACTTATGTGGGAGGGTCCCTGAAATTGCTGCCTCAAGTGGAATATACAGCGAGAATCGCTGACTCGAAAGGAGGCCGGATTTCCTTGCAGTTGCTTGAGTACAAGCTAGTTTTTCATCTCACAAGAGGAAAGGATGTCTGAATCCCCTGCGGAATCCCTAGTGAGAGTCATAGGGCCCCGGCTCATTTCGACGGAATGCCTCACATCCCTTTGACACTTCGATAGTCAAGCGGGGGGTTCACTGCCTCAAAAGGTGATGAGGCCTGATTCCTCTTGAACATTGATAGAAATACCAATATCCCTGTGGCTACTGGAAAAGGAACCTGGGTTCCCGCCTCACGTCGAGAAGCATCACTTTTGCACTGCTAAGCTGCCAAGAGATTCCTAAGGTGTCCATCGTAACTAGACAGGAGTCCTGACGTCGCTGAAGAAACACGAGTTTTGAAGGGCTATCCCCACCATAACTCGAGAATATACCCCAGGTCCCCGCCAAAACTAGAAAAAAAAAATGGGACTTCCCCTCGAAGCAAGATGAGGCCCGATTCCCCTGCATTGCATACAGAGCAATTCTGTGATCCCCATCAAACATGTAAGGAGCCTCGACTTGTTTGATGGATCTCGAGACAGTCCCCAAAACACTGTCACAAGTCTAGAGGGACCCTGAGGTCACCCGAGCAACACGAAGGAGCACATTGTACCCCTAATGAACATGACATGACCCCGATTCCCCTGCATTGACAACAGAGCCATCCCCCGTTCCTCATCAAACACGACGAGCGGCTTGACTTCCTTTAGGCAACTCCAGTGTTTCCCCGAGAACAACATCCCAAGTCAAGAGGAACACGACGTTCAGCACAGCAACTCGAAGAATGCTCCATTTACACAAAAATGGTCTGGAGATGAGAGCTGCTTCCCTGGCTTAGATTTAAGACGTTTGCCAACTTTCCACAAGCAACTCAAGATGAGGCTTCTCTCATCAATAGATATGTGTGATGTACCTTGAGTCTGCTGCCTCAAGTGGAATATACACCGAGAAGCCCTGACTCGAAAGGAGACGATTTCCTTGCAGTGGCTTGAATACAGGGTCGTCTTTCATCTCAGAAGAAGAAGGGATGTCTGAATCCCCTGCGGACTCTCTAGAGAAAGCCATAGGTCCCCGCCTCATTTCGACGGAATGCTTCACATACCTTTGACACCTCGAGAGGCATGCGGAGTTCACTGCTTCTAAAGTTGACGATGTCTGACTCTTCTTGTACATTGATAGGAATCCCAATATCCCTGTAGCTTTGGAAAGGGAACGTGGGTCTCCCGTCTCACCTCGAGTAGCGTCCCTTTTACCCTGCCAAGCCTCGAAGAGGTTCTTGAGTTATACCTCGTAACTACACAGGAGTCCTGAGGTCCCTGAGTAAACACGAATTTTGAAGGGCCATCCCATCCGTAATTCGAGAATATACCCCAGGTCCCCGCCGCAACTCGAGAAAAAACATGAGACTTCCCTCTCGAAGTGAGAGGAATCCCGATTCCACTTCATTGCATGCAGAGCAATTCCGTGATCCCCATCAAACATCTAAGGAGCCTCGACTTGCTTGATGTATCTCGAGACAGGCCCCAAGAACACTGTCACAAATCGACAGGGACACTGAGGTCACCCCAGCAATGCGAAGGAGTACCATGTACCCCAAATCCACTTGAAATGAGGCCCGATTCCCCTGCATTGACTTCAGAGCCATCCCCCGTTCCCCATGAAGCAGTACCAGGGGTTGACTTGATTCAGACAACTCCAGAGATTCCCGAGAACACGGTCCGTCGTCTAGAGGAACACCAAGTTCAGCACAGCAAATCAAGGAATGCTCAGTGTACCCCAAATCGTCTCGAGATGAGAGCTGAGTCCCTGGCTTAGACTCAAGTCATATGCCAACTTTCCATAAGCCCCTCAAAAGGAGGGTTCTCTCAGCAATAGGTATGTGAGAAGGTCACAGATAATACTGCGTCAAGTGGAATAAACACGGAGAAGGCCTGACTCGAAAGGAGGATGGAATTCCTTGCAGCGGCTTGAATACAGGCTCATCTTTCATCTCACAAGAGGAAGGGATGTCTGAATTCCCTGTCAAGACACCAGAGAAAGCCATGGTGCCCGCCTGAGTTCGACATAATGCCTCACATCCTTTGACACCTCGAGAGGCACGCAAAGTTCACTGCTTCAAAAGGTGATGTCTGACTCCTCTTGAACATTGACAGGAATCCCAATATCCCTGTAGTTACTTGAAAGGGAATCTGGGTCTCCAGTCTCACATCGAGAAGCGTCCCCCTTTTCCTGCTGCAAAGCCTCGAAGAGATTACTGAGGTGTCCCTCGTAACTAGACAGGAGTCCTGGCATTGCTGAACAAACACGAGTTTTGAAGTGCCATCCCCACCCTAAGTCGAGAATATAGCCCAAGTGAGCACCCCAACTAGAGAAAACCATGAGAGTTCCCCCTAGAAGTGAGATGAGGCCAGATTCCCCTGCATTGCATGCAGAGCAATTTCGTGATCATCATGAAACTTTTAAGGAGCCTCGACTTGCATTATGGATCTCGAGACAGTCCCGAAGAACACTGTCACAACTCTAGAGGGACCCTGAGGTCACCCAGCAACGAGAAGGAGCTCCATGTACCCCTAATCAACTTGAGATGAGGCCCGATTTCCCTGCATTGACTCCAGAGCCATCCGCCATTCCCAATCAAACACGAAGAGTGGTTTGAGTTCCTTTAGGAAACTCCAGAGATTCCCCGAAAACCCCGTCCCAAGTCTAGAGGAACAGCAAGTTCAGCAGAGCAAATCGAGGAATGCTCTGTGTACACCAAATCGTGTTGAGATGAGAGCTGACTCCCTGGCTTAGATTCAAGACGTATGCCAACTTTCCAGAAGCACATCAATAGGAGGATTCTCTAAGCAATACTTATGTGGGAGGGTCCCTGAAATTGCTGTCTCAAGTGGAATATACCGCTAGAATCGCTGACTCGAAAGGAGGCCGGATTTCCTTGCATTTGCTTGAGTACAAGCTAGTTTTTCATCTCACAAGAGGAAAGGATGTCTGAATCCCCTGCAGAATCCCTAGTGAGAGTCATAGGGCCCCGGCTCATTTCGACGGAATGCCTCACATCCCTTTGACACTTCAATAGTCAAGCGGGGTTCACTACCTCAAAAGGTGATGAGGCCTGATTCCTCTTGAACATTGATAGAAATACCAATATCCCTGTGGCTACTGGAAAGGGAACCTGGGTCTCCCGCCTCACCTCGAGAAGCATCGCTTTTGCACTGCTAAGCCGCCAAAAGATTCCTAAGGTGTCCATCCATCGTAACTAGACAGGAGTCCTGACGTCGCTGACGAAATACGAGTTTTGAAGGGCTATCCCCACCATAACTCGAGAATATACCCCAGGTCCCCGCCACAACTCGAGAAAAAAAATGGAACTTCCCCTCGAAGCAAGATGAGGCCCGATTCCCCTGCATTGCATACAGAGCAATTCTGTGATCCCCATCAAACATGTAAGGAGCCTCGACTTGATTGATGGATCTCGAGACAGTCACCAAGAACACTGTCACAACTCTAGAAGGGACCATGAGGTCACCCGAGTAACACGAAAGAGCACATTGTACCCCTAATGAACATGACATGAACCCCGATTCCACTGCATTGACAACAGAGCCATCCCGCGTTCCTCATCAAACACGACGAGCGGCTTGACTTCCTTTAGGCAACTCCAGTGTTTCCCCGAGAACAACATCCCAAGTCAAGAGGAACACGACGTTCAGCACAGCAACTCGAAGAATGCTCCGTTTACACAAAATGGTCTGGAGATGAGAGCTGATTCCCTGGCTTAGATTTAAGACGTTTGCCAACTTTCCACAAGCAACTCAAGATGAGGCTTCTCTCATCAATAGATATGTGGGATGTACCTTGAGTCTGCTGCCTCAAGTGGAATATACACCGAGAAGCCCTGACTTGAAAGGAGACGATTTCCTTGCAGTGGCTTGAATACAGGGTCGCCTTTCATCTCAGAAGAAGAAGGGATGTCTGAATCCCCTGCGGACTCTCTAGAGAAAGCCATAGGTCCCCGCTTCATTTCAACGGAATGCCTCACATCCCTTTTACACCTCGAGAGGCATGCGGAGTTCACTGCTTCTAAAGTTGACGATGTCTGACTCCTCTTGTACATTGATAGGAATCCCAATATCCCTGTAGCTATTGGAAAGGGAACGTGGGTCTCCCGCCTCACCTCGAGTAGCGTGCCTTTTGCCCTGCCAAGCCTCGAAGAGTTTCCTGAGGTGTACCTCGTAACTACACAGGAGTCCTGAGGTCCCTGAGCAAACACGAATTTTGAAGGGCCATCCCATCCGTAATTCGAGAATATACCCCAGGTCCCCGCCGCAACTCGAGAAAAACCATGAGACTTCCCCCTCGAAGTGAGAGGAATCCCGATTCCACTGCATTGCATGCAGAGCAATTCCGTGATCCCCATCAAACAACTAAGGAGCCTCGACTTGCTTGATGTATCTCGAGACAGGCCCCAAGAACACTGTCACAAATCGAGAGGGACCCTGAGGTCACCCCAGCAATGCGAAGGAGTACCATGTACCCCAAATCCACTTGAGATGAGGCCCGATTCCCCTGCATTGACTTCAGAGCCATCCCCCGTTCCCCATGAAGCAGTACCAGTGCTTGACCTGATTCAGACAACTCCAGAGATTACCCGAGAACACGGTTCCTCGTCTAGAGTAACACCAAGTTCAGCACAGCAAATCAAGGAATGATCAGTGTACCCCATATCGTCTCGAGATGAGAGCTGAGTCCCTGGCTTAGACTCAAGTCATATGCCAACTTTCCATAAGCCCCTCAAGAGGAGGGTTCTCTCAGCAATAGGTATGTGAGAAGGTCGCAGATAATACTGCGTCAAGTGGAATAAACACGGAGAAGGCCTGACTCGAAAGGAGGATGGAATTCCTTGCAGCAGCTTGAATACAGGCTCATCTTACATCTCACAAGAGGAAGGGATGTCTGAATTCCCGGTCAAGACACCAGAGAAAGCCATAGGTGCCTGCCTGAGTTCGACATAATGCCTCACATCCTTTGACACCTCGAGAGGCACGAAAAGTTCACTGCTTCAAAAGGTGATGTCTGACTCCTCTTGAACATTGACAGGAATCCCAATATCCCTGTGGTTACTGGAAAGGGGATCTGGGTCTCCAGTCTCACATCGAGAAGCGTCCCTTTTGTCCTGCAAAGCCTCGAAGAGATTACTGAGGTGTCCCTCGTAACTAGACAGGAGTCCTGGCATTGCTGAACAAACACGAGTTTTGAAGTGCCATCCCCACCCTAAGTCGAGAATATAGCCCAAGTGAGCACCCCACCTAGAGAAAACCATGAGAGTTCCCCCTAGAAGTGAGATGAGGCCAGATTCCCCTGCATTGCATGCAGAGCAATTTCGTGATCCTCATGAAACTTGTAAGGAGCCTCGACTTGCATGATGGATCTCGAGACAGTCCCGAAGAACACTGTCACAAGTCTAGAGGGACCCTGAGGTCACCCCAGCAACGAGAAGGAGCTCCATGTACCCCTAATCAACTTGAGATGAGGCCCGATTTCCCTGCATTGACTCCAGAGCCATCCGCCATTCCCAATCAAACACGAAGAGTGGTTTGAGTTCCTTTAGGAAACTCCAGAGATTCCCCGAAAACCCCGTCCCAAGTCTAGAGGAACAGCAAGTTCAGCAGAGCAACTCGAGGAATGCTCTGTGTACACCAAATCGTCTTGAGATGAGAGCTGACTCCCTGGCTTAGACTCAAGACGTATGCCAACTTTCCAGAAGCGCATCAATAGGAGGATTCTCTCAGCAATACTTATGTGGGAGGGTCCCTGAAATTGCTGCCTCAAGTGGAATATACAGCGAGAATGGCTGACTCGAAATGAGGCCGGATTTCCTTGCAGTTGCTTGAGTACAAGCTAGTTTTTCATCTCACAAGAGGAAAGGATGTCTGAATCCCCTGCGGAATCCCTAGTGAGAGTCATAGGGCCCCGGATCATTTCGACGGAATGCCTCACATCCCTTTGACACTTCGATAGTCTAGCGGGGTTCACTGCCTCAAAAGATGATGAGGCCTGATTCCTCTTGAACATTGATAGAAATACCAATATCCCTATGGCTATTGGAAAAGGAACCTGGGTCTCCCGCCTCACGTCGAGAAGCATCACTTTTGCACTGCTAAGCTGCCAAGAGATTCCTAAGGTGTCCATCGTAACTAGACAGGAGTCCTGACGTCTCTGAAGAAACACGAGTTTTGAAGGGCTATCCGCACCATAACTCGAGAATATACCCCAGGTCCCCGCCAAAACTAGAAAAAAAAAAATGGGACTTCCCCTCGAAGCAAGATGAGGCCCGATTCCCCTGCATTGCATACAGAGCAATTCTGTGATCCCCATCAAACATGTAAGGAGCCTCGACTTGTTTGATGGATCTCGAGACAGTCCCCAAAACACTGTCACAAGTCTAGAGGGACCCTGAGGTCACCCGAGCAACACGAAGGAGCACATTGTACCCCTAATGAACATGAGATGACGAACCCCGATTCCCCTGCATTGACTCCAGAGCCATCCCCCGTTCCTCATCAAACACGACGAGCAGCTTGACTTCCTTTAGGCAACTCCAGTGTTTCCCCGAGAACAACATCCCAAGTCAAGAGGAACACGACGTTCAGCACAGCAACTCGAAGAATGCTCCATTTACACAAAATGGTCTGGAGATGAGAGCTGCTTCCCTGGCTTAGATTTAAGACGTTTGCCAACTTTCCACAAGCAACTCAAGATGAGGCTTCTCTCATCAATAGATATGTGTGATGTACCTTGAGTCTGCTGCCTCAAGTGGAATATACACCGAGAAGCCCTGACTCGAAAGGAGACGATTTCCTTGCAGTGGCTTGAATACAGGGTCGTCTTTCATCTCAGAAGAAGAAGGGATGTCTGAATCCCCTGCGGACTCTCTAGAGAAAGCCATAGGTCCCCGCCTCATTTCGACGGAATGCTTCACATACCTTTGACACCTCGAGAGGCATGCGGAGTTCACTGCTTCTAAAGTTGACGATGTCTGACTCTTCTTGTACATTGATAGGAATCCCAATATCCCTGTAGCTTTGGAAAGGGAACGTGGGTCTCCCGTCTCACCTCGAGTAGCGTCCCTTTTACCCTGCCAAGCCTCGAAGAGGTTCTTGAGTTATACCTCGTAACTACACAGGAGTCCTGAGGTCCCTGAGTAAACACGAATTTTGAAGGGCCATCCCATCCGTAATTCGAGAATATACCCCAGGTCCCCGCCGCAACTCGAGAAAAACCATGAGACTTCCCCCTCGAAGTGAGAGGAATCCCGATTCCACTTCATTGCATGCAGAGCAATTCCGTGATCCCCATCAAACATCTAAGGAGCCTCGACTTGCTTGATGTATCTCGAGACAGGCCCCAAGAACACTGTCACAAATCGACAGGGACACTGAGGTCACCCCAGCAATGCGAAGGAGTACCATGTACCCCAAATCCACTTGAGATGAGGCCCGATTCCCCTGCATTGACTTCAGAGCCATCCCCCGTTCCCCATGAAGCAGTACCAGGGGTTGACTTGATTCAGACAACTCCAGAGATTCCCGAGAACACGGTCCGTCGTCTAGAGGAACACCAAGTTCAGCACAGCAAATCAAGGAATGCTCAGTGTACCCCAAATCGTCTCGAGATGAGAGCTGAGTCCCTGGCTTAGACTCAAGTCATATGCCAACTTTCCATAAGCCCCTCAAAAGGGGGGGGTCTCTCAGCAATAGGTATGTGAGAAGGTCACAGATAATACTGCGTCAAGTGGAATAAACACGGAGAAGGCCTGACTCGAAAGGAGGATGGAATTCCTTGCAGCGGCTTGAATACAGGCTCATCTTTCATCTCACAAGAGGAAGGGATGTCTGAATTCCCTGTCAAGACACCAGAGAAAGCCATAGGTGCCCGCCTGAGTTCGACATAATGCCTCACATCCTTTGACACCTCGAGAGGCACGCAAAGTTCACTGCTTCAAAAGGTGATGTCTGACTCCTCTTGAACATTGACAGGAATCCCAATATCCCTGTGGTTACTGGAAAGGGAATCTGGGTCTCCAGTCTCACATCGAGAAGCGTCCCTTTTGTCCTGCAAAGCCTCGAAGAGATTACTGAGGTGTCCCTCGTAACTAGACAGGAGTCCTGGCATTGCTGAACAAACACGAGTTTTGAAGTGCCATCCCCACCCTAAGTCGAGAATATAGCCCAAGTGAGCACCC
Organism: Odocoileus hemionus; assembly: GCA_020976825.1. NCBI lineage: Eukaryota > Metazoa > Chordata > Mammalia > Artiodactyla > Cervidae > Odocoileus > Odocoileus hemionus. The sequence continues at coordinate 63,377,510 of CM037425.1, forward strand.
CAACTAGAGAAAACCATGAGAGTTCCCCCTAGAAGTGAGATGAGGCCCGATTCCCCTGCATTGCATGCAGAGCAATTTCGTGATCCTCATGAAACTTTTAAGGAGCCTCGACTTGCATTATGGATCTCGAGACAGTCCCGAAGAACACTGTCACAAGTCTAGAGGGACCCTGAGGTCACCCCAGCAACGAGAAGGAGCTCCATGTACCCCTAATCAACTTGAGATGAGGCCCGATTTCCCTGCATTGACTCCAGAGCCATCCGCCATTCCCAATCAAACACGAAGAGTGGTTTGAGTTCCTTTAGGAAACTCCAGAGATTCCCCGAAAACCCCGTCCCAAGTCTAGAGGAACAGCAAGTTCAGCAGAGCAACTCGAGGAATGCTCTGTGTACACCAAATCGTCTGAGATGAGAGCTGACTCCCTGGCTTAGACTCAAGACGTATGCCAACTTTCCAGAAGCACATCAATAGGAGGATTCTCTCAGCAATA
>CM037425.1:63378499-63434823 GCA_020976825.1 Odocoileus hemionus
TCTTCTGAGATGAAAGGCGACCCTGTATTCAAGCCACTGCAAGGAAATCGTCTCCTTTCAAGTCAGGGCTTCTCGGTGTATATTCCACTTGAGGCAGCAGACTCAAGGTACATCCCACATATCTATTGATGAGAGAAGCCTCATCTTGAGTTGCTTGTGGAAAGTTGGCAAACGTCTTAAATCTAAGCCAGGGAATCAGCTCTCATCTCCAGACCATTTTGTGTAAACGGAGCATTCTTCGAGTTGCTGTGCTGAACGTCGTGTTCCTCTTGACTTGGGATGTTGTTCTCGGGGAAACACTGGAGTTGCCTAAAGGAAGTCAAGCCGCTCGTCGTGTTTGATGAGGAACGCGGGATGGCTCTGTTGTCAATGCAGTGGAATCGGGGTTCATGTCATGTTCATTAGGGGTACAATGTGCTCTTTCGTGTTACTCGGGTGACCTCATGGTCCTTCTAGAGTTGTGACAGTGTTCTTGGTGACTGTCTCGAGATCCATCAATCAACTCGAGGCTCCTTACATGTTTGATGGGGATCACAGAATTGCTCTGTATGCAATGCAGGGGAATCAGGCCTCATCTTGCTTCGAGGGGAAGTTCCATTGTTTTTCTCGAGTTGTGGCGGGGACCTGGGGTATATTCTCGAGTTATGGTGGGGATAGCCCTTCAAAACTCGTATTTCGTCAGCGACGTCAGGACTCCTGTCTAGTTACGATGGACACCTTAGGAATCTTTTGGCGGCTTAGCAGTGCAAAAGCGATGCTTCTCGAGGTGAGGCGGGAGACCCAGGTTCCCTTTCCAGTAGCCACAGGGATATTGGTATTTCTATCAATGTTCAAGAGGAATCAGGCCTCATCACCTTTTGAGGTAGTGAACCCCGCTTGACTATTGAAGTGTCAAAGGGATGTGAGGCATTCCGTCGAAATGAGCCGGGGCCCTATGACTCTCACTAGGGATTCTGCAGGGGATTCAGACATCCTTTCCTCTTGTGAGATGAAAAACTAGCTTGTACTCAAGCAAATGCAAGGAAATCCGGCCTCCTTTTGAGTCAGCAATTCTAGCGGTATATTCCACTTGAGGCAGCAATTTCAGGGACCCTCCCACATAAGTATTGCTTAGAGAATCCTCCTATTGATGTGCTTCTGGAAAGTTGGCATACGTCTTGAATCTAAGCCAGGGAGTCAGCTCTCATTTCAACACGATTTGGTGTACACAGAGCATTCCTCGATTTGCTCTGCTGAACTTGCTGTTCCTCTAGACTTGGGACGGGGTTTTCGGGGAATCTCTGGAGTTTCCTAAAGGAACTCAAACCACTCTTCGTGTTTGATTGGGAATGGCGGATGGCTCTGGAGTCAATGCAGGGAAATTGGGCCTCATCTCAAGTTGATTAAGGGTACATGGAGCTCCTTCTCGTTGCTGGGTGACCTCAGGGTCCCTCTAGACTTGTGACAGTGTTCTTCGGGACTGTCTCGAGATCCATCATGCAAGTCGAGGCTCCTTAAAAGTTTCATGAGGATCACGAAATTGCTCTGCATGCAATGCAGGGGAATCTGGCCTCATCTCACTTCTAGGGGGAACTCTCATGGTTTTCTCTAGTTGGGGTGCTCACTTGGGCTATATTCTCGACTTAGGGTGGGGATGGCACTTCAAAACTCGTGTTTGTTCAGCAATGCCAGGACTCCTGTCTAGTTACGAGGGACACCTCAGTAATCTCTTCGAGGCTTTGCAGGACAAAAGGGACGCTTCTCGATGTGAGACTGGAGACCCAGATTCCCTTTCAAGTAACTACAGGAATATTGGGATTCCTGTCAATGTTCAAGAGGAGTCAGACATCACCTTTTGAAGCAGTGAACTTTGTGTGCATCTCGAGGTGTCAAAGGATGTGAGGCATTATGTCGAACTCAGGCGGGCACCATGGCTTTCTCTGGTGTCTTGACAGGGAATTCAGACATCCCTTCCTCTTGTGAGATGAAAGATGAGCCTGTATTCAAGCCGCTGCAAGGAATTCCATCCTCCTTTCGAGTCAGGCCTTCTCCGTGTTTATTCCACTTGACGCAGTATTATCTGTGACCTTCTCACATACCTATTGCTGAGAGAACCCTCCTTTTGAGGGGCTTATGGAAAGTTGGCATATGACTTGAGTCTAAGCCAGGGACTCAGCTCTCATCTCGAGACGATTTGGGGTACACTGAGCATTCCTTGATTTGCTGTGCTGAACTTGGTGTTCCTCTAGACGACGGACCGTGTTCTCGGGAATCTCTGGAGTTGTCTGAATCAAGTCAACCCCTGGTACTGCTTCATGGGGAACGGGGGATGGCTCTGAAGTCAATGCAGGGGAATCGGGCCTCATTTCAAGTGAATTTGGGGTACATGGTACTCCTTCGCATTGCTGGGGTGACCTCAGTGTCCCTGTCGATTTGTGACAGTGTTCTTGGGGCCTGTCTTGAGATACATCAAGCAAGTCGAAGCTCCTTAGATGTTTGATGGGGATCACGGAATTGCTCTGCATGCAATGAAGTGGAATCGGGATTCCTCTCACTTCGAGAGGGAAGTCTCATGATTTTTCTCGAGTTGCGGCGGGGACCTGGGGTATATTCTCGAATTACGGATGGGATGGCCCTTCAAAATTCGTGTTTACTCAGGGACCTCAGGACTCCTGTGTAGTTACGAGGTATAACTCAAGAACCTCTTCGAGGCTTGGCAGGGTAAAAGGGACGCTACTCGAGGTGAGATGGGAGACCCACGTTCCCTTTCGAAAGCTACAGGGATATTGGGATTCCTATCAATGTACAAGAAGAGTCAGACATCGTCAACTTTAGAAGCAGTGAACTCCGCATGCCTCTCGAGGTGTCAAAGTTATGTGAAGCATTCCGTCGAAATGAGGCGGGGACCTATGGCTTTCTCTAGAGAGTCCGCAGGGGATTCAGACATCCCTTCTTCTTCTGAGATGTAAGACGACCCTGTTTTTAAGCCACTGCAAGGAAATCGTCTCCTTTCGAGTCAGGGCTTCTCGGTGTATATTCCACTTGAGGCAGCAGACTCAAGGTACATCACACATATCTATTGATGAGAGAAGCCTCATCTTCAGTTGCTTGTGGAAAGTTGGCAAACGTCTTAAATCTAAGCCAGGGAAGCAGCTCTCATCTCCAGACCATTTTGTGTAAATGGAGCATTCTTCGAGTTGCTGTGCTGAACGTCGTGTTCCTCTTGACTTGGGATGTTGTTCTCGGGGAAACACTGGAGTTGCCTAAAGGAAGTCAAGCCGCTCGTCGTGTTTGATGAGGAATGCGGGATGGCTCTGTTGTCAATGCAGTGGAATCGGGGTTCCTGTCATGTTCATTAGGGATACAATGTGCTCTTTCGTGTTACTCGGGTGACCTCATGGTCCTTCTAGAGTTGTGACAGTGTTCTTGGTGACTGTCTCGAGATCCATCAATCAACTTGAGGCTCCTTACATGTTTGATGGGGATCACAGAATGGCTCTGTATGCAATGCAGGGGAATCGGGCCTCATCTTTTTTCGAGGGGAAGTCCCATTGTTTTTCTCGTGTTGTGGCGGGGACGAGGGGTATATTCTCGAGTTGTGGTGGGGATAGCCCTTCAAAACTCGTGTTCGTCAGCGACATCAGGACACCTGTATAGTTACGATGGACACTTTAGGAATCTCTTGGCGGCTTAGCAGTGCAAAAGCGATGCTTCTCGAGGTGAGGCGGGAGACCCAGGTTCCCTTTCCAGTAGCCACAGGGATATTGGTATTTCTATCAATGTTCAAGAGGAATCAGGCCTCATCACCTTTTGAGGCAGTGAACCCCACTTGACTATCGAAGTGTCAAAGGGATGTGAGGTATTCCGTTGAAATGAGCTGGGGCCCTATGACTCTCACTAGGGATTCCGCAGGGGATTCAGACATCCTTTCCTCTTGTGAGATGAAAAACTAGCTTGTACTCAAGCAAGTGCAAGGAAATCCGGCCTCCTTTCGAGTCAGCGATTCTAGCTGTATATTCCACTTGAGGCAGCAAATTCAGGGACCCTCCCACATAACTATTGCTGAGAGAAACCTCCTATTGATGAGCTTCTGGAAAGTTGGCATACGTCTTGAGTCTAAGCCAGGGAGTCAGCTCTCATCTCAAGACGATTTGGTGTGCACAGAGCATTCCTCGAGTTGCTCTGCTGAACTTGCTGTTCCTCTAGACTTGGGACGTGGTTTTCGGGGAATCTCTGGAGGTTCCTAAAGGAACTCAAGCCACTGTTCGTGTTTGATTGTGAATTGCGGATGGCTCTGGAGTAAATGCAGGGAAATCGGGCCTCATCTCGAGTTGATTAGGGGTACATGGAGCTCCTTCTCGTTGCTGGGGTGACCTCAGTGTCCCTCTAGACTTGTGACAGTGTTCTTCGGGACTGTCTCGAGATCCATCATGCAAGTCGAGGCTCCTTACAAGTTTCATGAGGATCACGAAATTGTTCTGCAAGCAATGCAGGGGAATCGGGCCTCATCTCACTTCTAGGGGGAACTCTCATGGTTTTCTCGAGGTGTGACCCTCACTTGGGCTACATTCTCGACTTAGGGTGGGGATGGCACTTCAAAACTCGTGTTTGTTCAGCAATGCCAGGACTCCTGTCTAGTTACGAGGGACACCTCAGTAATCTCTTCGAGGCTTTGCAGGACAAAATGGGCCGCTTCTCAATGTGAGACTGGAGACCCAGATTCCCATTCCAGTAGCCACAGGGATATTGGGATTCCTGTCAATGTTCAAGAGGAGTCAGGCATCACCTTTTGAAGGAGTGAACTTTGCGTGCCTCTCGAGGTGTCAAAGAATGTGAGGCATTATGTCGAACTCAGGCGGGCACCTATGGCTTTCTCTGGTGTCTTGACAGGGAATTCAGACATCCATTCCTCTTGTGAGATGAAAGATGAGCCTGTATTCAAGCCGCTGCAAGGAACTCCGACCTCCTTTCGAGTCAGGCCTTCTCCGTGTTTATTCCACTTGAGGCAGTAATATCTGCGACCTTCTCACATACCTATTGCTGAGAGAACCCTCCACTTGAGGGGCTTATGGAAAGTTTTCATATGACTTGAGTCTAAGCCAGGGAATCAGCTCTCATCTCGAGACGATTTGGGGTACACTGAGCATTCCTTGATTTGCTGTGCTGAAATTGGTGTTCCTCTAGACGACGGACCGTGTTCTCGGGGAATCTCTGGAGTTGTCTGAAGCAAGTAAAGCCACTGGTCCTACTTCATGGGGAACGGGGGATGGCTCTGAAGTCAATGCAGGGGAATCGGGCCTCATCTCAAGTGGATTTGGGGTACATGGTACTCCTTCGCATTGCTGGTGTGATCTCAGGGTCCCTCTCGATTTGTGACAGTGTTCTTGGGGCCTGTCTCGAGATACATCAAGCAAGTCGAGGCTCCTTAGATGTTTAATGGGGATCACGGAATTGCTCTGCATGCAATGCAGTGGAATCGGCAATCCTCTCACTTCGAGGGGGAAGTCTCATAGTTTTTCTCGAGTAGCGGCGGGGACCTGGGGTATATTCTCGAATTACGGATGGGATGGCCCTTCAAAATTCGTGTTTGTTCAGGGACTTCAGGACTCCTGTGTAGTTATGAGGTACACCTCAGGAACCTCTTCGAGGCTTGGCAGGGCAAAAGGGACGCTACTCGAGGTGAGGCGGGAGGCCCATATTCCCTTTCCAATAGCTACAGGGATATTGGGATTCCTATCAATGTACAAGAGGAGTCAGACATCGTCAACTTTAGAAGCAGTGAACTCCGCATGCCTCTCGAGGTGTCAAAGGGATGTGAAGCATTCCGTCGAAATGAGGCGGGGACCTATGGCTTTCTCTAGGGAGTCCACAGGGGATTCAGACATCCCTTCTTCTTCTGAGATGAAAGACGACCCTGTATTCAAGGCACTGCAAGGAAATCGTCTCCTTTCGAGTCAGGGCTTCTCGGTGTTTATTTCACTTGAGGCAGGAGACTCAAGGTCCATCCCACATATCTATTGATGAGAGAAGCCTCATCTTGAGTTGCTTGTGGAAAGTTGGCAAACGTCTTAAGTCTAAGCCAGGGAAGCAGCTCTCATCTCCAGACCTTTTTGGGTAAACGGAGCATTCTTCGAGTTGCTGTGCTGAACGTCGTGTTCCTCTTGACTTGGGATGTTGTTCTCGGGGAAACACTGGAGTTGCCTAAAGGAAGTCAAGCCGCTCGTCGTGTTTGATGAGGAACGCGGGACGGCTCTGTTGTCAATGCAGGGGAATCGGGCTTCATGTCATGTTCATTAGGTGTACAATGTGCTCCTTCGTGTTGCTCGGGTGACCTCAGGGTCCCTCTAGACTTGTGACAGTTTTCTTGGGGACTGTCTCGAGATCCATCAAACAAGTCGAGGCTCCTAACATGTTGGATGGGGATCACAGAATGGCTCTATATGCAATGCAGTGGAATCGGGCCTCATCTTCCTTCGAGGGGAAGTCCCATTGTTTTTCTCCAGTTGTGGCTGGGACCTGGGGTATATTCTCGAGTTATGGTGGGGATAGCCCTTCAAAACTCGTGTTTCTTCAGCGACGTCAGGACTCCTGTCTAGTTACGATGGACACCTTAGGTATCTCTTGGCGGATTAGTAGTGCAAAAGCGATGCTTCTCGAGGTGAGGCCGGAGACCCAGGTTCCCTTTCCAGTAGTCACAGGGATATTGGTATTTCTATCAATGTTCAAGAGGAATCAGGCCTCATCAACTTTTGAGGCAGTGAACCCCGCTTGACTATCGAAATCTCAAAGGGATGTGAGGCATTCTGTCGAAATGCGCCGGAGCCCTAGGACTCTCACTAGGGATTCCACAGGTGATTCAGACATCCTTTCCTCTTGTGAGATGAAAAACTAGCTTGTACTCAAGCAACTGCAAGGAAATTCGGCCTCCTTTCGAGTCAGCGATTATAGCTGTATATTCCACTTGAGGCAGCAAATTCAGGGACCCTCCCACATAACTATTGCTGATAGAATCCTCCTATTGATGTGCTTCTGGAAAGTTGGCATACGTCTTGAGTCTAAGCCAGGGAGTCAGCTCTCATCTCAAGACGATTTGGTGTGCACAGAGCATTCCTCGAGTTGCTCTACTGAACTTGCTGTTCCTCTAGACTTGGGACGGGGTTTTCGGGGAATCTCTGGAGTTTCCTAAAGAAACTCAAGCCACTGGACGTGTTTGATTGGGAATTGCGGATGGCTCTGGAGTAAATGCAGGGAAATCGGGCCTCATCTCGAGTTGATTAGGGGTACATGGAGCTCCTTCTCGTTTCTGGGGTGACCTCAGGGTCCCTCTAGACTTGTGACAGTGTTCTTCGGGACTGTCTCGAAATCCATCATGCAAGTCGAGGCTCCTTACATGTTTCATGAGGATCACGAAATTGTTCTGCATGCAATGCAGGGGAATCGGGCCTCATCTCACTTCTAGGGGGAACTCTCATGGTTTTCTCGAGGTGTGGCGCTCACTTGGGCTACATTCTCGACTTAGGGTGGGGATGGCACTTCAAAACTCGTGTTTGTTCAGCAATCCCAGGACTCCTGTCTAGTTACGAGGGACACCTCAGTAATCTCTTCGAGGCTTTGCAGGACAAAATGTGCCGCTTCTCGATGTGAGACTGGAGACCCAGATTCCCTTTGCAGTAGCCACAGGGATATTGGGATTCCTGTCAATGTTCAAGAGGAGTCAGATATCACCTTTTGAAGCAGTGAACTTTGCGTGCCTCTCGAGGTGTCAAAGGATGTGAGGCATTATGTCGAACTCAGGCGGGCACCTATGGCTTTCTCTGGTGTCTTGACAGGGAATTCAGACATCCATTCCTCTTGTGAGATGAAAGATGAGCCTGTATTCAAGCCGCTGCAAGAAATTCCGTCCTCCTTTCGAGTCAGGCCTTCTCCGTGTTTATTCCACTTGAGGCAGTAATATCTGCGACCTTCTCACATACCTATTGCTGAGAGAGCCGTCCTCTTGAGGGGCTTATGGAAAGTTGGCATATGAATTGAGTCTAAGCCAGGGAATCAGCTCTCATCTCGAGACGATTTGGGGTACACTGAGCATTCCTTGATTTACTGTGCTGAAGTTGGTGTTCCTCTAGACGACGGACCGTGTTCTCGGGGAATCTCTGGAGTTGTCTGAAGCAAGTCAAGCCACTGGTAATCCTTCATGGGGAACGGGGGATGGCTCTGAAGTCAATGCAGGGGAATCGGGCCTCATCTCAAGTGGATTTGGGGTACATGGTACTCCTTCGCATTGCTGGGGTGACCTCAGGGTCCCTCTCGATTTGTGACAGTGTTCTTGGGGCCTGTCTCGAGATACATCAAGCAATTCGAGGCTCCTTAGATGTTTGATGGCGATCACGGAGTTGCTCTGCATGCAATGCAGTGGAATCGGGAATCCTCTCACTTCGAGGGGGAAGTCTCATAGTTTTTCTCGAGTTGCGGCGGTGACCTGGGGTATATTTTCGAATTACGGATGGGATGGCCCTTCAAAATTCGTGTTTGCTCAGGGACCTCAGGACTCCTGTGTAGTTACGAGGTACACCTCAGGAACCTCCTCGAGGCTTGGCAGGGCAAAAGGGACGCTACTCGAGGTGAGGTGGGAAACCCACGTTCCCTTTCCAATAGCTACAGGGATATTGGGATTCCTATCACTGTACAAGAGGAGTCAGACATCGTCAACTTTAGAAGCAGTGAACTCCGCATCCCTCTCGAGGTGTCAAAGGGATGTTAAGCATTCCGTCGAAATGAGGCAGGGACCTATGTCTTTCTCTAGGGAGTCCACAGGGCATTCAGACATCCCTTCTTCTTCTGAGATGAAAGACGACCCTGTATTCAAGCCACTGCAAGGAAATCATCTCCTTTCGAGTCAGGGTTTCTCGGTGTATATTCCACTTGAGGCAGCAGACTCAAGGTCCATCCCTCATATCTATTGATGAGAGAAGCCTCATCTTGAGTTGCTTGTGGAAAGTTGGCAAACATCTTAAGTCTAAGCCAGGGAAGCAGCTCTCATCTCTAGACCATTTTGGGTAAACATAGCATTCTTCGAGTTGCTGTGCTGAACGTCGTGTTCCTCTTGACTTGGGATGTTGTTCTCGGGGAAACACTGGAGTTGCCTAAAGGAAGTCAAGCCGCTCGTCGTGTTTGATGAGGAACGCGGGACGGCTCTGTTGTCAATGCAGAGGAATCGGGCTTCATGTCATGTTCATTAGGGGTACAATGTGCTGCTTCGTGTTGCTCGGGTGACCTCAGGGTCCCTCTAGACTTGTGACAGTGTTCTTGGGGACTGTCTCGAGATCCATCAAACAAGTCGAGGCTCCTTACATGTTGGATGGGGATCACAGAATGGCTCTATATGCAATGCAGTGGAATCGGGCCTCATCTTGCTTCGAGGGGAAGTCCCATTGTTTTTCTCCAGTTGTGGCGGGAACCTGGGGTATATTCTCGAGTTATGGTGGGGATAGCCCTTCAAAACTCGTGTTTCTTCAGCGACGTCAGGACTCCTGTCTAGTTACGATGGACACCTTAGGTATCTCTTGGCGGATTAGCAGTGCAAAAGCGATGCTTCTCGAGGTGAGGCCGGAGACCCAGGTTCCCTTTCCAGTAGTCACAGGGATATTGGTATTTCTATCAATGTTCAAGAGGAATCAGGCCTCATCACCTTTTGAGGCAGTGAACCCCGCTTGACTATCGAAATCTCAAAGGGATGTGAGGCATTCTGTCGAAATGAGCCGGAGCCCTAGGACTCTCACTAGGGATTCCACAGGTGATTCAGACATCCTTTCCTCTTGTGAGATGAAAAACTAGCTTGTACTCAAGCAACTGCAAGGAAATCCGGCCTCCTTTCGAGTCAGCGATTTTAGCTGTATATTCCACTTGAGGCAGCAAATTCAGGGACCCTCCCACATAAGTATTGCTGATAGAATCCTCCTATTGATGTGCTTCTGGAAAGTTGGCATACGTCTTGAGTCTAGGCCAGGGAGTCAGCTCTCATCTCAAGACGATTTGGTGTGCACAGAGCATTCCTCGAGTTGCTCTGCTGAACTTGTTGTTTCCCTAGACTTAGGACGTGGTTTTCGGGGAATCTCTGGAGTTTCCTAAAGGAACTCAAGCCACTGGTCGTGTTTGATTGGGAATGGCGGATGGCTCTGGAGTAAATGCAGGGAAATCGGGCCTCATCTCGAGTTGATTAGGGGTAAATGGAGCTCCTTCTCGTTTCTGGGGTGACCTCAGGGTCCCTCTAGACTTGTGACAGTGTTCTTCGAGACTGTCTAAAGATCCATCATGCAAGTCGAGGCTCCTTACATGTTTCATTAGGATCACGAAATTGCTCTGCATGCAATGCAGGGGAATCGGGCCTCATCTCACTTCTAGGGGGATCTCTCATGGTTTTCACGAGGTGTGGCGCTCACTTGGGCTATATTCTCGACTTACGGTGGGGATGGCACTTCAAAACTCGTGTTTCTTCAGCAATGCCAGGACTCCTGTCTAGTTACGAGGGACACCTCAGTAATCTCTTCGCGGCTTTGCAGGACAAAATGGGCTGCTGCTCGATGTGAGACTGGAGACCCAGATTCCCTTTCCAGTAGCCACAGGTATATTGGGATTCCTGTCAATGTTCAGGAGGAGTCAGGCATCACCTTTTGATGCAGTGAACTTTGCGTGCCTCTTGAGGTGTCAAAGGATGTGAGGCATTTTGTCGAACTCAGGCGGGCACCTATGGCTTTCTCTGGTGTCTTGACACGGAATTGAGACATCCCTTCCTCTTGTGAGATGAAAGATGAGACTGTATTCAAGCCGCTGAAAGGAATTCCGTCCTCCTTTCGAGTCAGGCCTTCTCCGTGTTTATTCCACTTGAGGCAGTAATATCTGCGACCTTCTCACATACCTATTGCTGAGAGAACCGTCCTCTTGAGGGGCTTATGGAAAGTTGGCATATGACTTGAGTCAAAGCCAGGGAATCAGCTCTCATCTCGAGACGATTTGGGGTACACTGAGCATTCCTTGATTTGCTGTGCTGAACTTGGTGTTCCTGTAGATGACGGACCGTGTTCTCGGGGAATCTCTGGAGTTGTCTGAATCAAGTCAAGCCACTGGTCCTGCTTCATGGGGAACGGGGGATGGCTCTGAAGTCAATGAAGGGGAATCGGGCCTTATCTCAAGTGGATTTGGGGTACATGGTACTCCTTCGCATTGCTGGGGTGACCTCAGGGTCCCTCTCGATTTGTGACAGTGTTCTTGAGGCCTGTCTCGAAATACATCAAGCACATCGAGGCTCCTTAGATGTTTGATGGGGATCACGGAATTGCTCTGCATGCAATGCAGTGGAATCGGGAATCCTCTCACTTCGAGGGGGAAGTCTCATAGTTTTTCTCGAGTTGCGGCGGGGACCTGGGGTATATTCTCAAATTACGGATGGGATGGCCTTCAAAATTCGTGTTTGCACAGGGACCTCAGGACTCCTGTGTAGTTACGAGGTACACCTCATGAACCTCTTCGAGGCTTGGCAGGGCAAAAGGGACGCTCCTCGAGGTGAGGCGGGAGGCCCACGTTCCCTATCCAATAGGCACAGCGATATTGGCATTCCTATCACTGTACAAGAGGAGTCAGACATCGTCAACTTTAGAAGCAGTGAACTCCGCATGCCTCTCGAGGTGTCAAAGGTATGTGAAGCATTCCGTCGAAATGAGGCGGGGACTTATGGCTTTCTCTAGGGAGTCCACAGGGGATTCAGACATCCCTTCTTCTTCTGAGATGAAAGACGACCCTGTATTCAAGCCACTGCAAGGCAATCGTCTCCTTTCGAGTCAGGGCTTCTCGGTGTATATTCCAGTTGTGGCAGCAGACTCAAGGTCCATCCCACATATCTATTGATGAGAGAAGCCTCATCTTGAGTTGCTTGTGGAAAGTTGGCAAACGTCTTAAGTCTATGCCAGGGAAGCAGCTCTCATCTCCAGACCATTTTGGATTAACGATGCATTCTTCGAGTTGCTGTGCTGAACGTCGTGTTCCTCTTGACTTGGGATGTTGTTCTCGGGGAAACACTGGGGTTGCCTAAAGGAAGTCAAGCCGCTCGTCGTGTTTGATGAGGAACGCGGGACGGCTCTGTTGTCAATGCAGGGGAATCGGGCTTCATGTCATGTTCATTAGGTGTACAATGTGCTCCTTCGTGTTGCTCGGGTGAGTTCAGGGTCCCTCTAGACTTGTGACAGTGTTCTTGGGGACTGTCTCGAGATCCATCAAACAAGTCGAGGCTCCTTACATGTTTGATGGGGATCACAGAATGGCTCTGTATGCAATGCAGGGGAATCGGGCCTCATCTTTTTTCGAGGGGAAGTCCCATTGTTTTTCTCGTGTTGTGGCGGGGACCTGGGGTATATTCTCGAGTTATGGTGGGGATAGCCCTTCAAAACTCGTGTTTCTTCAGCGACGTCAGGACTCCTGTCTAGTTACGATGGACACCTTAGGTATCTCTTGGCGGCTTAGCAGTGCAAAAGCGATGCTTCTCGAGGTGAGGCGGGAGACCCAGGTTCCCTTTCCGGTAGCCACAGGGATATTGGTATTTCTATCAATGTTCAAGAGGAATCAGGCCTCATCACCTTTTGAGGCAGTGAACCCCGCTTGACTATCGAAGTGTCAAAGGGATGTGAGGCATTCTGTCGAAATGAGCCGGGGCCAAAGGACTCTCACTAGTAATTCCTCAGGTGATTCAGACATCCTTTCCTCTTGTGAGATGAAAAACTAGCTTGTACTCAAGCAACTGCAAGGAAATCAGGCCTCCTTTCTAGTCAGCGATTCTAGCTGTATATTCCACTTGAGGCAGCAAATTCAGCGACCCTTCCACATAAGTTTTGCTGAGATTATCCTCCTATTGATGTGCTTCTGAAAAGTTGACATACGTCTTGAGGCTAAGCCAGGGAGTCAGTTCTCATCTCAAGACGATTTGGTGTGAACAGAGCATTCCTCGAGTTGCTCTGCTGAACTTGCTGTTCCTCTAGACTTGGGACGGGGTTTTCGGGGAATCTCTGGAGTTTCCTAAAGGAATTCAAGCCACTGGTCATGTTTGATTGGGAATGGCCGATGGCTCTGGAGTAAATGCAGGGAAATCGGGCCTCATCTCGAGTTGATTAGGGGTACATGGAGCTCCTTCTCGTTGCTGGGGTGACCTCAGGGTCCCTCTAGACTTGTGACAGTGTTCTTCCGGACTTTCTCGAGATCCATCATGCATGTCGAGGCTCCTTACAAGTTTCATGAGGATCACGGAATTGCTCTGCATGCAATGCAGGGGAATCTGGCCTCATCTCACTTCTAGGGGAAACTCTCATTGTTTTCTCGAGGTGTGGCGCTCGCTTGGGCTACATTCTCGACTTAGCGTGGGGATGGCACTTCAAAACTCGTGTTTGTTCAGCAATGCCAGGACTCCTGTCTACTTACGAGGGACACCTCAGTAATCTCTTCGAGGCTTTGCAGGACAAAAGGGACGCTTCTCGATGTGAGACTGGAGACCCATATTCCCTTTCCAGTAGCCACAGGGATATTGGGATTCCTGTCAATGTTCAAGAGGAGTCAGGTATCACCTTTTGAAGCAGTGAAGTTTGCGTGCCTCTCGAGGTGTCAAAGCAATGTGAGGCATTATGTCAAACTCAGGCGGGCACCTATGGCTTTCTCTGGTGTCTTGACAGGGGATTCAGACATCCCTTCCTCTTGTGAGATGAAAGATGAGCCTGTATTCAAGCCGCTGCAAGGAATTCCATCCTCCTTTCGAGTCAGGCCTTCTCCGTGTTGATTCCAATTGTCGCAGTAATATCAGCGACCTTCTCACATACCTATTGCTGAGAGAAGCCTCCTCTTGAGGGGCTTATGGAAAGTTGGCCTATGACTTGAGTCTAAGCCAGGGAATCAGCTCTCACCTCGAGACGATTTGGGGTACTTGAGCATTCCTTGATTTGCTGTGCTGAACTTGGTGTTCCTCTAGACGACGGACCATGTTCTCGGGGAATCTCTGGAGTTGTCTGAAGCAAGTCAAGCAACTGGTCCTGCTTCATGTAGAACGGGGGATGGCTCTGAAGTCAATGCAGGGAAATCGAGCCTCATCTCAAGTGGATTTGGGGTACATGGTACTGCTTCGCATTGCTGGGGTGACCTCAGAGTCCCTCTCGATTTGTGACAGTGTTTTTGGGGACTGTCTTGAGATACATCAAGCAAGTCGAGGCTCCTTAGATATTTGATGGGGATCACGGAATTGCTCTGCATGCAATGCAGTGGAATCAGGAATCCTCTCTCTTCGAGTGGGAACTCTCATGGTTTTTCTCGAGTTGCTGTGGGGACCTGGGGTATATTCTCGAATTAAGGATGGGATGGCCCTTCAAAATTCGTGTTTGCTCAGGGACCTCAGGACTCCTGTGTAGTTACGAGGTACCCCTCAGGAACCTCTTCGAGGCTTGGCAGGGCAAAAGGGACGCTACTCGAGGTGAGGCGGGAGACCCACGTTCCCATTCCAATAGCTACAGGGATATTGGGATTCCTATCAATGTTCAAGAGGAGTCAGACATCGTCAACTTTTGAAGCAGTGAACTCCGCATGCCTCTTGAGGTGTCAAAGGGATGTGAAGCATTCCGTCGAAATGAGGCGGGGACCTATGGCTTTCTCTAGGGAGTCCACAGGGGATTCAGACATCCCTTCTTCTTCTGAGATGAAAGACGACCCTGTATTCCATGCACTGCAAGGAAATCGTCTCCTTTCGAGTCAGGGCTTCTCGGTGTATATTCCACTTGAGGCAGCAGACTCAAGGTCCATCCCACATATCTATTGATGAGAGAAGCCTCATCTTGAGTTGCTTGTGGAAAGTTGGCAAACGTTTTAAGTCTAAGACAGAGAAGCAGCTCTCATCTCCAGACCATTTTGGGTAAACGGAGCATTCTTCGAGTTGCAGTGCTGAACTTCATGTTCCTCTTGACTTGGGATGTTGTTCTCGGGGAAACACTGGAGTTGCCTAAAGGAAGTCAAGCCGCTCGTCGTGTTTGATGAGGAACGGTGGATAGCTCTGTTGTCAATGCAGGGGAATCGGGCTTCATGTCATGTTCATTAGGTGTACAATGTGCTCCTTCTCGTTTCTGGGGTGACCTCAGGGTCCCTCTAGACTTGTGACAGTGTTCTTGGGGACTGTCTCGAGATTTATCAAACAAGTCAAGGCTGCTTACATGTTTGATGGGGATCACAGAATAGCTCTGTATGCAATGCAGGGGAATCGGTCCTCATCTTGCTTCGAGGGGAAGTCCCATTGTTTTCACGAGTTGTGGCGGGGACCTGGGGTATATTCTCGAATTATGGTGGGGATAGCCCTTCAAAACTCGTCTTTCTTCAGCGATGTCAGGACTCCTGTCTAGTTACGATGGACACCTTAGGTATCTCTTGGCGGCTTAGCAGTGCAAAAGCGATGCTTCTCGAGGTGAGGCGGGAGACCCAGGTTCCCTTTCCAGTAGCCACAGGGATATTGGTATTTCTATCAATGTTCAAGAGGAATCAGGCCTCATCACCTTTTGAGGCAGTTAATCCTGCTTGACTATCGAAGTGGCAAAGGGATGTGAGGCATTCCGTTGAAATGCGGCGTGGCCCTATGACTCTCACTAGGGATTCCACAGGGGATTCAGACTTCCTTTCATCTTGTGAGATGAAAGACGAGCTTGTACTCAAGCAAATGCAAGGAAATCCGGCCTCCTTTCGAGTCAGGGATTCTCGCTGTATATTCCACTTGAGGCAGCACATTCAGGGACACTCCCACATAAATATTGCTGAGAGAATCCTCCTATTGATGTGCTTTTGGAAAGTTGGCATACGTCTTGAGTCTAAGCAAGGGAGTCAGCTCTCATCTCAAGACGATTTGGTGTACACAGAGCATTCCTCGAGTTGCTCTGCTGAACTTGCTGTTCCTCTAGACTTGGGACGGGGTTTTCGGGGAATCTCTGGAGTTTCCTAAAGGAACTCAAGCCACTGGTCGTGTTTGATTGGGAATGGCGGATGGCTCTGGAGTCAATGCAGGGAAATCGAGCCTCATCTCGAGTTGATTAGGGGTACATGGAGCTCCTTCTCGTTGCTGGGGTGACCTCAGGGTCCCTCTAGACTTGTGACAGTGTTCTTGGGGACTGTCTCGAGATCCATCAAAGAAGTCGAGGCTCCTTACAGGTTTCATGGAGATCACGGAATTGCTCTGCATGCAGTGCAGTTGAATCGGGCCTCATCTGACTTCTAGGGGTAACTCTCATGGTTTTCTCGAAGTGTGGCGCTCACTTGGGGTATAATCTCGACTTTGGGCAGAGATAGCCTTTCAAAACTCTTGTTTGTTCAGAGACGCCAGGACTCCTGTCTAGTTACGAGGGACACCTCAGTAATCTCTTCGTGGCTTGGCAGGACAAAGGGGATGCTTCTCGATGTGAGACTGGAGACCCAGATTCCCTTTCCAGTAGCCACAAGATATTGGGATTCCTGTCAATGTTCAAGAGGAGTCAGGCATCACCTTTTGAAGCAGTAAATTTCACGTGCCTCTCGAGGTGTAAATGGGATGTGAGGCACTATGTCGAAATCAGGCGGGCACCTATGGCTTTCTCTGGTGTCTTGACAGGGAATTTAGACATCCCTTCCTCTTGTGAGATGAAAGATGACCCTGTATTCAAGCCGCTGCAAGGAATTCCGTCCTCCTTTCGAGTCAGGCCTTCTCCGTGTTTATTCCATTTGAGGCAGCAATCTCAGCGACCATCTCACATACCTATTGCTGAAAGAAGCCCCCTCTTGAGGGGCTTATGGAATGTTGGCAAATGACTTGAGTCTAAGCCAGGAAATCAGCTCTCATCTCGAGACGATTTGGGGTACACTGAGCATTCCTCGATTTGCTGTGCTGAACTTCGTGTTCTTCTAGACGAGGACCGTGTTCTTGGGAATCTCTGGAGTTCCCTAAAGCAAGTCAAGCCACTGGTCCTGCTCCATGGGGAACGGGAGATGGCTCTGAAGTCAATGAAGCGGAATCGGGCCTCATCTCAAGTGGATTTGGGGTACATGGTACTTCTTCGCATTGCTGGTGTGACCTCAGTGTCCCTCTCGATTTGCGACAGTGTACTTGGTGCCTGTCTCGAGTTACATCAAGCAAGTCGAGGCTCCTTAGATGTTTGATGTGGATCACGGAATTGCTCTGCATGCAATGAAGTGGAATTTGGCCTCCTCTCACTTCGAGGGAGAAGTCTCATAGTTTATCCCGAGTTGCGGTGGGGACCTGGGTTATATTCTCGAGTTACGCTGGGGATGGCCCTTCAAAATTCGTGTTTGCTCAGGGATCTCAGGACTCCTGTGTAGTTACGAGGAACACCTCAGGAACCTCTTCGAGGCTTGGCAGGGAAAAAGGAACGCTTCTCGAGGTGAGGCGGGAGACCCAGGTTCACTTGCTAATAGCTACAGTGATGTTGGGATTCCTATCAATATTCAAGAGGAGTCAGACATCATCAACTTTTGAAACAGTCAACTCTGCATGCTTCTCGATGTGTCAAAGGGATGTGAAGCATTCCATCAAAATGAGGCGGGGCCTATGGCTTTCTCTAGGGACTCCACAGGGGATTCAGACATCCCTTCTTCTTCTGAGATGAAAGACGACCCTGTATTCAAGCCACTGCAAGGAAATCATCTCCTTTCGAGTCAGGGCTTCTCGGTGTATATTCCACTTGAGGCAGCAAACTCAAGGTCCCTCCCACATATCTATTGATGAGAGAAGCTTCCTCTTGAGTTGCTTGGGGAAAGTTGGCAAACGTCTTAAGTCTAAGCCAGGAAATCAGCTCTCATCTCCAGACCATTTTGTGTAAAGTGAGCATTCTTCTAGTTGCTCTGCTGAACTTCGTCTTCCTCTAGACTTGGGATGTTGTTCTCGGGGAAACACTGGAGATGCCTAAAGGAAGTCAAGCCGCTCGTCGTGTTTGATGAGGAACGGTGGATGGCTCTGTTGTCAATGCAGGGGAATCGGGCTTCATGTCATGTTCATTAGGTGTACAATGTGCTCCTTCGTGTTGCTCGCGTGACCTCAGGGTCCCTCTAGACTTGTGACAGTGTTCTTGGGGACTGTCTCGAGATTCATCAAACAAGTCGAGGCTCCTTACATGTTTGATGGGGATCACAGAATTGCTCTGTATGCAATGCAGGGGAATCGGGCCTCATCTTGCTTCGAGGGGAAGTCCCATTTTTTTTTTTTCTAGTTTTGGCGGGGACCTGGGTTATATTCTCGAGTTATGGTGCGGATAGCCCTTCAAAACTCGTGTTTCTTCAGAGACGTCAGGACTCATGTCTAGTTACGATGGACACCTTAGGAATCTCTTGGCAGCTTAGCAGTGCAAAAGTGATGCTTCTCGACGTGAGGCGGGAGACCCATGTTCCTTTTCCAATAGCCATAGTGATGTTAGTATTTCTATCAATGTTCAAGAGGAATCAGGCCTCATCATCTTTTGAGGCAGTGAACCCCGCTAGACTATCGAAGTGTCAAAGGGATGTGAGGCATTCCGTGGAAATGATCCGGGGCCCTATGACTCTCACTAAGGATTCCGCAGGGGATTCAGACATCCTTTCCTCTTGTGAGATGAAAAACTAGCTTGTACTCAAGCAACTGCAAGGAAATCCGGTCTCATTTCGAGTCAGCCATTCTCGCTGTATATTCCACTTGAGGCAGCAATTTCAGGGACCCTCCCACATAAGTATTGCTGAGAGAATCCTCCTATTGATGCGCTTCTGGAAAGTTGGCATACGTCTTGAGTCTAAGCCAGGGAGTCAGCTCTCATCTCAAGACGATTTGGTGTACACAGAGCATTCCTCGAGTTGCTCTGCTGAACGTGCTGTTCCTCTAGACTTGGGACGGGGTTTTCGGGGAATCTCTGGAGTTTCCTAAAGGAACTCAAACCACTCTTCGTGTTTGATTGGGAATGGCGGATGGCTCTGGAGTCAAGGCAGGGAAATCGGGCCTCATCTCAAGTTTGATTAGGGTACATGGAGCTCCTTCTCGTTGCTGGGGTGACCTCAGGGTCCCTCTAGACTTGTGACAGTGTTCTTCGGGACTGTCTCGAGATCCACCATGCAAGTCGAGGCTCCTTACAAGTTTCATGAGGATCACGAAATTGCTCTGCATGCAATGCAGGGGAATCTGGCCTCATCTCACTTCTAGGGGGAACTCTCATGGTTTTCTCTAGGTGGGGTGCTCACTTGGGCTATATTCTCGACTTAGGGTGGGGATGGCACTTCAAAACTCGTGTTTGTTCAGCAATGCCAGGACTCCTGTCTAGTTACGAGGGACACCTCAGTAATCTCTTCGAGGCTTTGCAGGACAAAAGGGACGCTTCTCGATGTGAGACTGGAGACCCAGATTCCCTTTCAAGTAACTACAGGGATATTGGGATTCCTGTCAATGTTCAAGAGGAGGCAGACATCACCTTTTGAAGCAGTGAACTTTGCGTGCCTCTCGAGGTGTCAAAGGATGTGAGGCATTATGTCGAACTCAGGCGGGCACCATGGCTTTCTAGGGTGTCTTGACAGGGAATTCAGACATCCCTTCCTCTTGTGAGATTAAAGATGAGCCTGTATTCAAGCCGCTGCAAGGAATTCCATCCTCCTTTCGAGTCAGGCCTTCTCTGTGTTTATTCCACTTGAAGCAGTATTATCTGTGACCTTCTCACATACCTATTGCTGAGAGAACCCTCTTTTTGAGGGGCTTATGGAAAGTTGGCATATGACTTGAGTCTAAGCCAGGGACTCAGCTCTCATCTCGAGACAATTTGGGGTACACTGAGCATTCCTTGATTTGCTGTGCTGAACTTGGTTTTCCTCTAGACGACGGACCGTGTTCTCGGGAATCTCTGGAATTGTCTGAATCAAGTCAACCCCTGGTACTGCTTCATGGGGAACGGGGGATGGCTCTGAAGTCAATGCAGGGTAATCGGGCCTCATTTCAAGTGGATTTGGGGTACATGGTACTCCTTCACATTGCTGGTGTGACCTCAGGGTCCCTCTCGATTTGTGACAGTGTTCTTGGGGCCTGTCTCGAGATACATCAAGCAAGTCGAGGCTCCTTAGATGTTTGATGGGGATCACGGAATTGCTCTGCATGCAATGAAGTGGAATCGGGATTCCTCTCACTTCGAGAGGGAAGTCTCATGGTTTTTCTCGAGTTGCGGCGGGGACCTGGGGTATATTCTCGAATTATGGATGGGATGGCCCTTCAAAATTCGTGTTTACTCAGGGACCTCAGGACTCCTGTGTAGTTACGAGGTATAACTCAAGAACCTCTTCGAGGCTTGGCAGGGTAAAAGGGACGCTACTCGAGGTGAGACGGGAGACCCACGTTCCCTTTCCAAAGCTACAGGGATATTGGGATTCCTATCAATGTACAAGAAGAGTCAGACATCGTCAACTTTAGAAGCAGTGAACTCCGCATGCCTCTCGAGGTGTCAAAGGTATGTGAAGCATTCCGTCGAAATGAGGCGGGGACCTATGGCTTTCTCTAGAGAGTCCGCAGGGGATTCAGACATCCCTTCTTCTTCTGAGATGAAAGACGACCCTGTATTCATGCCACTGCAAGGAAATCGTCTCCTTTCGAGTCAGGGCTTCTCGGTGTATATTCCACTTGAGGCAGCAGACTCAAGGTCCATCCCACATATCTATTGATGAGAGAAGCCTCATCTTGAGTTGCTTGTGGAAAGTTGGCAAACGTCTTAAATCTAAGCCAGGGAAGCAGCTCTCATCTCCAGACCATTTTGTGTAAATGGAGCATTCTTCGAGTTGCTGTGCTGAACGTCGTGTTCCTCTTGACTTGGGATGTTGTTCTCGGGGAAACACTGGAGTTGCCTAAAGGAAGTCAAGCTGCTCGTCGTGTTTGATGAGGAACGGGGGATGGCTCTGGAGACAATGCAGGGGTATCGGGCGTCATCTCATGTTCATTAGGGGTACAATGTGCTCCTTCGCGTTGCTCGGGTTACCTCAGGGTCCCTCTAGACTTGTGACAGTGATTTTGGGGACTGTCTCGAGATTCATCAAACAAGTCGAGGCTCCTTACATGTTTGATGGGGATCACAGAATTGCTCTGTATGCAATGCAGGGGAATCGGGCCTCATCTTGCTTCGAGGGGAAGTCCCATTTTTTTTTTTCTAGTTTTGGCGGGGACCTGGGGTATATTCTCGAGTTATGGTGCGGATACCCCTTCAAAACTCGTGTTTATTCAGAGACGTCAGGACTCCTGTCTAGTTACGATGGACACCTTAGGAATCTCTTGGCAGCTTAGCAGTGCAAAAGTGATGCTTCTCGACGTGAGGCGGGAGACCCAGGTTCCTTTTCCAATAGCCATAGGGATATTAGTATTTCTATCAATGTTCAAGAGGAATCAGGCCTCATCATCTTTTGAGGCAGTGAACCCCGCTAGACTATCGAAGTGTCAAAGGGATGTGAGGCATTCCGTGGAAATGATCCGGGGCCCTATGACTCTCACTAGGGATTCCGCAGGGGATTCAGACATCCTTTCCTCTTGTGAGATGAAAAACTAGCTTGTACTCAAGCAACTGCAAGGAAATCCGGCCTCATTTCGAGTCAGCCATTCTCGCTGTATATTCCACTTGAGGCAGCAATTTCAGGGACCCTCCCACATAAGTATTGCTGAGAGAATCCTCCTATTGATGCGCTTCTGGAAAGTTGGCATACGTCTTGAGTCTAAGCCAGGGAGTCAGCTCTCATCTCAAGACGATTTGGTGTACACAGAGCATTCCTCGAGTTGCTCTGCTGAACTTGCTGTTCCTCTAGACTTGGGACGGGGTTTTCGGGGAATCTCTGGAGTTTCCTAAAGGAACTCAAACCACTCTTCGTGTTTGATTGGGAATGGCGGATGGCTCTGGAGTCAAGGCAGGGAAATCGGGCCTCATCTCAAGTTGATTAGGGGTACATGGAGCTCCTTCTCGTTGCTGGGTGACCTCAGGGTCCCTCTAGACTTGTGACAGTGTTCTTCGGGACTGTCTCGAGATCCATCATGCAAGTCGAGGCTCCTTACAAGTTTCATGAGGATCACGAAATTGCTCTGCATGCAATGCAGGGGAATCTGGCCTCATCTCACTTCTAGGGGGAACTCTCATGGTTTTCTCTAGGTGTGGGTGCTCACTTGGGCTATATTCTCGACTTAGGGTGGGGATGGCACTTCAAAACTCGTGTTTGTTCAGCAATGCAGGACTCCTGTCTAGTTACGAGGGACACCTCAGTAATCTCTTCGAGGCTTTGCAGGACAAAAGGGACGCTTCTCGATGTGAGACTGGAGACCCAGATCCCCTTTCCAGTAACCACAGGGATATTGGGATTCCTGTCAATGTTCAAGAGGAGTCAGACATCACCTTTTGAAGCAGTGAACTTTTCGTCGTGCCTCTCGAGGTGTCAAAGGATGTGAGGCATTATGTCGAACTCAGGCAGGCACCTATGGCTTTCTCTGGTGTCTTGACTGGGAATTCAGACATCCCTTCCTCTTGTGAGATGTAAGATGAGCCTGTATTCAAGCTGCTGCAAGGAATTCCATCCTCCTTTCGAGTCAGGCCTTCTCCGTGTTTATTCCACTTGACGCAGTATTATCTGCGACCTTCTCACATACCTATTGCTGAGAGAACCCTCCTCTTGAGGGGCTTATGGAAAGTTGGCATATGACTTGAGTCTAAGCCAGGGACTCAGCTCTCATCTCGAGACGATATGGGGTACACTGATCATTCCTTGATTTGCTGTGCTGAACTTGGTGTTCCTCTAGACGATGAACCGTGTTCTCGGGTAATCTCTGAAGTTGTCTGAATCAGGTCAAGCACTGGTACTGCTTCATGGGGAACGGGGGATGGCTCTGAAGTCAATGCAGGGGAATCGGGCCTCATCTCAACTGGATTTGGGGTACATGGTACTCCTTCGCATTGCTGGGGTGACCTCAGGGTCCCTCTCGATTTGTGACAGTGTTCTTGGGGCCTGTCTCGAGATACATCAAGCAAGTCGAGGCTCCTTAGTTGTTTGATGGGGATCACGGAATTGCTCTGCATGCAATGCAGTGGAATCGGGATTCCTCTCACTTCGAGGGGGAAGTCTCATGGTTTTTCTCGAGTTGCGGTGGGGACCTGGGTTATATTCTCGAGTTACGCTGGGGATGGCCCTTCAAAATTCGTGTTTGCTCAGGGATCTCAGGACTCCTGTGTAGTTACGAGGAACACCTCAGGAACCTCTTCGAGGCTTGGCAGGGAAAAAGGAACGCTTCTCGAGGTGAGGGGGGAGACCCAGGTTCACTTGCTAAGAGCTACAGTGATGTTGGGATTCCTATCAATATTCAAGAGGAGTCAGACATCACCAACTTTTGAAACAGTGAACTCCGCATGCTTCTCGATGTGTCAAAGGGATGTGAAGCATTCCATCAAAATGAGGCGGGGCCTATGGCTTTCTCTAGGGACTCCACAGGGGATTCAGACATCCCTTCTTCTTCTGAGATGAAAGACGACCCTGTATTCAAGCCACTGCAAGGAAATCATCTCCTTTCGAGTCAGGGCTTCTCGGTGTATATTCCACTTGAGGCAGCAAACTCAAGGTCCCTCCACATATCTATTGATGAGAGAAGCTTCCTCTTGAGTTGCTTGGGGAAAGTTGGCAAACGTCTTAAGTCTAAGCCAGGAAATCAGCTCTCATCTCCAGACCATTTTGTGTAAAGTGAGCATTCTTCTAGTTGCTCTGCTGAACTTCGTCTTCCTCTAGACTTGGGATGTTTTTCTCCGGGAAACATTGGAGATGCCTAAAAGAAGTCAAGCCGCTCGTCGTGTTTGATGAGGAACGGTGGATGGCTCTGTTGTCAATGCAGGGGAATCGGGCTTCATGTCATGTTCATTAGGTGTACAATGTGCTCCTTCGCGTTGCTCGGGTTACCTCAGGGTCCCTCTAGACTTGTGACAGTGTTCTTGGGGACTGTCTCGAGATTCATCAAACAAGTCGAGGCTCCTTACATGTTTGATGGGGATCACAGAATTGATCTGTATGCAATGCAGGGGAATCGGGCCTCATCTTGCTTCGAGGGGAAGTCCCATTTTTTTTTTCGAGTTTTGGCGGGGACCTGGGGTATATTCTCGAGTTCTGGTGCGGATAGCCCTTCAAAACTCGTGTTTCTTCAGAGACGTCAGGACTCCTGTCTAGTTACGATGGACACCTTAGGAATCTCTTGGCAGCTTAGCAGTGCAAAAGTGATGCTTCTCGACGTGAGGCGGGAGACCCAGGTTCCTTTTCCAATAGCCATAGGGATATTAGTATTTCTATCAATGTTCAAGAGGAATCAGGCCTCATCATCTTTTGAGGCAGTGAACCCGCTAGCCTATCGAAGTGTCAAAGGGATGTGAGGCATTCCGTGGAAATGATCCGGGGCCCTATGACTCTCACTAGGGAATCCGCAGGGGATTCAGACATCCTTTCCTCTTGTGAGATGAAAAAAACTAGCTTGTACTCAAGCAACTGCAAGGAAATCCGGCCTCATTTCGAGTCAGCCATTCTCGCTGTATATTCCACTTGAGGCAGCAATTTCAGGGACCCTCCCACATAAGTATTGCTGAGAGAATCCTCCTATTGATGCGCTTCTGGAAAGTTGGCATACGTCTTTGAGTCTAAGCCAGGGAGTCAGCTCTCATCTCAAGACGATTTGGTGTACACAGAGCATTCCTCGAGTTGCTCTGCTGAACTTGCTGTTCCTCTAGACTTGGGACGGGGTTTTTTGGGGAATCTCTGGAGTTTCCTAAAGGAACTCAAACCACTCTTCGTGTTTAATTGGGAATGGCAGATGGCTCTGGAGTCAAGGCAGGGAAATCGGGCCTCATCTCAAGTTGATTAGGGGTACATGGAGCTCCTTCTCGTTGCTGGGGTGGCCTCAGGGTCCCTCTAGACTTGTGACAGTGTTCTTCGGGACTGTCTCGAGATCCATCATGCAAGTCGAGGCTCCTTACAAGTTTCATGAGGATCACGAAATTGCTCTGCATGCAATGCAGGGGAATCTGGCCTCATCTCACTTCTAGGGGGAACTCTCATGGTTTTCTCTAGGTGGGGTGCTCACTTGGGCTATATTCTCGACTTAGGGTGGGGATGGCACTTCAAAACTCGTGTTTGTTCAGCAATGCCAGGACTCCTGTCTAGTTACGAGGGACACCTCAGTAATCTCTTCGAGGCTTTGCAGGACGAAAGGGACGCTTCTCGATGTGAGACTGGAGACCCAGATCCCCTTTTCAGTAAGCACAGGGATATTGGGATTCCTGTCAATGTTCAAGAGGAGTCAGCACATCACCTTTTGAAGCAGTGAACTTCGTGTGCCCTCTCGAGGTGTCAAAGGATGTGAGGCATTATGTCGAAATCAGGCAGGCACCTATGGCTTTCTCTGGTGTCTTGACAGGGAATTCAAACATCCATTCCTCTTGTGAGATGAAAGATGAGCCTGTATTCAAGCCGCTGCAAGGAATTCCGTCCTCCTTTCGAGTCAGGCCTTCTCCGTGTTTATTCCACTTGAGGCAGTAATATCTGCGACCTTCTCACATACCTATTGCTGAGAGAACCCTCCACTTGAGGGGCTTATGGAAAGTTTTCATTTGTCTTGAGTCTAAGCCAGGGAATCAGCTCTCATCTCGAGACGATTTGGGGTACACTGAGCATTCCTTGATTTGCTGTGCTGAAATTGGTGTTCCTCTAGACGACGGACCGTGTTCTCGGGGAAACTCTGGAGTTGTCTGAAGCAAGTAAAGCCACTGGTCCTACTTCATGGGGAACGGGGGATGGCTCTGAAGTCAATGCAGGGGAATCGGGCCTCATCTCAAGTGGATTTGGGGTACATGGTACTCCTTCGCATTGCTGGTGTGACCTCAGGGTCCCTCTCGATTTGTGACAGTGTTCTTGGGGCCTGTCTCGAGATACATCAAGCAAGTCGAGGCTCCTTAGATGTTTAATGGGGATCACGGAATTGCTCTGCATGCAATGCAGTGGAATCGGCAATTATCTCACTTCGAGGGGGAAGTCTCATAGTTTTTCTCGAGTAGCGGCGGGGACCTGGGGTATATTCTCGAATTACGGATGGGATGGCCCTTCGAAATTCGTGTTTGTTCAGGGACTTCAGAACTCCTGTGTAGTTATGAGGTACACCTCAGGAACCTCTTCGAGGCTTGGCAGGGCAAAAGGGACGCTTACTCGAGGTGAGGGGGGATACCCATATTCCCTTTCCAATAGCTACAGGGATATTGGGATTCCTATCAATGTACAAGAGGAGTCAGACATCGTCAACTTTAGAAGCAGTGAACTCCGCATGCCTCTCGAGGTGTCAAAGGGATGTGAAGCATTCCGTCGAAATGAGGCGGGGAACTATGGCTTTCTCTAGGGACTCCACAGGGGATTCAGACATCCCTTCTTCTTCTGAGATGAAAGACGACCCTGTATTCAAAGCCAATGCAAGGAAATCGTCTCCTTTCGAGTCAGGGCTTCTCGGTGTTTATTTCACTTTGAGGCAGGAGACTCAAGGTCCCTCCCACATATCTATTGATGAGAGAAGCCTCATCTTGAGTTGCTTGTGGAAAGTTGGCAAACGTCTTAAGTCTAAGCCAGGGAAGCAGCTCTCATCTCCAGACCATTTTTGGGTAAACGGAGCATTCTTCGAGTTGCTGTGCTGAACTTCGTGTTCCTCTTGACTTGGGATGTTGTTCTCGGGGAAACACTGGAGTTGCCTAAAGGGAAGTCAAGCCGATCGTCGTGTTTGATGAGGAATGGGGGACGGCTCTGTTGTCAATGCAGGGAATCGGGCTTCATGTCATGTTCATTAGGGGTACAATGTGCTCCTTCGTGTTGCTCGGGTGACCTCAGGGTCCCTCTAGACTTGTGACAGTGTTCTTGGGACTGTCTCGAGATCCATCAAACAAGTCGAGGCTCCTTACATGTTTGATGAGGATCACGTGAATTTGGCTCTGTATGCAATGCAGTGGAATCGGGCCTCATCTTGCTTCGAGGGGGAAGTCTCATTGATTTTCTCTCGAGTGTGGTGGGGACCTGGGGTATATTCTCGAGTTATGGTGGGGATAGCCCTCAAAACTCGTGTTTGTTCAGCGACGTCAGGACTCCTGTCTAGTTACGATGGACAACTTAGGAATCTCTTGGCGGCTTAGCAGTGCAAAAGCGATGCTTATCGAGGTGAGGCGGGAGACCCAGGTTCCCTTTCCAGTAGCCACAGGGATATTGGTATTTCTATCAATGTTCAAGAGGAATCAGGCCTCATCACCTTTTGAGGCAGTGAACCCTGCTTGACTATCGAAGTGGCAAAGGGATGTGAGGCATTCCTTCGAAAAGCCGGCGGGCCCTCGACTCTCACTAGGGATTCCACAGGGATTCAGACATCCTTTCATCTTGTGAGATGAAAGACGAGCTTGTACTTAAGCAACTGCAAGGAAATCGGCCTCCTTTCGAGTCAGGATTCTCGCTGTATATTCCACTTGAGGCAGCAAATTCAGGGACCCTCCCACATAACTATTGCTGAGAGAATCCTCCTCTGATGTGCTTCTGGAAAGTTGGCATACGTCTTGAGTCTAAGCCAGGGAGTCAGCTCTCATCTCAAGACGATTTTGGTACACAGAGCATTCCTCGAGTTGCTCTGCTGAACTTGCTGTGTTCCTCTAGACTTGGGACAGTGTTTTCGGGGAATCTCTGGAGTTGCCTAAAGAACTCAAGCCACTGGTCCGTGTTTATTTGGGAATTGCGGATGGCTCTGGAGTCAATGCAGGGAAATCGGGCCTCATCTCAAGTTGATTAGGGGTACATGGAGCTCCTTCGCGTTGCTGGGGTGACCTCAGGGTCCCTCTAGACTTGTGACAGTGTTCT
Organism: Odocoileus hemionus; assembly: GCA_020976825.1. Classification (NCBI taxonomy): domain Eukaryota; kingdom Metazoa; phylum Chordata; class Mammalia; order Artiodactyla; family Cervidae; genus Odocoileus; species Odocoileus hemionus. The sequence continues at coordinate 63,406,394 of CM037425.1, forward strand.
TGGGGACTGTCTCGAGATCCATCATGCAAGTCGAGGCTCCTTACATGTTTCATGAGGATCACGGAATTGCTCTGCATGCAATGCAGGGGAATCGGGCCTCATCTCACTTCTAGGGGGAACTCTCATGATTTTCTCGAGGTGTGGCGCTCACTTGGGCTATATTCTCGACTTAGGGTGGGGATGGCCCTTCAAAACTCGTGTTTGTTCAGACGCCAGGACTCCTGTCTAGTTACGAGGGACACCTCAGGAATCTCTTCGAGGCTTTGCAGGACAAAAGGGACGCTTCTCGATGTGAGGCTGGAGACCCAGGTTCCCTTTCCAGTAGCCACAGGGATATTGGGATTCCTGTCAATGTTCAAGAGGAGTCAGGCATCGTCACCTTTTGAAGCAGTGAACTTCTGCGTGCCTCTCGAGGTTCAAAGGGATGTGAGGCATTATGTCGAAATGAGGCGGGGACCTATGGCTTTCTCTGGGTTCCACAGGGGATTCAGACATCCATTTCCTCTTGTGAGATGAAAGATGAGCCTGTATTCAAGCCGCTGCAAGGAAATCCGTCCTCCTTTCGAGTCAGGACCTTCTCGTGTTATATTCCACTTGAGGCAGCAACTCAGCGACCTTCCACATATCTATTGCTGAGAGAAGCCTCTCTTGAGGTGCTTATGGAAAGTTGGCATACCTCTTGAGTCTAAGCCAGGGAATCAGCTCTCATCTCAAGAGATTTGGGGTACACAGAGCATTCCTCGTGTTGCTGTGCTGAACTTGCTGTTCCTCTAGACTTGGGACGGTGTTTTTGGGGAATCTCTGGAGTTGCCTAAAAGAACTCAAGCCACTGGTCGTGTTTGATTGGGAATGGCGGATGACTCTGGAGTCAATGCAGGGATATCGGGCCTCATCTCAAGTTGATTTGGGGTACATGAAGCTCCTTCGCATTGCTGGGGTGACCTCAGTGTCCCTCTAGACTTGTGACAGTGTTCTTGGGGACTGTCTCGAGATCCATCATGCAAGTCGAGGCTCCTTACATGTTTCATGAGGATCACGAATTGCTCTGCATGCAATGCAGGGAATCGGGCCTCATCTCACTTTTAGGGGGAACTCTCATGTTTTTCTCGAGGTGTGGCGGGGCACTGGGGTATATTCTCGACTTAGGGCGGTGGGGATGGCCCTTCAAAACTCGTGTTTGTTTGTTCAGCGACGACTCAGGACTCCTGTCTAGTTACGAGGGACACACTTCAGGAATCTCTTCGAGGCTTGGCAGGACAAAAGGGACGCTTCTCGATGTGAGGCTGGAGACCCAGGTTCCCTTTCCAGTAGCCACAGGGATATTGGGATTCCTGTCAATGTTCAAGAGGAGTCAGGCATCGTCACCTTTTGAAGCAGTGAACTTCGTGTGCCTCTCGAGGTGCCAAAGGGATGTGAGGCATTATGTCGAAATGAGGCAGGGACCTATGGCTTTCTCTTGGGTCTCCACAGGGGATTCAGACATCCCTTCCTCTTGTGAGATGAATGATGAACCTGTACTCAAGCGCCGCAAGGAAATCCGTCCTCCTTTCGGTCAGGCCTTCTCGGTGTATTATTCCACTTGAGGGCAGCAGACTCAGCGACCTTCCCACATACCTATTTTTGAGAGAAGAAGCCTCCTCTTGAGGGGCTTATGGAAAGTTGGCATATGACTTGAGTCTAAGCCAGGGAATCAGCTCTCATCTCGAGACGATTTTTGGGTACACTGAGCATTCCTCGATTTGCTGTGCTGAACTTGTGTTCCTCTAGACTTGGGACCGTGTTCTCGGGGAATCTCTGGAGTTGCCTAAAAGAAGTCAAGCCACTGGTCCTGTTTAATGGGAAATGGGGATAGCTCTGAAGTCAATGAAGGGGAATCGGGCCTCATCTCAAGTGGATCATTGGGGTACATGGTACTCCTTCGTGTTGCTGGGTTGACCTCAGGGACCCTCTAGATTTGTGACAGTGTTCTTGGGGCCTGTCTCGAGATACATCAAGCAAGTCGAGGCTTCTTACATGTTTGATGAGGATCACGGAATTGCTCTGCATGCAATGCAGTGGAATCGGGCCTCATCTCACTTCGAGGGGAAGTCTCAATGTATTTCTCGAGTTGCGGCGGGGACCTGGGGTATATTCTCGAGTTACGGTGGGGATGGCCCTTCAAAATTCGTGTTTACTCAGGGACTCAGGACTCCTGTGTAGTTACGAGGGACACCTCAGCAATCTCTTCGAGGCTTGGGCAGGGCAAAAGGGACGCTTATCGAGGTGAGGGGGGATACCCAGGGTCACTTTCCTAGTAGCTAAAGGGATATTGGGATTTCTATCAATGTTCAAGAGGAGTCAGACATCGTCACCTTTTGAAGCAGTGAACTCCGCATGCCTCTCGAGGTGTCAAAGGGATGTGAAGCATTCCGTCGAAATGAGGCAGGGAACTATGACTTTCTCTAGGGACTCCACAGGGGATTCAGACATCCCTTCTTCTTGTGAGACGAAAGACGCCCCTGTACTTGAAGCCACTGCAAGGAAATCGTCTCCTTTCGTGTCAGGGCTTCTCGGTGTATATTTCCACTTGAGGCAGCAAACTCAAGGACCTCTCCCACATATCTATTGATGAGAGAAGCCTCCTCTAGAGTGGGCTTGTGGAAAGTTGGCATACATCTTAAGTCTAAGCCAGGGAGTCAGCTCTCATGTCCAGACCATTTTGTGTAAAGTGAGCATTCTTCTAGTTGCTCTGCTGAACTTCGTGTTCCTCTAGACTTGGGACGTGTTCTCGGGGAAACTCTGGAGTTGCCTAAAGGAAGTCAAGCTGATCCTGTTTGATGAGGAATGGGGGATGGCTCTGGAGTCAATGCAGGGAAATCGGGCGTCATCTCATGTTCATTAGGGGTACAATGTGCTCCTTCGCGTTGCTCGGGTGACCTCAGGGTCCCTCTAGACTTGTGACAGTGTTCTTGGGATGTCTCGAGATCCATCAAACAAGTCGAGGCTCCTTACATGTTTGATGAGGATCACGGAATTTCTCTGTATGCAATGCAGGGGAATCGGGCCTCATCTTGCTTCGAGGGGGAAGTCTCATTGATTTTCTCGAGTGGTGGTGGGGACCTGGGGTATATTCTCGAGTTATGGTGGGGATAGTCCCTCAAAACTCGTGTTTGTTCAGCGACGTCAGGTCTCTTGTCTAGTTACGATGGACAACTTAGGAAATCTCTTGGCAGCTTAGCAGTGCAAAAGCGATGCTTCTCGAGGTGAGGCGGGAGACCCAGGTTCCCTTTCCAGTAGCCACAGGGATATTGGTATTTCTATCAATGTTCAAGAGGATCAGGCATCATCACCTTTTGAGGCAGTGAACCCTGCTTGACTATCGAGGTGGCAAAGGGATGTGAGGCATTCCTTCGAAAGAGGCGGGGCCCTCGAACTCTCTACTAGGGATTCCACAGGGGATTCAGACAGCTGTGCTGAATTCCTGTTTCTAGACTTGGGACAGTGTTTTCGGGGCTGGAGTTGGTCAAGACTGGTCCTGTTTATTTGGGAAAACGGATCAGTGCAGGGAAATCCCTCTCAAGTAATTAGGGGTACAGAGCTCCTTCGCATTGCTGGGGTGACAGTGTTCTTGTGGTGTTCTTGGGGTCTCGAGATCCATCATGCAAATCGAGGCTCCTTACATGTTTGATGAGGATCACGGAATTGCTCTGCATGCAATGCAGGGAATCGGGCCTCATCTCACTTCGAGGGGGAAGTTCATGGATTTCTCGAGGTGTGGCGGGACTTGGGTATATTCTCGACTTAGGGCGGTGGGGATGGCCCTTCAAAACTCGTGTTTGTTCAGCGACGTCAGGACTCTGTCTAGTTACGAGGGACACTTCAGGAATCTCTTCGAGGCTTGGCAGGCAAAAGGGACGCTTCTCGATGTGAGGCGGGAGACCCAGGTTCCCTTTCCAGTAGCCACAGGGATATTGGATTCCTGTCAATGTTCAAGAGGAGTCAGGCATCGTCGTCACCTTTTGAAGCAGTGAATTCTCTTGCCTCTCGAGTTTCAAAAGGATGTGAGGCATTATGTCGAAATGAGGCGGGGACCTAGGGCTTTCTCTAGGGTCTCCACAGGGGATTCAGACATCATTTCCTCTTGTGAGATGAAAGATGAGCCTGTATTCAAGCCGCTGCAAAAATTTCGTCCTCTTTTCGAGTCAGGGACCTTCTCGGTGTATTATTCCACTTGAGGCAGCAGACTCAGGACCTTCCCACATATCTATTGCTGAGAAAAGCCTCCTCTTGAGTGCTTCTGGAAAGTTGGCATATTCTTGAGTCTAAGCCAGGGAATCAGCTCTCATCTCAAGAAGATTTGGGGTACACAGAGCATTCCTCGTGTTGCTGTGCTGAACTTGCTGTTCCTCTAGACTTGGGACGGTGTTTTTGGGGAAACTCTGGAGTTGCCTAAAGGAACTCAAGCCACTGGTCGTGTTTGATTGGGAATGGCGGATGACTCTGGAGTCAATGCAGGGAAATCGGGCCTCATTTCGAGTTGATTTGGGGGTATATGAAGCTCCTTCGCGTTGCTGGGGTGACCTCAGTGTCCCTCTAGACTTGTGACAGTGTTCTTGGGGACTGTCTCGAGATCCATCATGCAAGTCGAGGCTCCTTACATGTTTCATGAGGATCACGGAATTGCTCTGCATGCAATGCAGGGGAATCGGGCCTCATCTAACTTTTAGGGGGAACTCTCATGGTTTTCTCGAGGTGTGGCGGGCACTTGGGTTATATTCTCGACTTAGGGCGGGGATGGCCCTTCAAAACTCGTGTTTGTTCAGCGACTCAGGACTCCTGTCTAGTTACGAGGGACACTTCAGGAATCTCTTCGAGGCTTGGCAGGACAAAAGGGACGCTTCTCGATGTGAGGCTGGAGACCCAGGTTCCCTTTCCAGTAGCCACAGGGATATTGGGATTCCTGTCAATGTTCAAGAGGAGTCAGGCATCGTCACCTTTTGAAGCAGTGAACTTCGTGTGCCTCTCGAGGTGCCAAAGAGATGTGAGGCATTATGTCGAAATGAGCCAGGGACCTATGGCTTTCTCTTGGGTCTCCACAGGGGATTCAGACATCCCTTCCTCTTGTGAGATGAATGATGAACCTGTACTCAAGCCGCCGCAAGGAAGTCCGTCCTCCTTTCAGGTCAGGCGTTCTCGGTGATTATTCCACTTGAGGCAACAAACTCAGCGACCTTCTCACATACCTATTTTTGAGAGAAGCCTCCTCTTGAGGGGCTTATGGAAAGTTGGCATATGACTTGAGTCTAAGCCAGGGAATCAGCTCTCATCTCGAGACGATTTGGGGTACACTGAGCATTCCTCGATTTGCTGTGCTGAACTTGGTGTTCCTCTAGACGAGGGACCGTGTTTCGGGGAATCTCTGGAGTTGCCTAAAAAGCAAGTCAAGCCACTGGTCCTGTTTAATGGGGAAAGGGGGATAGCTCTGAAGTCAATGAAGGGGAATCGGGCCTCATCTCAAGTGGATTTGGGGTACATGGTACTCCTTCGTGTTGCTGGGTTGACCTCAGGGACCCTCTAGATTTGTGACAGTGTTCTTGGGGCCTGTCTCGAGATACATCAAGCAAGTCGAGGCTTCTTAGATGTTTGATGAGGATCACGGAATTGCTCTGCATGCAATGCAGGGAATCAGGCCTTATCTCACTTCGAGGGGGAAGTCTCAATGTATTTCTCGAGTTGCGGCGGGGACCTGGGGTATATTCTCGAGTTACGGTGGGGATGGCCCTTCAAAATTCGTGTTTACTCAGGGACCTCAGGACTCCTGTGTAGTTACGAGGGACACCTCAGCAACCTCTTCGAGGCTTGGCAGGGCAAAAGGGACGCTTATCGAGGTGAGGGGGGATACCCAGGGTCACTTTCCTATAGCTAAAGGGATATTGGGATTTCTATCAATGTTCAAGAGGAGTCAGACATCGTCATCTTTTAAGCAGTGAACTCCGCATGCCTCTCGAGGTGTCAAAGGGATGTGAAGCATTCCGGCGAAATTAGGCAGGGAACTATGACTTTCTCTAGGGACTCCACAGGGGATTCAGACATCCCTTCTTCTTGTGAGACGAAAGACGCCCCTGTATTGAAGCCACTGCAAGGAAATCGTCTCCTTTCGTGTCAGGGCTTCTCGGTGTATATTTCACTTGAGGCAGCAAACTCAAGGTCCCTCCCACATATCTATTGATGAGAGAAGCCTTCTCTAGAGTTGCTTGTGGAAAGTTGGCAAACATCTTAAGTCTAAGCCAGGGAGTCAGCTCTCATGTCCAGACCATTTTGTGTAAAGTGAGCATTCTTCTAGTTGCTCTGTTGAACTTCGTGTTCCTCTAGACTTGGGATGTTGTTCTCGGGGAAACACTGGAGTTGCCTAAAGGAAGTCAAGCTGATCGACGTGTTTGATGAGGAATGGGGGATGGCTCTGGAGTCAATGCAGGGCAATCGGGCGTCATCTCATGTTCATTAGGGGTACAATGTGCTCCTTCGCGTTGCTCGGGTGACCTCAGGGTCCCTCTAGACTTGCGACAGTGTTCTTGGGAATGTCTCGAGATCCATCAAACAAGTCGAGGCTCCTTACATGTTTGATGAGGATCACGTGATTTCTCTGTATGCAATGCAGGGGAATCGGGCCTCATCTTGCTTCGAGGGGGAAGTCTCATTGATTTTCTCGAGTGGTGGTGGGGACCTGGGGTATATTCTCGAGTTATGGTGGGGATAGTCCCTCAAAACTCGTGTTTGTTCAGCGACGTCAGGTCTCTTGTCTAGTTACGATGGACAACTTAGGAATCTCTTGGCAGCTTAGCAGTGCAAAAGCGATGCTTATCGAGGTGAGGCGGGAGACCCAGGTTCCCTTTCCAGTAGCCACAGGGATATTGGTATTTCTATCAATGTTCGAAAGGAATCAGGCCTCATCACCTTTTGAGGCAGTGAACCCTGCTTGACTATCGAAGTGGCAAAGGGATGTGAGGCATTCCTTCGAAAAGAGGCGGGGCCCTCGAACTCTCACTAGGGATTCCACAGGGGATTCAGACATCCTTTCATCTTGTGAGATGAAAGACGAGCTTGTACTTAAGCAAGTGCAAGGAAATCTGGCCTCCTTTCGAGTCAGGGATTCTCGCTGTATATTCCACTTGAGGCAGCACATTCAGGGACCCTCCCACATAATTATTGCTGAGAGAATCCTCCTACTGATGTGCTTCTGGAACGTTGGCATACCTCGCGAGTCTAAGCCAGGGCATCAGCTCTCATCTCAAGACGATTTGGGGTACACAGAGCATTCCTCCAGTTGCTGTGCTGAATTCGCTGTTCCTCTAGACTTGGGACAGTGTTTTCGGGGAATCTCTGGAGTTGCCTAAAAGAACTCAAGCCACTGGTCCTGTTTATTTGGGAAAACGGATGGCTCTGGAGTCAATGCAGGGAAATCGGGCCTCATCTCAAGTTAATTAGGGGTACATGGAGCTCCTTCGCATTGCTGGGTGACTTCAGTGTCCCTCTAGACTTGTGACAGTGTTCTTGGGGACTGTCTCGAGATCCATCATGCAAATCGAGGCTCCTTACATGTTTCATGAGGATCACGGAATTGCTCTGCATGCAATGCAGGGAAATCGGGCCTCATCTCACTTCTAGGGGGAACTCTCATGGATTTCTCGAGGTGTGGCGGGCACTTGGGCTATATTCTCGACTTAGGGCGGGGATGGCCCTTCAAAACTCGTGTTTGTTCAGCGACGCCAGGACTGCTGTCTAGTTACGAGGGACACTTCAGGAATCTCTTCGAGGCTTGGCAGGACAAAAGGGACGCTTCTCGATGTGAGGCTGGAGACCCAGGTTCCCTTTCCAGTAGCCACAGGGATATTGGGATTCCTGTCAATGTTCAAGAGAAGTCAGGCATCGTCACCTTTTGAAGCAGTGAAATTCGCGTGCCTCTCGAGATTTCAAAGGGATGTGAGGCATTATGTCGAAATGAGGCAGCGACCTAGGGCTTTCTCTAGTGTCTCCACAGGGGATTCAGACATCATTTCCTCTTGTGAGATGAAAGATGAGCCTGTATTCAAGCCGCTGCAAACAATTTCGTCCTCTTTTCGAGTCAGACCTTCTCAGTTATTATTCCACTTGAGGCAGCAGACTCAGCGACCTTCCCACATATCTATTGCTGAGAAAAGCCTCCTCTTGAGGGACTTATGGAAAGTTGGCATATTACTTGAGTCTAAGCCAGGAATCAGCTCTCATCTCAAGAAGATTTCGGGGTACACAGAGCATTCCTCGTGTTGCTGTGTTGAAATTGCTGTTCCTCTAGACTTGGGACGGTGTTTTTGGGGAAACTCTGGAGTTGCCTAAAGGAACTCAAGCCACTGGTCTTGTTTGATTGGGAATGGCGGATGACTCTGGAGTCAATGCAGGGAAATCGGGCCTCATTTCGAGTTGATTTGGGGTATATGAAGCTCCTTCGCATTGCTGGGGTGACCTCAGTGTCCCTCGACTTGTGACAGTGTTGTTGGGGACTGTCTCGAGATCCATCATGCAAGTCGAGGCTCCTTACATGTTTCATGAGGATCACGGAGTTGCTCTGCATGCAATGGAGGGGAATCGGGCCTCATCTAACTTTAGGGGGAACTCTCATGGATTTCTCGAGGTGTGTGGGGCACTTGGGTTATATTCTCGACTTAGGGCGGGGATGGCCCTTCAAAACTCGTGTTTGTTCAGCGACTCAGGACTCCTGTCTAGTTACGAGGGACACTTCAGGAATCTCTTCGAGGCTTGGCAGGACAAAAGGGACGCTTCTCGATGTGAGGCTGGAGAAGCAGGTTCCCTTTCCAGTAGCCACAGGGATATTGGGATTCCTGTCAATATTCAAGAGGAGTCAGGCATCGTCACCTTTTGAAGCAGTGAACTTCGTGTGCCTCTCGAGGTGCCAAAGAGATGTGAGGCATTATGTCGAAATGAGGCAGGGACCTATGGCTTTCTCTTGGGTCTCCACAGGGGATTCAGACATCCCTTCCTCTTGTGAGATGAATGATGAACCTGTACTCAAGCCGCCGCAAGGAAGTCCGTCCTCCTTTCAGGTCAGGCGTTCTCGGTGATTATTCCACTTGAGGCAACAAACTCAGCGACCTTCTCACATACCTATTTTTGAGAGAAGCCTCCTCTTGAGGGGCTTATGGAAAGTTGGCATATGACTTGAGTCTAAGCCAGGGAATCAGCTCTCATCTCGAGACGATTTGGGGTACACTGAGCATTCCTCGATTTGCTGTGCTGAACTTGGTGTTCCTCTAGACGAGGGACCGTGTTCCCGGGGAATCTCTGGAGTTGCCTAAAGCAAGTCAAGCCACTGGTCCTGTTTAATGGGGAAAGGGGGATAGCTCTGAAGTCAATGAAGGGGAATCGGGCCTCATCTCAAGTGGATTTGGGGTACATGGTACTCCTTCGTGTTGCTGGGTTGACCTCAGGGACACTCTAGATTTGTGACAGTGTTCTTGGGGCCTGTCTCGAGATACATCAAGCAAGTCGAGGCTTCTTAGATGTTTGATGAGGATCACGGAATTGCTCTGCATGCAATGTAGTGGAATCAGGCCTCATCTCACTTCGAAGGGGAAGTCTCAATGTATTTCTCGAGTTGCGGCGGGGACCTGGGGTATATTCTCGAGTTACGGTGGGGATGGCCCTTCAAAATTCGTGTTTACTCAGGGACCTCAGGACTCCTGTGTAGTTATGAGGGACACCTCAGCAACCTCTTCGAGGCTTGGCAGGGCAAAAGGGACGCTTATCGAGGTGAGGGGGGAGACCCAGGGTCACTTTCCTATAGCTAAAGGGATATTGGGATTCCTATCAATGTTCAAGAGGAGTCAGACATCGTCACCTTTTGAAGCAGTGAACTCCGCATGCCTCTCGAGGTGTCAAAGGGATGTGAAGCATTCCGGCGAAATTAGGCAGGGAACTATGACTTTCTCTAGGGACTCCACAGGGGATTCAGACATCCCTTCTTCTTGTGAGACGAAAGACGCCCCTGTATTGAAGCCACTGCAAGGAAATCGTCTCCTTTCGTGTCAGGGCTTCTCGGTGTATATTCACTTGAGGCAGCAAACTCAAGGTCCCTCCCACATATCTATTGATGAGAGAAGCCTTCTCTAGAGTTGCTTGTGGAAAGTTGGCAAACATCTTAAGTCTAAGCCAGGGAGTCAGCTCTCATGTCCAGACCATTTTGTGTAAAGTGAGCATTCTTCTAGTTGCTCTGCTGAACTTCGTGTTCCTCTAGACTTGGGATGTTGTTCTCGGGGAAACACTGGAGTTGCCTAAAGGAAGTCAAGCTGCTCGTCGTGTTTGATGAGGAATGGGGGATGGCTCTGGAGTCAATGCAGGGCAATCGGGCGTCATCTCATGTTCATTAGGGGTACAATGTGCTCCTTCGCGTTGCTCGGGTGACCTCAGGGTCCCTCTAGACTTGCGACAGTGTTCTTGGGAATGTCTCGAGATCCATCAAACAAGTCGAGGCTCCTTACATGTTTGATGGGGATCACGTAATTTCTCTGTATGCAATGCAGGGGAATCGGGCCTCATCTTGCTTCGAGGGGGAAGTCTCATTGATTTTCTCGAGTTGTGGTGGGGACCTGGGGTATATTCTCGAGTTACGGTGGGGATAGTCCCTCAAAAACTCGTGTTTGTTCAGCGACGTCAGGTCTCTTGTCTAGTTACGATGGACAACTTAGGAATCTCTTGGCAGCTTAGCAGTGCAAAAGCGATGCTTCTCGAGGTGAGGCGGGAGACCCAGGTTCCCTTTCCAGTAGCCACAGGGATATTGGTATTTCTATCAATGTTCAAGAGGAATCAGGCCTCATCACCTTTTGAGGCAGTGAACCCTGCTTGACTATCGAAGTGGCAAAGGGATGTGAGGCATTCCTTCGAAAATGAGGCGGGGCCCTCGAACTCTCACTAGGGATTCCACAGGGGATTCAGACATCCTTTCATCTTGTGAGATGAAAGACGACGAGCTTGTACTCAAGCAAGTGCAAGGAAATCTGGCCTCCTTTCGAGTCAGGGATTCTCGCTGTATATTCCACTTGAGGCAGCACATTCAGGGACCCTCCCACATAATTATTGCTGAGAGAATCCTCCTACTGATGTGCTTCTGGAACGTTGGCATACCTCGCGAGTCTAAGCCAGGGAATCAGCTCTCATCTCAAGACGATTTGGGGTACACAGAGCATTCCTCCAGTTGCTGTGCTGAATTCGCTGTTCCTCTAGACTTGGGACAGTGTTTTCGGGGAATCTCTGGAGTTGCCTAAAAGAACTCAAGCCACTGGTCCTGTTTATTTGGAAAAACGGATGGCTCTGGAGTCAATGCAGGGAAATCGGGCCTCATCTCAAGTTAATTAGGGGTACATGGAGCTCCTTCGCATTGCTGGGGTGACTTCAGTGTCCCTCTAGAATTGTGACAGTGTTCTTGGGGACTGTCTCGAGATCCCTCATGCAAATCGAGGCTCCTTACATGTTTCATGAGGATCACGGAATTGCTCTGCATGCAATGCAGGGAAATCGGGCCTCATCTCACTTCTAGGGGGAACTTGCATGGATTTCTCGAGGTGTGGCGGGCACTTGGGCTATATTCTCGACTTAGGGCGGGGATGGCCCTTCAAAACTCGTGTTTGTTCAGCGACGCCAGGACTGCTGTCTAGTTACGAGGGACACTTCAGGAATCTCTTCGAGGCTTGGCAGGACAAAAGGGACGCTTCTCGATGTGAGGCTGGAGACCCAGGTTCCCTTTCCAGTAGCCACAGGGATATTTGGATTCCTGTCAATGTTCAAGAGGAGTCAGGCATCGTCACCTTTTGAAGCAGTGAAATTCTCGTGCCTCTCGAGGTTTCAAAGGGATGTGAGGCATTATGTCGAAATGAGGCAGCGACCTAGGGCTTTCTCTAGTGTCTCCACAGGGGATTCAGACATCATTTCCTCTTGTGAGATGAAAGATGAGCCTGTATTCAAGCCGCTGCAAAATTTCGTCCTCTTTTCGAGTCAGACCTTCTCTGTTATTATTCCACTTGAGGCAGCAGACTCAGCGACCTTCCCACATATCTATTGCTGAGAAAAGCCTCCTCTTGAGGGAAGTATGGAAAGTTGGCATATTACTTGAGTCTAAGCCAGGAATCAGCTCTCATCTCAAGAAGATTTCGGGGTACACAGAGCATTCCTCGTGTTGCTGTGTTGAAATTGCTGTTCCTCTAGACTTGGGACGGTGTTTTTGGGGAAACTCTGGAGTTGCCTAAAGGAACTCAAGCCACTGGTCTTGTTTGATTGGGAATGGCGGATGACTCTGGAGTCAATGCAGGGAAATCGGGCCTCATTTCGAGTTGATTTGGGGTATATGAAGCTCCTTCGCGTTGCTGGGGTGACCTCAGTGTCCCTCTAGACTTGTGACAGTGTTGTTGGGGACTGTCTCGAGATCCATCATGCAAGTCGAGGCTCCTTACATGTTTCATGAGGATCACGGAGTTGCTCTGCATGCAATGGAGGGGAATCGGGCCTCATCTAACTTTTAGGGGGAACTCTCATGGATTTCTCGAGGTGTGGCGGGCACTTGGGTTATATTCTCGACTTAGGGCGGGGATGGCCCTTCAAAACTCGTGTTTGTTCAGCGACTCAGGACTCCTGTCTAGTTACGAGGGACACTTCAGGAATCTCTTCGAGGCTTGGCAGGACAAAAGGGACGCTTCTTGATGTGAGGCTGGAGAAGCAGGTTCCCTTTCCAGTAGCCACAGGGATATTGGGATTCCTGTCAATATTCAAGAGGAGTCAGGCATCGTCACCTTTTGAAGCAGTGAACTTCGTGTGCCTCTCGAGGTGCCAAAGAGATGTGAGGCATTATGTCGAAATGAGGCAGGGACCTATGGCTTTCTCTTGGGTCTCCACAGGGGATTCAGACATCCCTTCCTCTTGTGAGATGAATGATGAACCTGTACTCAAGCCGCCGCAAGGAAGTCCGTCCTCCTTTCAGGTCAGGCGTTCTCGGTGATTATTCCACTTGAGGCAACAAACTCAGCGACCTTCTCACATACCTATTTTTGAGAGAAGCCTCCTCTTGAGGGGCTTATGGAAAGTTGGCATATGACTTGAGTCTAAGCCAGGGAATCAGCTCTCATCTCGAGACGATTTGGGGTACACTGAGCATTCCTCGATTTGCTGTGCTGAACTTGGTGTTCCTCTAGACGAGGGACCGTGTTTCCGGGGAATCTCTGGAGTTGCCTAAAGCAAGTCAAGCCACTGGTCCTGTTTAATGGGGAAAGGGGGATAGCTCTGAAGTCAATGAAGGGGAATCGGGCCTCATCTCAAGTGGATTTGGGGTACATGGTACTCCTTCGTGTTGCTGGGTTGACCTCAGGGACCCTCTAGATTTGTGACAGTGTTCTTGGGGCCTGTCTCGAGATACATCAAGCAAGTCGAGGCTTCTTAGATGTTTGATGAGGATCACGGAATTGCTCTGCATGCAATGTAGTGGAATCAGGCCTCATCTCACTTCGAGGGGGAAGTCTCAATGTATTTCTCGAGTTGCGGCGGGGACCTGGGGTATATTCTCGAGTTACGGTGGGGATGGCCCTTCAAAATTCGTGTTTACTCAGGGACCTCAGGACTCCTGTGTAGTTATGAGGGACACCTCAGCAACCTCTTCGAGGCTTGGCAGGGCAAAAGGGACGCTTCTCGAGGTGATGGGGGAGACCCAGGGTCACTTTCCTATAGCTAAAGGGATATTGGGATTTCTATCAATGTTCAAGAGGAGTCAGACATCGTCATCTTTTAAGCAGTGAACTCCGCATGCCTCTCGAGGTGTCAAAGGGATGTGAAGCATTCCGGCGAAATTAGGCAGGGAACTATGACTTTCTCTAGGGACTCCACAGGGGATTCAGACATCCCTTCTTCTTGTGAGACGAAAGACGCCCCTGTATTGAAGCCACTGCAAGGAAATCGTCTCCTTTCGTGTCAGGGCTTCTCGGTGTATATTTCACTTGAGGCAGCAAACTCAAGGTCCCTCCCACATATCTATTGATGAGAGAAGCCTTCTCTAGAGTTGCTTGTGGAAAGTTGGCAAACATCTTAAGTCTAAGCCAGGGAGTCAGCTCTCATGTCCAGACCATTTTGTGTAAAGTGAGCATTCTTCTAGTTGCTCTGCTGAACTTCGTGTTCCTCTAGACTTGGGATGTTGTTCTCGGGGAAACACTGGAGTTGCCTAAAGGAAGTCAAGCTGCTCGTCGTGTTTGATGAGGAATGGGGGATGGCTCTGGAGTCAATGCAGGGCAATCGGGCGTCATCTCATGTTCATTAGGGGTACAATGTGCTCCTTCGCGTTGCTCGGGTGACCTCAGGGTCCCTCTAGACTTGCGACAGTGTTCTTGGGAATGTCTCGAGATCCATCAAACAAGTCGAGGCTCCTTACATGTTTGATGAGGATCACGTGATTTCTCTGTATGCAATGCAGGGGAATCGGGCCTCATCTTGCTTCGAGGGGGAAGTCTCATTGATTTTCTCGAGTGTGGTGGGGACCTGGGGTATATTCTCGAGTTATGGTGGGGATAGTCCCTCAAAACTCGTGTTTGTTCAGCGACGTCAGGTCTCTTGTCTAGTTACGATGGACAACTTAGGAATCTCTTGGCAGCTTAGCAGTGCAAAAGCGATGCTTCTCGAGGTGAGGCGGGAGACCCAGGTTCCCTTTCCAGTAGCCACAGGGATATTGGTATTTCTATCAATGTTCAAGAGGAATCAGGCCTCATCACCTTTTGAGGCAGTGAACCCTGCTTGACTATCGAAGTGGCAAAGGGATGTGAGGCATTCCTTCGAAATGAGGCGGGGCCCTCGAACTCTCACTAGGGATTCCACAGGGGATTCAGACATCCTTTCATCTTGTGAGATGAAAGACGAGCTTGTACTCAAGCAAGTGCAAGGAAATCTGGCCTCCTTTCGAGTCAGGGATTCTCGCTGTATATTCCACTTGAGGCAGCACATTCAGGGACCCTCCCACATAATTATTGCTGAGAGAAATCCTCCTACTGATGTGCTTCTGGAACGTTGGCATACCTCGCGAGTCTAAGCCAGGGAATCAGCTCTCATCTCAAGACGATTTGGGGTACACAGAGCATTCCTCCAGTTGCTGTGCTGAATTCGCTGTTCCTCTAGACTTGGGACAGTGTTTTCGGGGAATCTCTGGAGTTGCCTAAAAGAACTCAAGCCACTGGTCCTGTTTATTTGGGAAAACGGATGGCTCTGGAGTCAATGCAGGGAAATCGGGCCTCATCTCAAGTTAATTAGGGGTACATGGAGCTCCTTCGCATTGCTGGGGTGACTTCAGTGTCCCTCTAGAATTGTGACAGTGTTCTTGGGGACTGTCTCGAGATCCATCATGCAAATCGAGGCTCCTTACATGTTTCATGAGGATCACGGAATTGCTCTGCATGCAATGCAGGGAAATCGGGCCTCATCTCACTTCTAGGGGGAACTCTCATGGTTTTCTCGAGGTGTGGCGGGCACTTGGGCTATATTCTCGACTTAGGGCGGGGATGGCCCTTCAAAACTCGTGTTTGTTCAGCGACGCCAGGACTCTGCTGTCTAGTTACGAGGGACACTTCAGGAATCTCTTCGAGGCTTGGCAGGACAAAAGGGACGCTTCTCGATGTGAGGCTGGAGACCCAGGTTCCCTTTCCAGTAGCCACAGGGATATTTGGATTCCTGTCAATGTTCAAGAGAAGTCAGGCATCGTCACCTTTTGAAGCAGTGAAATTCGCGTGCCTCTCGAGATTTCAAAGGGATGTGAGGCATTATGTCGAAATGAGGCAGCGACCTAGGGCTTTCTCTAGTGTCTCCACAGGGGATTCAGACATCATTTCCTCTTGTGAGATGAAAGATGAGCCTGTATTCAAGCCGCTGCAAACAATTTCGTCCTCTTTTCGAGTCAGACCTTCTCGGTTATTATTCCACTTGAGGCAGCAGACTCAGCGACCTTCCCACATATCTATTGCTGAGAAAAGCCTCCTCTTGAGGGAAGTATGGAAAGTTGGCATATTACTTGAGTCTAAGCCAGGAATCAGCTCTCATCTCAGAGACGATTTGGGGTACACAGAGCATTCCTCGTGTTGCTGTGCTGAAATTGCTGTTCCTCTAGACTTGGGACGGTGTTTTTTTGGGAAACTCTGGAGTTGCCTAAAGGAACTCAAGCCACTGGTCTTGTTTGATTGGGAATGGCGGATGACTCTGGAGTCAATGCAGGGAAATCGGGCCTCATTTCGAGTTGATTTGGGGTATATGAAGCTCCTTCGCGTTGCTGGGGTGACCTCAGTGTCCCTCTAGACTTGTGACAGTGTTGTTGGGGACTGTCTCGAGATCCATCATGCAAGTCGAGGCTCCTTACATGTTTCATGAGGATCACGGAGTTGCTCTGCATGCAATGGAGGGGAATCGGGCCTCATCTAACTTTTAGGGGGAACTCTCATGGATTTTCTCGAGGTGTGGCGGGCACTGGGGGTATATTCTCGACTTAGGGCGGGGATGGCCCTTCAAAACTCGTGTTTGTTCAGCGACTCAGGACTCCTGTCTAGTTACGAGGGACACTTCAGGAATCTCTTCGAGGCTTGGCAGGACAAAAGGGACGCTTCTGATGTGAGGCTGGAGAAGCAGGTTCCCTTTCCAGTAGCCACAGGGATATTGGGATTCCTGTCAATGTTCAAGAGGAGTCAGGCATCGTCACCTTTTGAAGCAGTGAACTTCGTGTGCCTCTCGAGGTGCCAAAGAGATGTGAGGCATTATGTCGAAATGAGGCAGGGACCTATGGCTTTCTCTTGGGTCTCCACAGGGGATTCAGACATCCCTTCCTCTTGTGAGATGAATGATGAACCTGTACTCAAGCCGCCGCAAGGAAGTCCGTCCTCCTTTCAGGTCAGGCGTTCTCGGTGTTTATTCCACTTGAGGCAACAAACTCAGCGACCTTCTCACATACCTATTTTTGAGAGAAGCCTCCTCTTGAGGGGCTTATGGAAAGTTGGCATATGACTTGAGTCTAAGCCAGGGAATCAGCTCTCATCTCGAGACGATTTGGGGTACACTGAGCATTCCTCGATTTGCTGTGCTGAACTTGGTGTTCCTCTAGACGAGGGACCGTGTTCTCGGGGAATCTCTGGAGTTGCCTAAAGCAAGTCAAGCCACTGGTCCTGTTTAATGGGGAAAGGGGGATAGCTCTGAAGTCAATGAAGGGGAATCGGGCCTCATCTCAAGTGGATTTGGGGTACATGGTACTCCTTCGTGTTGCTGGGTTGACCTCAGGGACACTCTAGATTTGTGACAGTGTTCTTGGGGCCTGTCTCGAGATACATCAAGCAAGTCGAGGCTTCTTAGATGTTTGATGAGGATCACGGAATTGCTCTGCATGCAATGCAGTGGAATCAGGCCTCATCTCACTTCGAGGGGGAAGTCTCAAGGTATTTCTCGAGTTGCGGCGGGGACCTGGGGTATATTCTCGAGTTACGGTGGGGATGGCCCTTCAAAATTCGTGTTTACTCAGGGACCTCAGGACTCCTGTGTAGTTACGAGGGACACCTCAGCAACCTCTTCGAGGCTTGGCAGGGCAAAAGGGACGCTTCTCGAGGTGAGGGGGGAGACCCAGGGTCACTTTCCTATAGCTAAAGGGATATTGGGATTCCTATCAATGTTCAAGAGGAGTCAGACATCGTCAACTTTTGAAGCAGTGAACTCCGCATGCCTCTCGAGGTGTCAAAGGGATGTGAAGCATTCCGGCGAAATTAGGCAGGGAACTATGACTTTCTCTAGGGACTCCACAGGGGATTCAGACATCCCTTCTTCTTGTGAGACGAAAGACGACCCTGTATTGAAGCCACTGCAAGGAAATCGTCTCCTTTCGTGTCAGGGCTTCTCGGTGTATATTCCACTTGAGGCAGCAAACTCAAGGTCCCTCCCACATATCTATTGATGAGAGAAGCCTTCTCTAGAGTTGCTTGTGGAAAGTTGGCAAACATCTTAAGTCTAAGCCAGGGAGTCAGCTCTCATGTCCAGACCATTTTGTGTAAAGTGAGCATTCTTCTAGTTGCTCTGCTGAACTTCGTGTTCCTCTAGACTTGGGATGTTGTTCTCGGGGAAACACTGGAGTTGCCTAAAGGAAGTCAAGCCGCTCGTCGTGTTTGATGAGGAATGGGGGATGGCTCTGGAGTCAATGCAGGGGAATCGGGCGTCATCTCATGTTCATTAGGGGTACAATGTGCTCCTTCGCGTTGCTCGGGTGACCTCAGGGTCCCTCTAGACTTGTGACAGTGTTCTTGGGAATGTCTCGAGATCCATCAAACAAGTCGAGGCTCCTTACATGTTTGATGGGGATCACGTAATTTCTCTGTATGCAATGCAGGGGAATCGGGCCTCATCTTGCTTCGAGGGGGAAGTCTCATTGATTTTCTCGAGTTGTGGTGGGGACCTGGGGTATATTCTCTCGAGTTACGGTGGGGATAGTCCCTCAAAACTCGTGTTTGTTCAGCGACGTCAGGTCTCTTGTCTAGTTACGATGGACAACTTAGGAATCTCTTGGCAGCTTAGCAGTGCAAAAGCGATGCTTCTCGAGGTGAGGCGGGAGACCCAGGTTCCCTTTCCAGTAGCCACAGGATATTGGTATTTCTATCAATGTTCAAGAGGAATCAGGCCTCATCACCTTTTGAGGCAGTGAACCCTGCTTGACTATCGAAGTGGCAAAGGGATGTGAGGCATTCCTTCGAAATGAGGCGGGGCCCTAGGACTCTCACTAGGGATTCCACAGGGGATTCAGACATCCTTTCATCTTGTGAGATGAAAGACGAGCTTGTACTCAAGCAAGTGCAAGGAAATCCGGCCTCCTTTCGAGTCAGGGATTCTCGCTGTATATTCCACTTGAGGCAGCACATTCAGGGACCCTCCCACATAATTATTGCTGAGAGAATCCTCCTATTGATGTGCTTCTGGAACGTTGGCATACCTCGCGAGTCTAAGCCAGGGAATCAGCTCTCATCTCAAGACGATTTGGGGTACACAGAGCATTCCTCGAGTTGCTGTGCTGAACTTGCTGTTCCTCTAGACTTGGGACAGTGTTTTCGGGGAATCTCTGGAGTTGCCTAAAAGAACTCAAGCCACTGGTCCTGTTTATTTGGGAATAGCGGATGGCTCTGGAGTCAATGCAGGGAAATCGGGCCTCATCTCAAGTTAATTAGGGGTACATGGAGCTCCTTCGCATTGCTGGGGTGACTTCAGTGTCCCTCTAGACTTGTGACAGTGTTCTTGGGGACTGTCTCGAGATCCATCATGCAAATCGAGGCTCCTTACATGTTTCATGAGGATCACGGAATTGCTCTGCATGCAATGCAGGGAAATCGGGCCTCATCTCACTTCTAGGGGGAACTCTCATGGTTTTCTCGAGGTGTGGCGGGCACTTGGGCTATATTCTCGACTTAGGGCGGGGATGCCTTCAAAACTCGTGTTTGTTCAGCGACGCCAGGACTCCTGTCTAGTTACGAGGGACACTTCAGGAATCTCTTCGAGGCTTGGCAGGACAAAAGGGACGCTTCTCGATGTGAGGCTGGAGACCCAGGTTCCCTTTCCAGTAGCCACAGGGATATTGGATTCCTGTCAATGTTCAAGAGGAGTCAGGCATCGTCACCTTTTGAAGCAGTGAAATTCGCGTGCCTCTCGAGGTTTCAAAGGGATGTGAGGCATTATGTCGAAATGAGGCAGCGACCTAGGGCTTTCTCTAGTGTCTCCACAGGGGATTCAGACATCATTTCCTCTTGTGAGATGAAAGATGAGCCTGTATTCAAGCCGCTGCAAACAATTCCGTCCTCTTTTCGAGTCAGGCCTTCTCGGTTATTATTCCACTTGAGGCAGCAGACTCAGCGACCTTCCCACATATCTATTGCTGAGAAAAGCCTCCTCTTGAGGGGCTTATGGAAAGTTGGCATATTACTTGAGTCTAAGCCAGGAATCAGCTCTCATCTCAAGACGATTTCGGGGTACACAGAGCATTCCTCGTGTTGCTGTGCTGAAATTGCTGTTCCTCTAGACTTGGGACGGTGTTTTTTGGGGAAACTCTGGAGTTGCCTAAAGGAACTCAAGCCACTGGTCTTGTTTGATTGGGAATGGCGGATGACTCTGGAGTCAATGCAGGGAAATCGGGCCTCATTTCGAGTTGATTTGGGGTATATGAAGCTCCTTCGCGTTGCTGGGGTGACCTCAGTGTCCCTCTAGACTTGTGACAGTGTTGTTGGGGACTGTCTCGAGATCCATCATGCAAGTCGAGGCTCCTTACATGTTTCATGAGGATCACGGAGTTGCTCTGCATGCAATGGAGGGGAATCGGGCCTCATCTCACTTTTAGGGGGAACTCTCATGGATTTCTCGAGGTGTGGCGGGCACTTGGGTTATATTCTCGACTTAGGGCGGGGATGGCCCTTCAAAACTCGTGTTTTGTTTCAGCGACTCAGGACTCCTGTCTAGTTACGAGGGACACTTCAGGAATCTCTTCGAGGCTTGGCAGGACAAAAGGGACGCTTCTCGATGTGAGGCTGGAGAAGCAGGTTCCCTTTCCAGTAGCCACAGGGATATTGGGATTCCTGTCAATGTTCAAGAGGAGTCAGGCATCGTCACCTTTTGAAGCAGTGAACTTCGTGTGCCTCTCGAGGTGCCAAAGAGATGTGAGGCATTATGTCGAAATGAGGCAGGGACCTATGGCTTTCTCTTGGGTCTCCACAGGGGATTCAGACATCCCTTCCTCTTGTGAGATGAATGATGAACCTGTACTCAAGCCGCCGCAAGGAAGTCCGTCCTCCTTTCAGGTCAGGCCTTCTCGGTGTTTATTCCACTTGAGGCAACAAACTCAGCGACCTTCTCACATACCTATTTTTGAGAGAAGCCTCCTCTTGAGGGGCTTATGGAAAGTTGGCATATGACTTGAGTCTAAGCCAGGGAATCAGCTCTCATCTCGAGACGATTTGGGGTACACTGAGCATTCCTCGATTTGCTGTGCTGAACTTGGTGTTCCTCTAGACGAGGGACCGTGTTCTCGGGGAATCTCTGGAGTTGCCTAAAGCAAGTCAAGCCACTGGTCCTGTTTAATGGGGAAAGGGGGATAGCTCTGAAGTCAATGAAGGGGAATCGGGCCTCATCTCAAGTGGATTTGGGGTACATGGTACTCCTTCGTGTTGCTGGGTGACCTCAGGGACCCTCTAGATTTGTGACAGTGTTCTTGGGGCCTGTCTCGAGATACATCAAGCAAGTCGAGGCTTCTTAGATGTTTGATGGGGATCACGGAATTGCTCTGCATGCAATGCAGTGGAATCAGGCCTCATCTCACTTCGAGGGGGAAGTCTCAAGGTATTTCTCGAGTTGCGGCGGGGACCTGGGGTATATTCTCGAGTTACGGTGGGGATGGCCCTTCAAAATTCGTGTTTACTCAGGGACTCGGACTCCTGTGTAGTTACGAGGGACACCTCAGCAACCTCTTCGAGGCTTGGCAGGGCAAAAGGGACGCTTCTCGAGGTGAGGGGGGAGACCCAGGGTCACTTTCCTATAGCTAAAGGGATATTGGGATTCCTATCAATGTTCAAGAGGAGTCAGACATCGTCAACTTTTGAAGCAGTGAACTCCGCATGCCTCTCGAGGTGTCAAAGGGATGTGAAGCATTCCGGCGAAATTAGGCAGGGAACTATGACTTTCTCTAGGGACTTCCACAGGGGATTCAGACATCCCTTCTTCTTGTGAGACGAAAGACGACCCTGTATTGAAGCCACTGCAAGGAAATCGTCTCCTTTCGTGTCAGGGCTTCTCGGTGTATATTCCACTTGAGGCAGCAAACTCAAGGTCCCTCCCACATATCTATTGATGAGAGAAGCCTTCTCTAGAGTTGCTTGTGGAAAGTTGGCAAACATCTTAAGTCTAAGCCAGGGAGTCAGCTCTCATGTCAGACCATTTTGTGTAAAGTGAGCATTCTTCTAGTTGCTCTGCTGAACTTCGTGTTCCTCTAGACTTGGGATGTTGTTCTCGGGGAAACACTGGAGTTGCCTAAAGGAAGTCAAGCCGCTCGTCGTGTTTGATGAGGAATGGGGGATGGCTCTGGAGTCAATGCAGGGAATCGGGCGTCATCTCATGTTCATTAGGGGTACAATGTGCTCCTTCGCGTTGCTCGGGTGACCTCAGGGTCCCTCTAGACTTGTGACAGTGTTCTTGGGAATGTCTCGAGATCCATCAAACAAGTCGAGGCTCCTTACATGTTTGATGGGGATCACGTAATTTCTCTGTATGCAATGCAGGGGAATCGGGCCTCATCTTGCTTCGAGGGGGAAGTCTCATTGATTTTCTCGAGTTGTGGTGGGGACCTGGGGTATATTCTCGAGTTACGGTGGGGATAGTCCCTCAAAACTCGTGTTTGTTCAGCGACGTCAGGTCTCTTGTCTAGTTACGATGGACAACTTAGGAATCTCTTGGCAGCTTAGCAGTGCAAAAGCGATGCTTCTCGAGGTGAGGCGGGAGACCCAGGTTCCCTTTCCAGTAGCCACAGGGATATTGGTATTTCTATCAATGTTCAAGAGGAATCAGGCCTCATCACCTTTTGAGGCAGTGAACCCTGCTTGACTATCGAAGTGGCAAAGGGATGTGAGGCATTCCTTCGAAATGAGGCGGGGCCCTCGAACTCTCACTAGGGATTCCACAGGGGATTCAGACATCCTTTCATCTTGTGAGATGAAAGACGAGCTTGTACTCAAGCAAGTGCAAGGAAATCCGGCCTCCTTTCGAGTCAGGGATTCTCGCTGTATATTCCACTTGAGGCAGCACATTCAGGGACCCTCCCACATAATTATTGCTGAGAGAATCCTCCTATTGATGTGCTTCTGGAACGTTGGCATACCTCGCGAGTCTAAGCCAGGGAATCAGCTCTCATCTCAAGACGATTTGGGGTACACAGAGCATTCCTCGAGTTGCTGTGCTGAACTTGCTGTTCCTCTAGACTTGGGACGGTGTTTTCGGGGAATCTCTGGAGTTGCCTAAAAGAACTCAAGCCACTGGTCGTGTTTATTTGGGAATAGCGGATGGCTCTGGAGTCAATGCAGGGAAATCGGGCCTCATCTCAAGTTAATTAGGGGTACATGGAGCTCCTTCGCATTGCTGGGGTGACTTCAGTGTCCCTCTAGACTTGTGACAGTGTTCTTGGGGACTGTCTCGAGATCCATCATGCAAATCGAGGCTCCTTACATGTTTCATGAGGATCACGGAATTGCTCTGCATGCAATGCAGGGAAATCGGGCCTCATCTCACTTCTAGGGGGAACTCTCATGGTTTTCTCGAGGTGTGGCGGGCACTTGGGCTATATTCTCGACTTAGGGCGGGGATGGCCCTTCAAAACTCGTGTTTGTTCAGCGACGCCAGGACTCCTGTCTAGTTACGAGGGACACTTCAGGAATCTCTTCGAGGCTTGGCAGGACAAAAGGGACGCTTCTCGATGTGAGGCTGGAGACCCAGGTTCCCTTTCCAGTAGCCACAGGGATATTGGATTCCTGTCAATGTTCAAGAGGAGTCAGGCATCGTCACCTTTTGAAGCAGTGAAACTTCGCGTGCCTCTCGAGGTTCAAAGGGATGTGAGGCATTATGTCGAAATGAGGCAGCGACCTAGGGCTTTCTCTAGTGTCTCCACAGGGGATTCAGACATCATTTCCTCTTGTGAGATGAAAGATGAGCCTGTATTCAAGCCGCTGCAAACAATTCCGTCCTCTTTTCGAGTCAGGCCTTCTCGGTTATTATTCCACTTGAGGCAGACAACTCAGCGACCTTCCCACATATCTATTGCTGAGAAAAGCCTCCTCTTGAGGGGCTTATGGAAAGTTGGCATATGACTTGAGTCTAAGCCAGGAATCAGCTCTCATCTCAAGACGATTTCGGGGTACACAGAGCATTCCTCGTGTTGCTGTGCTGAAATTGCTGTTCCTCTAGACTTGGGACGGTGTTTTCGGGGAAACTCTGGAGTTGCCTAAAGGAACTCAAGCCACTGGTCTTGTTTGATTGGGGAATGGGGATGACTCTGGAGTCAATGCAGGGAAATCGGGCCTCATTTCGAGTTGATTTGGGGTACATATGAAGCTCCTTCGCGTTGCTGGGGTGACCTCAGTGTCCCTCTAGACTTGTGACAGTGTTCTTGGGGACTGTCTCGAGATCCATCATGCAAGTCGAGGCTCCTTACATGTTTCATGAGGATCACGGAATTGCTCTGCATGCAATGCAGGGGAATCGGGCCTCATCTCACTTCTAGGGGGAACTCTCATGGATTTTCTCGAGGTGTGGCGGGCACTGGGGTATATTCTCGACTTAGGGCGGGGATGGCCCTTCAAAACTCGTGTTTGTTCAGCGACTCAGGACTCCTGTCTAGTTACGAGGGACACTTCAGGAATCTCTTCGAGGCTTGGCAGGACAAAAGGGACGCTTCTCGATGTGAGGCTGGAGACCCAGGTTCCCTTTCCAGTAGCCACAGGGATATTGGGATTCCTGTCAATGTTCAAGAGGAGTCAGGCATCGTCACCTTTTGAAGCAGTGAACTTCGCGTGCCTCTCGAGGTGCCAAAGAGATGTGAAGGCATTATGTCGAAATGAGGCAGGGACCTATGGCTTTCTCTTGGGTCTCCACAGGGGATTCAGACATCCCTTCCTCTTGTGAGATGAATGATGAACCTGTACTCAAGCCGCCGCAAGGAAGTCCGTCCTCCTTTCAGGTCAGGGCTTCTCGGTGTTTATTCCACTTGAGGCAGCAAACTCAGCGACCTTCTCACATACCTATTTTTGAGAGAAGCCTCCTCTTGAGGGGCTTATGGAAAGTTGGCATATGACTTGAGTCTAAGCCAGGGAATCAGCTCTCATCTCGAGACGATTTGGGGTACACTGAGCATTCCTCGATTTGCTGTGCTGAACTTGGTGTTCCTCTAGACGAGGGACCGTGTTCTCGGGGAATCTCTGGAGTTGCCTAAAGCAAGTCAAGCCACTGGTCCTGTTTGATGGGGAAAGGGGGATGGCTCTGAAGTCAATGCAGGGGAATCGGGCCTCATCTCAAGTGGATTTGGGGTACATGGTACTCCTTCGTGTTGCTGGGGTGACCTCAGGGTCCCTCTAGATTTGTGACAGTGTTCTTGGGGCCTGTCTCGAGATACATCAAGCAAGTCGAGGCTTCTTAGATGTTTGATGGGGATCACGGAATTGCTCTGCATGCAATGCAGTGGAATCAGGCCTCATCTCACTTCGAGGGGGAAGTCTCAAGGTTTTTTCTCGAGTTGCGGCGGGGACCTGGGGTATATTCTCGAGTTACGGTGGGGATGGCCCTTCAAAATTCGTGTTTGTTCAGGGACCTCAGGACTCCTGTGTAGTTACGAGGGACACCTCAGAACTCTTCGAGGCTTGGCAGGGCAAAAGGGACGCTTCTCGAGGTGAGGGGGAGACCCAGGTTCCCTTTCCTATAGCTAAAGGGATATTGGGATTCCTATCAATGTTCAAGAGGAGTCAGACATCGTCAACCTTTTGAAGCAGTGAACTCCGCTGCTTGCCTCTCGAGGTGTCAAAGGGATGTGAAGCATTCCGTCGAAATGAGGCAGGGAACTATGACTTTCTCTAGGGACTTCCACAGGGGATTCAGACATCCCTTCTTCTTGTGAGATGAAAGACGACCCTGTATTCAAGCCACTGCAAGGAAATCGTCTCCTTTCGAGTCAGGGCTTCTCGTGTATATTCCACTTGAGGCAGCAAACTCAAGGTCCCCTCCCACATATCTATTGATGAGAGAAGCCTCTCTTGAGTTGCTTGTGGAAAGTTGGCAAACATCTTAAGTCTAAGCCAGGGAATCAGCTCTCATGTCCAGACCATTTTTGTGTAAAGTGAGCATTCTTCTAGTTGCTGTGCTGAACTTCGTGTTCCTCTAGACTTGGGATGTGTTTCTCGGGGAAACACTGGAGTTGCCTAAAGGAAGTCAAGCCGCACGTCGTGTTTGATGGGAATGGGGGATGGCTCTGGAGTCAATGCAGGGAAATCGGGCGCCTCATCTCATGTTCATTAGGGGTACAATGTGCTCCTTCGCGTTGCGGGGGTGACCTCAGGGTCCCTCTAGACTTGTGACAGTGTTCTTGGGGACTGTCTCGAGATCCATCAAACAAGTCGAGGCTCCTTACATGTTTGATGGGGATCACGGAATTGCTCTGTATGCAATGCAGGGGAATCGGGCCTCATCTTGCTTCGAGGGGGAAGTCTCATTGATTTTCTCGAGTTGTGGTGGGGACCTGGGGTATATTCTCGAGTTAGGGCGGGGATAGTCCCTTCAAAACTCGTGTTTGTTCAGCGACGTCAGGACTCTTGTCTAGTTACGATGGACACTTAGGAATCTCTTGGCAGCTTAGCAGTGCAAAAGCGATGCTTCTCGAGGTGAGGCTGGAGACCCAGGTTCCCTTTCCAGTAGCCACAGGGATATTGGTATTCTATCAATGTTCAAGAGGAATCAGGCATCATCACCTTTTGAGGCAGTGAACCCTGCGTGACTATCGAAGTGGCAAAGGGATGTGAGGCATTCCTGTCGAAATGAGGCGGGGCCCTATGGCTTTCTCACTAGGGTTCCACAGGGGATTCAGACATCCTTTCATCTTGTGAGATGAAAGACGAGCTTGTACTCAAGCAAGTGCAAGGAAATCCGGCCTCCTTTCGAGTCAGGGATTCTCGCTGTATATTCCACTTGAGGCAGCACATTCAGGGACCCTCCCACATAATTATTGCTGAGAGAAGCCTCCTCTTGATGTGCTTCTGGAAAGTTGGCATACCTCGCTTGAGTCTAAGCCAGGGAATCAGCTCTCATCTCAAGACGATTTGGGGTACACAGAGCATTCCTCGAGTTGCTGTGCTGAACTTGCTGTTCCTCTAGACTTGGGACGGTGTTTTCGGGGAATCTCTGGAGTTGCCTAAAAGAACTCAAGCCACTGGTCTTGTTTATTTGGGAAAGGGGATGGCTCTGAAGTCAATGCAGGGAAATCGGGCCTCATCTCAAGTTGATTTGGGGTACATGTAGCTCCTTCGCATTGCTGGGGTGACTTCAGTGTCCCTCTAGATTTGTGACAGTGTTCTTGGGGACTGTCTCGAGATCCATCATGCAAATCGAGGCTCCTTACATGTTTCATGAGGATCACGGAATTGCTCTGCATGCAATGCAGGGAAATCGGGCCTCATCTCACTTCGAGGGGGAACTCTCATGGTTTTCTCGAGTTGTGGCGGGCACTTGGGCTATATTCTCGACTTAGGGCGGGGATGGCCCTTCAAAACTCGTGTTTGTTCAGCGACGCCAGGACTCCTGTCTAGTTACGAGGGACACCTCAGGAATCTCTTCGAGGCTTGGCAGGACAAAAGGGACGCTTCTCGATGTGAGGCTGGAGACCCAGGTTCCCTTTCCAGTAGCCACAGGGATATTGGGATTCCTGTCAATGTTCAAGAGGAGTCAGGCATCGTCACCTTTTGAAGCAGTGAACTTCGCGTGCCTCTCGAGGTGTCAAAGGGATGTGAGGCATTATGTCGAAATGAGGCGGCGACCTAGGGCTTTCTCTAGTGTCTCCACAGGGGATTCAGACATCCTTTCCTCTTGTGAGATGAAAGATGAGCCTGTATTCAAGCCGCTGCAAGGAATTCCGTCCTCCTTTCGAGTCAGGCCTTCTCGGTGTTTATTCCACTTGAGGCAGCAAACTCAGCGACCCTCCCACATATCTATTGCTGAGAGAAGCCTCCTCTTGAGGGGCTTATGGAAAGTTGGCATATGACTTGAGTCTAAGCCAGGGAATCAGCTCTCATCTCGAGACGATTTGGGGTACACTGAGCATTCCTCGATTTGCTGTGCTGAACTTGTGTTCCTCTAGACTTGGGACGGTGTTTTTCGGGGAATCTCTGGAGTTGCCTAAAGGAAGTCAAGCCACTGGTCTGTTTGATGGGAAGGGGGATGGCTCTGAGTCAATGCAGGGGAATCGGGCCTCATCTCGAGTTGATTTGGGGTACATGGAAGCTCCTTCATTGTTGCTGGGGTGACCTCAGGTCCCTCTAGACTTGTGACAGTGTTCTTGGGGACTGTCTCGAGATCCATCAAGCAAGTCGAGGCTCCTTAGATGTTTGATGAGGATCACGGAATTGCTCTGCATGCAATGCAGGGGAATCGGGCCTCATCTCACTTCGAGGGGGAAGTCTCATGGATTTTCTCGAGTTGCGGCGGGGACCTGGGGTATATTCTCGAGTTAGGGTGGGGATGGCCCTTCAAAACTCGTGTTTGTTCAGGACCTCAGGACTCCTGTCTAGTTACGAGGGACACCTCAGGAATCTCTTCGAGGCTTGGCAGGGCAAAAGGGACGCTTCTCGAGGTGAGGGGGGAGA
>CM037425.1:63435323-63454185 GCA_020976825.1 Odocoileus hemionus
CCTCGAAGTGAGATGAGGCCCGATTCCCTGCATTGCATGCAGAGCAATTCCGTGATCCCCATCAAACATGTAAGGAGCCTCGACTTGCTTGATGGATCTCGAGACAGTCCCCAAGAACACTGTCACAATTCTAGAGGGTCCCTGAGGTCACCCCAGCAACGCGAAGGAGCTACCATGTACCCCAAATCCACTGAGATGAGGCCCGATTCCCTGCATTGACTCAGAGCCATCCCCCTTTCCCAATCAAACAGACCAGTGGCTTGACTTCCTTTAGGCAACTCCAGAGATTCCCCGAGAACACCGTCCCAAGTCTAGAGGAACACAAGTTCAGCACAGCAAATCGAGGAATGCTCTGTGTACCCAAATCGTCTGAGATGAGAGCTGATTCCCTGGCTTAGACTCAAGACGTATGCCAACTTTCCATAAGCACTCAAGAGGAGGCTTCTCTCAGCAATAGGTATGTGGAAGGTCCTGAGTTTGCTGCCTCAAGTGGAATATACACCGAGAAGGCCTGACTCGAAAGGAGGCGGATTCCTTGCAGTGGCTTGAATACAGGCTCATCTTTCATCTCACAAGAAGGGATGTCTGAATCCCCTGTGGAGACACCTAGAGAAAGCCATAGGTTCCCGCCTCATTTCGACGGAATGCTCACATCCCTTTGACACCTCGAGAGGCATGCGGAAGTTCACTGCTTCAAAAGGTGACGATGCCTGACTCCTCTTGAACATTGATAGGAATCCCAATATCCCTGTGGCTACTGGAAAGGGAAACTGGGTCTCCAGCCTCACATCGAGAAGCGTCCCTTTTGTCCTGCCAAGCCTCGAAGAGATTCCTGAGGTGTCCCTCGTAACTAGACAGGAGTCCTGGCGTCGCTGAACAAACACGAGTTTTGAAGGGCCATCCCCGCCCTAAGTCGAGAATATAGCCCAAGTGCCCGCCACACCACGAGAAAAACATGAGAGTTCCCCCTAGAAGTGAGATGAGGCCCGATTCCCCTGCATTGCATGCAGAGCAATTCCGTGATCCCATGAAACATGTAAGGAGCCTCGACTTGCATGATGGATCTCGAGACAGTCCCCAAGAACACTGTCACAAGTCTAGAGGGACCCTGAGGTCACCCCAGTAACGTGAAGGAGCTCCATGTACCCCAAATCAACTTGAGATGAGGCCCGATTCCCTGCATTGACTCCAGAGCCATCCCCCTTCCCCATCAAAACACGACCAGTGCTTGACTTCCTTTAGGCAACTCCAGAGATTTCCCCGAGAAAAACATCCCAAGTCTAGAGGAACAAAATTTCAGCACAGCAACTCGAAGGAATGCTCAGTGTACCCCAAATCGTCTCGAGATGAGAGCTGATTCCCTGGCTTAGACTTAAGACGTATGCCAACTTTCCAGAAGCACATCAATAGGGGGATTCTCTCAGCAATAGATATGTGGGAGGGACCTTGAGTTTGCTGCCTCAAGTGGAATATAACACGAGAAGCCCTGACTCGAAAGGAGACGATTTCCTTGCAGTGGCTTGAATACAGGGTCGTCTTATATCTCACAAGAAGAAGGGATGTCTGAATCCCCTGTGGAGTTCCTAGAGAAAGCCATAGGTCCCCGCCTCCTTTCGACGGTAATGCTTCACATCCCTTTGACACCTCGAGAAGCATGCGGAAAGTTCACTGCTTCAAAAGGTGACGATATCTGACTCCTCTTGAACATTGATAGGAATCCAATATCACTGTGCTATTGGAAAGGGAAATTGGGTCTCCCGCCTCACCTCGAGAAGCGTCCCTTTTGTCCTGCCAAGCCTCGAAGAGGTTCCTGAGGTGTCCCTCGAAATTAGACAGGAGTCCTGAAGTCCTGAACAAACACGAGAATTTTGAAGGGCCATCCCCACCCTAACTCGAGAAATATATCCCAGGTCCCCGCCACAACTCGAGAAAAACAATAAGACTTCCCCTCGAAGTGAGATGAGGCCCGATTCCCTGCATTGCATGCAGAGCAATTCCGTGATCCCTCATCAAACATGTAAGGAGCCTCGACTTGCATTGATGGATCTCGAGACAGGCCCCAAGAACAGTGTCACAAGTCTAGAGGGTCCCTGAGGTCACCCAGCAACGCGAAGGAGCTCCTTGTACCC
This sequence comes from Odocoileus hemionus, assembly GCA_020976825.1. NCBI lineage: Eukaryota > Metazoa > Chordata > Mammalia > Artiodactyla > Cervidae > Odocoileus > Odocoileus hemionus. Next base: position 63,437,453 of record CM037425.1, read on the forward strand.
CAAATCAACTTGAGATGAGGCCCGATTCCCCTGCATTGACTTCAGAGCCATCCCCTTTCCCCATCAAACAGGACCAGTAGGCTTGACTTGCCTTTAGGAAACTCCAGAGATTCCCCGAAAACACCGTCCCTCAAGTCTAGAGGAACACTAAGTTCAGCACAGCAAATCGAGGAATGCTCAGTGTACCCCAAATCGTCTCGAGATGAGAGCTGATTCCCTGGCTTAGACTCAAGACGTATGCCAACTTTCCAGAAAGCACATCAATAGGAGGATTCTCTCAGCAATAATTATGTGGGAGGGTCCCTGAATTTGCTGCCTCAAGTGGAATATACAGCGAGAATCCCTGACTCGAAAGGAGGCCGGATTTCCTTGCAGTTGCTTGAGTACAAGCTCGTCTTTCATCTCACAAGATGAAAGGATGTCTGAATCCCTGTGGAATCCCTAGTGAGAGTTCTAGGGCCCCGCCTCATTTCGACGGAATGCCTCACATCCCTTTGACACTTCGAGAGTCAAGCGGGGTTCACTGCCTCAAAAGTTGATGAGGCCTGATTCCTCTTGAACATTGATAGAAATACCAATATCCCTGTGGCTACTGGAAAGGGAACCTGGGTCTCCCGCCTCACCTCGAGAAGCATCGCTTTTGCCTGCCAAGCCTCGAAGAGATTCCTAAGGTGTCCATCGTAACTAGACAAGAGTCCTGAGGTCGCTGAACAAACACGAGTTTTGAAGGGCTATCCCCACCATAACTCGAGAATATACCCCAGGTCCCCGCCACAACTCGAGATAAAAAATGGGACTTCCCCCTCGAAGCAAGATGAGGCCCGATTCCCCTGCATTGCATACAGAGCAATTCCGCGATCCCCATCAAACATGTAAGGAGCCTCGACTTGTTTGATTGATCTCGAGACAGTCCCCAAGAACACTGGCACAAGTCTAGAGGGAACGCTGAGGTCACCCAGCAAAGCGAAGGAGTACCATGTTCCCCAAATCCACTTGAGATGAGGCCCGATTCCCTGCATTGACTTCAGAGCCATCCCCCTTTCCCCATCAAACAGGACCAGTGGCTTGACTTGCTTTAGGCAACTCCAGAGATTCCCCGAGAACACCGTCCCTCATCTAGAGGAACACCAAAGTTCAGCACAGCAAATCAAGGAATGCTCAGTGTACCCAAAATCGTCTCGAGATGAGAGCTGATTCCCTGGCTTAGACTCAAGTCGTATGCCAACTTTCCATAAGCCCCTCAAGAGGAGGCTTCTCTCAGCAATAGATATGTGAGAGGTCGCTGAGTTGCTGCCTCAAGTGGAATATACACGAGAAGGCCTGACTCGAAAGGAGGACGGAATTCCTTGCAGCGGCTTAAACAGGCTCATCTTTCATCTCACAAGAGGAAGGGATGTCTGAATCCCCTGTGGAGACACTAGAGAAAGCCATAGGCCCTGCCTCATTTCGACATAATGCCTCACATCCCTTTGACACCTCGAGAGGCTCGCGAAGTTCACTGCTTCAAAAGGTGACGATGCCTGACTCCTCTTGAACATTGACAGGAAATCCCAATATCCCTGTGGCTACTGGAAAGGGAAACTGGGTCTCCCGCCTCACGACGAGAAGCGTCCCTTTTGCCCTACCAAGCCTCGAAGAGGTTCCTGAGGTGTCCCTCGTAACTACACAGGAGTTGAGGTCCCTGAACAAACACGAATTTTGAAGGGCCATCCCCCACCGTAACTCGAGAATATACCCCAGGTCCCCGCCGCAACTCGAGAAAAACAATGAGACTTCCCTCACAAAGTGAGATGAGGCCCGATTCCACTGCATTGCATGCAGAGCAATTCCGTGATCCCCATCAAACATCTAAGGAGCCTCGACTTGCTTGATGTATCTCGAGACAGGACCCCAAGAACACTGTCACAAATCTAGAGGGTCCCTGAGGTCACCCAGCAACACGAAGGAGTACCATGTACCCCAAATCCACTTGAGATGAGGCCCGATTCCCCTGCATTGACTTCAGAGCCATCCCCCATTCCCCCCATCAAACAGGACCAGTGGCTTGACTTGCTTTAGGAAACTCCAGAGATTCCCCGAGAACAACGTCCCTCGTCTAGAGGAACACCAAGTTCAGCACAGCAAATCGAGGAATGCTCAGTGTACCCCAAATCGTCTCGAGATGAGAGCTGATTCCCTGGCTTAGACTCAAGTCATATGCCAACTTTCCATAAGCCCCTCAAGAGGAGGCTTCTCTCAGCAATAGGTATGTGAGAAGGTCGCTGAGTTTGCTGCCTCAAGTGGAATAAACATGGAGAAGGCCTGACTCGAAAGGAGGACGGAATTCCTTGCAGTGGCTTGAACAGGCTCATCTTTCATCTCACAAGAGGAAGGGATGTCTGAATCCCCTGTGGAGACACTAGAGAAAGCCATAGGTCCCCGCCTCATTTCGACATAATGCCTCACATCCCTTTGACACATCAAGAGGATCGCGAAGTTCACTGCTTCAAAAGGTGACGATGACTGACTCCTCTTGAACATTGACAGGAATCCCAATATCCCTGTGGCTACTGGAAAGGGAACCTGGGTCTCCAGCCTCACATCGAGAAGCGTCCCTTTTGTCCTGCAAGCCTCGAAGAGATTCCTGAGGTGTCCCTCGTAACTAGACAAGAGACCTGGCGTCGCTGAACAAACACGAGTTTTGAAGGGCCATCCCCGCCCTAAGTCGAGAATATAGCCCAAGTGCCCGCCACACCTCGAGAAAACCATGAGAGTTCCCCCTAGAATTGAATGAGGCCCGATTCCCCTGCATTGCATGCAGAGCAATTCCGTGATCCTCATGAAACATGTAAGGAGCCTCGACTTGCATGATGGATCTCGAGACAGTCCCCAAGAACACTGTCACAAGTCTAGAGGGACCCTGAGGTCACCCCAGCAACGCGAAGGAGCTCCATGTACCCCAAATCAACTCGAGATGAGGCCCGATTTCCCTGCATTGACTCCAGAGTCATCCGCCTTTCCCATCAAACACGACCAGTGGCTTGAGTTCCTTTAGGCAACTCCAGAGATTCCCCGAAAACATCGTCCCAAGTCTAGAGGAACAGCAAGTTCAGCACAGCAACTCGAAGGAATGCTCTGTGTACCCCAAATCCTCTTGAGATGAGAGCTGATTCCCTGGCTTAGACTCAAGACGTTATGCCAACTTTCCAGAAGCACATCAATAGGAGGATTCTCTCAGCAATAGTTATGTGGGAGGGTCCCTGAATTTGCTGCCTCAAGTGGAATATACAACGAGAATCCCTGACTCGAAAGGAGGCCGGATTTCCTTGCAGTTGCTTGAGTACAAGCTCGTCTTTCATCTCACAAGATGAAAGGATGTCTGAATCCCCTGTGGAATCCTTAGAGAGAGTGTTAGGGCCCCGCCTCATTTCGACGAATGCCTCACATCCCTTTGACACTTCGACAGTCAAGCGGGTTCACTGCCTCAAAAGGTGATGAGGCCTGATTCCTCTTGAACATTGATAGAAATACCAATATCCCTGTGGCTACTGGAAAGGGAAACCTGGGTCTCCTGCCTCACCTCGAGAAGCATCACTTTTGCACTGCTAAGCCCCAAGAGATTCCTAAGGTGTCCATCGTAACTAGACAAGAGACCTGATCGTCGCTGAACAAACACGAGTTTTGAAGGCTATCCCCACCATAACTCGAGAATATACCCCAGGTCCCTGTCACAACTCGAGAAAAACAATGGGACTTCCCCCTCGAAGCAAGATGAGGCCCGATTCCCCTGCATTGCATACAGAGCAATTCCGTGATCCCCATCAAACATGTAAGGAGCCTCGACTTGTTTGATGGATCTCGAGACAGTCCCCAAGAACACTGTCACAAGTCTAGAGGGACCCTGAGGTCACCCGAGCAACGCGAAGGAGCACATTGAACCCCTAATGAACATGAGATGACGCCCGATTCCCATGCATTGACTCCAGAGCCATCCCCCTTTCCTCAACAAACATGACCAGCGGCTTGACTTCCTTTAGGCAACTCAACTGTTTCCCCGTGAACAACATCCCAAGTCTACAGGAACACGAATTTCAGCACAGCAAATCGAAGAATGCTCTGTTTACCCAAAATGGTCTGGAGATGAGAGCTGATTCCCTGGCTTAGACTTAAGACGTTTGCCAACTTTCCACAAGCAACTCAAGAGGAGGCTTCTCTAATCAATAGATATATGGGAGGGACCTCGAGTTTGCTGCCTCAAGTGGAATATACACCGAGAAGCCCTGACTAGAAACGAGACGATTTCCTTGCAGCGGCTTGAATACAGGGTCGTCTTTCATCTCACAAGAAGAAGGGATGTCTGAATCCCCTGTGGAGTCCCCAGAGAAAGCCATAGGTCCCCGCCTCATTTCGACGGAATGTTTCACATCCCTTTGACACATCGAGAGCCATGCGGAGTTCACTGCTTCAAAAGTTGACGTTGTCTGACTCCTCTTGAACATTGATAGGAATCCCAATATCCTGTAGCTATTAAAATGGGACACTGGGTCTCGCGCCTCACCTCGAGCACCGTCCCTTTTGCCCTGACAAGCCTCGAAGATGTTCCTGAGTTGTCCCTCGTAACTACACAGGAGTCGGAAAGAGGACGGAATTCCTTGCAGCGGCTTGAATACAGGCTCATCTTTCATCTCACAAGAGGAAGGGATGTCTGAATCACCTTTGGAGACACTAGAGAAAGCCATAGGTCCCCGCCTTATTTTGACATAATGCCTCACACCCTTTGACACTCGAGAGGCTCGCGAAGTTCACTGCTTCAAAAGGTGACGATGCCTGACTCCTCTTGAACATTGACAAGAATCCCAACATCCCTGTGGCTACTGGAAAGGGAAGCTGAGTCTCCAGCCTCACATCGAGAAGCGTCCCTTTTGTCCTGCCAAGCCTCGAAGAGATTCCTGAGGTGTCCCTCATAACTAGACAGAGTCCTTGCGTCGCTGAACAAACACGAGTTTTGAAGGGCCATCCCCGCCCTAAGTGGAGAATATAGCCCACGTGCCCGCCACACCTCAAGAAAACCATGAGAGTTCCTCCTAGAAGTGAGATGAGTCCCGATTCCCTTGCATTGCATGCAGAGCAATTCCGAGATCTTCATGAAACATGTAAGGAGCCTCGACTTGCATGATGGATCTCGAGACAATTTCCAAGATCACTGTCACAAGTCTAGAGGCACCCTGAAGTCACCCCAGCAACGCGAAGGAGCTCCATGTACCCCAAATAAACTCGAGATGAGGCCCGATCTCCCTGCATCGAATCCAGAGCCATCTGCCATTCCCAATCAGACACGACCAGTGGCTTGAGTTCCTTGAGGCAACTCCAGAGATTCCCCGAAAACACTGTCCCAAGTCTAGAGGAACAGCAAGTTCAGCACAGCAACTCGAGGAATGCACTGTGTACCACAAATCGTCTTGAGATGAGAGCTGATTCCCTGGCTTAGACTCAAGACGTATGCCAACTTTCCAGAAGCACATCAATAGGAGGATTCTCTCAGCAATAGTTATGTGGGAGGGTCCCTGAATTTGCTGCCTCAAGTGGAATATACAGCGAGAATCCCTGACTCGAAAGGAGGCCGGATTTCCTTGCAGTTGCTTGAGTACAAGCTCGTCTTTCATCTCACAAGATGAAAGGATGTCTGAATCCCCTGTGGAATCCTTAGTGAGAGTCTTAGGGCCCCGCATCATTTCGACGGAATGCCTCACATCCCTTTGACACTTCGATTGTCAAGCGGGGTTCACTGCCTCAAAAGGTGATGAGGCCTGATTCCTCTTGAACATTGATAGAAATACCAATATACCTGTGGCTACTGGAAAGGGAACCTGGGTCTCCCGCCTCACCTCGAGCAGCATCGCTTTTGCACTGCTAAGCCGCCAAGAGTTCCTAAAGGTGTCCATTGTAACTAGACAAGAGACCTGACGTCGCTGAACAAACACACGAGTTTTGAAGGGCTATCCCCACCATAACTCGAGAGTATATACCCCAGGTCCCCGCCACAACTCGAGAAAAACAATGGGACTTCCCCCTCGTAGCAAGATGAGGCCCGATTCCCCTGCATTGCATACAGAGCAATTCCGTGATCCCCATCAAACATGTAAGGAGCCTCGACTTCTTTGATGGATGTCGAGACAGTCCCCAAGAACACTGTCACAAGTCTAGAGGGACCCTGAGGTCACCCGAGCAACATGAAGGAGCACATTGTACCCCTAATGAACATGAGATGACGCCCGATTCTCATGCATTGACTCCAGAGCCATCCCCTTTTCCTCATCAAACACGACGAGCGGCTTGACTTCCTTTAGGCAACTCCAGTGTTTCCCCGAAAACAACATCCCAAGTCTAGAGGAACACGAATTTCAGCACAGCAACTCGAAGAATGCTCCGTTTACCCAAAATGGTCTGGAGATGAGAGCTGATTCCCTGGCTTAGACTTAAGACGTTTGCCAACTTTCCACAAGCAACTCAAGAGGAGGCTTCTCTCATCAATAGATATGTGGGAGGGACCTTGAGTTTGCTGCCTCAAGTGAAATATACACCGAGAAGCCCTGACTCGAAAGGAGACGATTTCCTTGCAGTGGCTTGAATACAGGGTCGTCTTTCATCTCACAAGAAGAAGGGATGTCTGAATCCCCTGTGGAGTCCCTAGAGAAAGCCATAGGTCCCCGCCTCATTTCGACGGAATGCTTCACATCCATTTGACACCTCGAGAGGCATGCGGAGTTCACTGCTTCAAAAGTTGACGATGTCTGACTCCTCTTGAACATTGATAGGAATCTCAATATCCCTGTAGCTATTGGAATGGGACCCTGGGTCTCGTGCCTCACCTCAAGAAGCGTCCCTTTTGCCTGCCAAGCCTCGAAGAGGTTCCTGAGGTGTCCCTCGTAACTACACAGGAGTCCTAAGGTCCCTGAACAAACACGAATTTTGAAGGTGCCATCCCCACCGTAACTCGAGAATATACCCCAGATCCCCCTGCCGCCACTCGAGAAAAACAATGAGACATCCCCCTCGAAGTGAGATGAGGCCCGATTCCACTGCATTGCATGCAGAGCAATTCCGTGATCCCCATCAAACATCTAAGGAGCCTCGACTTGCTTGATGTATCTCGAGACAGGCCCCAAGAACACTGTCAAAACTAGAGGGTCCCTGAGGTCACCCCAGCAACGCGAAGGAGTACCATGTACCCCAAATCCACTTGAGATGAGGCCCGATTTCCCTGCATTGACTTCAGAGCCATCCCCCTTTCCCCATCAAACAGGACCAGTGGCTTGACTTGCTTTAGGCAACTCCAGAGATTCCCCGAGAACACAGTCCCACATCTAGAGGAACACCAAGTTCAGCACAGCAAATCAAGGAATGCTCAGTGTACCCCAAATCGTCTTGAGATGAGAGCTGATTCCCTGGCTTAGACTCAAGTAATATGCCAACTTTCCATAAGCCCTCAAGAGGAGGCTTCTCTCAGCAATAGGTATGTGAGAAGGTCGCTGAGTTTGCTGCCTCAAGTGGAATAAACACGGAGAAGGCCTGACTCGAAAGGAGGACGGAATTCCTTGCAGCGGCTTGAATACAGGCTCATCTTTCATCTCACAAGAAGAAGGGATGTCTGAATCCCCTGTGGAGACACTAGAGAAAGCCATAGGTCCCCGCCTCATTTCGACATAATGCCTCACATCCCTTTGACACCTCAAGAGAGGCTCGCGAATTTCACTGCTTCAAAAGGTGACGATGCCTGACTCCTCTTGAACATTGACAGGAATCCCAATATCCCTGTGGCTACTGGAAAGGGAAGCTGGGTCTCCAGCCTCACATCGAGAAGCGTCCCTTTTGTCCTGCCAAGCCTCGAAGAGATTCCTGAGGTGTCCCTCGTAACTAGACAGGAGTCCTGGCGTCGCTGAACAAACACGAGTTTTGAAGGGCCATCCCATCCCTAAGTCGAGAATATAGCCCAAGTGCCCGCCACACCACGTGAAAATCATGAGAGTTCCCACTAGAAGTGAGATGAGGCCCGATTCCCCTGCATTGCATGCAGAGCAATTCCGTGATCCACATGAAACATGTAGGGAGCCTCGACTTGCATGATGGATCTCGAGACAGTTCCCAAGAACACTGTCACAAGTCTAGAGGGACCCTGAGGTCACCCCAGTAACGTGAAGTATCTCCATGCACCCCAAATCAACTTGACATGAGGCCCGATTCCACTGCATTGACTCCAGAGCCATCCCCGTTCCTCACCAAGCACGACGAGGAGCTTGACTTCCTTTAGGCAACTCCAATGTTTCCCCGAGAAAAACATCCCAAGTCTAGAGGAACAAGAATTTCAGCACAGCAACTCGAAGAATGCTTCGTTTACCCAAAATGGTCTGGAGATGAGAGCTGATTCCCTGGCTTAGACTTAAGACGTTTGCCAACTTTCCAGAAGCACATCAATAGGGGGATTCTCTCATCAATAGATATGTGGGAGGGACCTTGAGTTTGCTGCCTCAAGTGGAATATAGACTGAGAAGCCCTGACTCTAAAGCAGACGATTTCCTTGCAGTGGCTTGAATACAGGGTCGTCTTATATCTCACAAGAAGAAGGGATGTCTGAATCCCCTCTGGAGTTCCTAGAGAAAGCCATAGGTACCCGCCTCCTTTCGCCGGTATGCTTCACATCCCTTTGACACCTCGAGAAGCATGCGGAATTCACTGCTTCAAAAGTTGACGATATCTGAGTCCTCTTGAACATTGATAGGAACTTCAATATCACTGTAGCTATTCGAATGTGACCATTGGTCTCCCGCCTCACCTCGAGAAGCGTCCCTTTTTCCCTGCCAAGCCTCGAAGAGGTTCCTGAGGTGTCCCTCGAAATTACACAGGAGTCCTGAAGTCCTTGAACAAACACGAATTTTGAAGGGCCATTCCCACCGTAACTCGAAAATATATCCCAGGTCCCCGCCGCAACTCGAGAAAAACAATAAGACTTCCCTCTCGAGTGAGATCAGGCCCGATTCCACTGCATTGCATGCAGAGTAATTCCGTGATCCCATCAAACATCTAAGGAGCCTCGACTTGATTGATGTATCTCGAGAAAGGCCCCAAGAACAGTGTCACTAATCTAGAGGGTCCCTGAGTTTGCCCCAGCAACGCAAAGGAGTACCTTGTACCCCAAATCCACTTGAGATGAGGCCCGATTCCCCTGCATTGACTTCAGAGCCATCCTCCTTTCCCCATCAAACAGGACCAGTAGCTTGACTTGCTTTAGGAAACTCCAGTGATTCCCCGAGAACACCGTCCCTCATGTAGAGGAACACTAAGTTCAGCACAGCAAATCGAGGAATGCTCAGTGTACCCCAAATCGTCTCGAGATGAGAGGTGATTACCTGGCTTAGACTCAAGACGCATGCCAACTTTCCAGAAGCACATCAATAGGAGGATTCTCTCAGCAATAATTATGTGGGAGGGTCCCTGAATTTGCTGCCTCAAGTGGAATATACAGCGAGAATCCCTGACTCGAAAGGAGGCCGGATTTCCTTGCAGTTGCTTGAGTACAAGCTCGTCTTTCATCTCACAAGATGAAAGGATGTCTGAATACCCTGTGGAATCCCTAGTGAGAGTTCTAGGGCCCCGCATCATTTCGACGGAATGCCTCACATCCCTTTGACACTTCGATGGTCAAGCGGGGTTAACTGCCTCAAAAGGTGATGAGGCGTGATTCTCCTTGAACATTGATAGAAATACCAATATCCCAGTGGCTACTGGAAAGGGAACCTGGGTCTCCCGCCTCACTTCGAGAAGCATCGCTTTTGGCCTGCCAAGCCTCGAAGAGATTCCTAAGGTGTCCATCGTAATTAGACTGGAGTCCTGAGGTCGCTGAACAAACACGAGTTTTGAAGGGCTATCCCCACCATAACTCGAGAATATACCGCAGGTCCCCGCCACAACTCGAGATAAAAAATGGGACTTCCCCCTCGAAGCAAGATGAGGCCCGATTCCCCTGCATTGCATACAGAGCAATCCCGCGATCCCCATCAAACATGTAAGGAGCCTCGACTTGTTTGATTGATCTCGAGACAATCCCCTAGAACACTGGCACAAGTCTAGAGGAACGCTGAAGTCATCCCAACAAAGCGAAGGAGTACCATGTTCCCCAAATCCACTTGAGATGAGGCCCGATTTTCCTGCATTGATTTCAGAGCCATCCCCCTTTCCCCATCAAACAGGACCAGTGGCTTGACTTGCTTTAGGCAACTCCAAAGATTACCCGAGAACACCGTCCCTCATCAAGAGGAACACCAAGTTCAGCACAGCAAATCAAGGAATGCTCAGTGTACCCCAAATCTTCTCGAGATGAGAGTTGATCCCTGGCTTAGACTCAAGTCATATGCCAACTTTCCATAAGCCCCTCAAGAGGAGGCTTCTCTCAGCAATAAATATGTGAGAAGGTCGCTGAGTATGCTGCCTCAAGTGGAATAAACACGGAGAAGGCCTGACTCGAAAGAAGGACGGAATTCGTTTCAGCGGCTTAAATACAGGCTCATGTTTCATCTCACAAGAGGAAGGGATGTCTGAATTCCCTTTGGAGACACTAGAGAAAGCTATAGGCCCCGCCTCATTTCGACATAATGCCTCACATCCCTTTGACACCTCGAGAGGCTCGCGAAGTTCACTGCTTCAAAAGGTGACGATGCCTGACTCCTCTTGAACATTGACAGAAATCCCAATATCCCTGTGGCTACTAGAAAGGGAACCTGGGTCTCCCGCCTCACGACGAGAAGCGTCCATTTTGCCCTGACAAGCCTCCAAGAGGTTCCTGAGGTGTCCCTCGTAACTACACAGGAGTCCTGAGGTCCCTGAACAAACACGAATTTTGAAGGCCCATCCCCAACGTAACTCGAGAATATACCCCAGGTCCCTGCCGCAACTCCAGAAAAACAATGAGACTTCCCTCACAAAGTGAGAAGAGGCCCGATTCCACTGCATTGCATGCAGAGCAATCCCGTGATCCCCATCAAATATCTAAGGAGCCTCCACTTGCTTGATGTATCTCGAGACAGGACCCAAGAACACTGTCACAAATCTAGAGTGTCCCTGAGGTCAACCAGCAATGCAAAGGAGTACCATGTACCCCAAATCCACTTGAGATGAGGCCCGATTCCCCTGCATTGACTTCAGAGGCATCCCCCATTCCCCATCAAACAGGATCAGTGGCTGGACTTGCTTTAGGAAACTCCAGAGATTCCCCGAGAACAACGTCCCTCGTCCTGAGGAACACCAAGTTCAGCACAGCAAATCGAGGAATGCTCAGTGTACCCCAAATCGTCTCGAGATGAGAGCTGATTCCCTGCCTTAGACTCAATTCATATGCCAACTTTCCATAAGCCTCTCAAGAGGAGGCTTCTCTCAGCAATAGGTATGTGAGAAGGTCGCTGAGTTTGCTGCCTCAAGTGGAATAAACATGGAGAAGGCCTGACTCGAAAGTAGGACGGAATTCCTTGCAGTGGCTTGAATACAGGCTCATCTTTCATCTCACAAGAGGAAGGGATGTCTGAATCCCCTGTGGAGACACTATAGAAAGCCATAGGTCCCCGCATCATTTCGACATAATGCCTCACATCCCTTTGACACATCAAGAGGCTTGCGAAGTTCACTGCTTCAAAAGGTGACGATGTCTGACTCCTCTTGAAAATTGACAGGAATCCCAATATCCCTGTGGCTACTGGAAAGGGAACCTGTGTCTCGAGCCTCACATCGAGAAGCGTCCCTTTTGTCCTGCAAAGCCTCGAAGAGATTCCTGAGGTGTCCCTTGTAACTAGACAAGATTCCTGGCGTCGCTGAACAAACACGAGTTTTGAAGGGCCATCCCCGCCCTAAGTCGAGAATATAGCCCAAGTGCCCGCCACACCTCGAGAAAACCATGAGAGTTCCCCCTAGAATTGAAATGAGGCCCGATTCCAATGCATTGCATGCAGAGCAATTCCGTGATCCTCATGAAACATGTAAGGAGTCTCGACTTGCATGATGGATCTCGAGACAGTCCCCAAGAACACTGTCACAAGTCTAGAGCGACCTTGAGGTCACCCCAGCAACGTGAAGGAGCTCCATGTACCCCAAATCAACTCCAGATGAGGCCCGATTTCCCTGCATTGACTCCAGAGCCATCCGCCTTTCCCAGTCAAACACGACCATTGTCTTGAGTTCCTTTAGGCAACTCCAGAGATTCCCCGAAAACATCGTCCCAAGTCTAGAGGAACAGCAAGTTCAGCACAGCAATTGGAGGAATGCTATGTGTACCCCAAATCCTCTTGCGATGAGAGCTGATTCCCTGGCTTAGACTCAAGACTTATGCAAACTTTCTAGAAGCACATCAATAGGAGCATTCTCACAGCAATAGTTATGTGGGAGGGTCCCTGAATTTGCTGCCTCAAGTGGAATATACAACGAGAATCCCTGACTCGAAAGGAGGCTGGATTTCCTTGCAGTTGCTTGAGTACAAGCTCGTCTTTCATCTCACAAGATGAAAGGATGTCTGAATCACCTGTGAAATTCTTACTGAGAGTGTTAGGGCCCCGCCTCATTTCGACAGAATGCCTCACATCCCTTTGACTCTTCGACAGTCAAGCGGGGTTCACTGCCTCAAAAGGTGATGAGGCCTGATTTCTCTTGAACATTGATAGAAATACCAATATCCCTGTGGCTGCTAGAAAGGGAACCTGGGTCTACTGCCTCACCTCGAGAAGCATCACTTTTGCACTGCTAAGCCCCCAAGAGATTCCTAAGGTGTCCATCGTAACTAGACAAGAGACCTGTCGTCGCTGAACAAACATGAGTTTTGAAGGGCTATCCCCACCATAACTCGAGAATATACCCCAGGTCCCTGTCACAACTCGAGAAAAACAATGGGACTGCCCCCTCGAAGCAAGATGAGGCCCGATTCCCCTGCATTGCATACAGAGCAATTCCGTGATCCCCATCAAACATGTAAGGAGCCTCGACTTGTTTGATGGATCTCGAGACAGTCCCCAAGAACACTGTCACAAGTCTAGAGGGACCATGAGGTCACCCGAGCAATGCGAAGGAGCACATTGAACCCCTAATGAACATGAGATGACGCCCGATTCCCATGCATTGACTCCAGAGCCATCCCCCTTTCCTCAACAAACATCACGAGCGGCTTGACTTCCTTTAGGCAACTCAACTGTTTCCCCGTGAACAACATCCCAAGTCTACAGGAACACGAATTTCAGCACAGCAAATCGAAGAATGCTATGTTTACCCAAAATGGTCTGGAGATGAGAGCTGATTCCCTGGCTTAGACTTAAGACGTTTGCCAACTTTCCACAAGCAACTCAAGAGGAGGCTTCTCTAATCAATAGATATATGGGAGGGACCTCGAGTTTGCTGCCTCAAGTGGAATATACACCGAGAAGCCCTGACTAGAAACGAGACGATTTCCTTGCAGCGGCTTGAATACAGGGTCGTCTTTCATCTCACAAGAAGAAGGGATGTCTGAATCCCCTGTGGAGTCCCCAGAGAAAGCCATAGGTCCCTGCCTCATTTCGACGGAATGTTTCACATTCATTTGACACATCGAGAGCCATGCGGAGTTCACTGCTTCAAAAGTTGACGTTGTCTGACTCCTCTTGAACATTGATAGGAATCCCAATATCTCTGTAGCTATTAAAATGGGACACTGGGTCTCGCGCCTCACCTCGAGCACCGTCCCTTTTGCCCTGACAAGCCTCGAAGATGTTCCTGAGTTGTCCCTCGTAACTACACAGGAGTCGGAAGGAGGACGGAATTCCTTGCAGCGGCTTGAATACAGGCTCATCTTTCATCTCACAAGAGGAAGGGATGTCTGAATCACCTTTGGAGACACTAGAGAAAGCCATAGGTCCCCGCCTTATTTTGACATAATGCCTCACATCCCTTTGACAACTCGAGAGGCTCGCGAAGTTCACTGCTTCAAAAGGTGACGATGCCTGACTCCTCTTGAACATTGACAAGAATCCCAACATCCCTGTGGCTACTGGAAAGGGAAGCTGAGTCTCCAGCCTCCCATCGAGAAGCGTCCCTTTTGTCCTGCCAAGCCTCGAAGAAATTCCTGAGGTGTCCCTCATAACTAGACAGGAGTCCTTGCGTTGCTGAACAAACAAGAGTTTTGAAGGGCCATTCCAGCCCTAAGTGGAGAATATAGCCCACGTGCCCGCCACACCTCAAGAAAACCATGAGAGTTCCTCCTAGAAGTGAGATGAGTCCCGATTCCCTTGCATTGCATGCAGAGCAATTCCGAGATCTTCATGAAACATGTAAGGAGCCTCGACTTGCATGATGGATCTCGATACAATTTCCAAGATCACTGTCACAAGTCTAGAGGCACCCTGAAGTCACCCCAGCAACGCGAAGGAGCTCCATGTACCCCAAATAAACTCGAGATGAGGCCCGATCTCCCTGCATCGAATCCAGAGCCATCTGCCATTCCCAATCAGACACGACCAGTGGCTTGAGTTCCTTGAGGCAAATCCAGAGATTCCCCGAAAACACTGTCCCAAGTCTAGAGGAACAGCAAGTTCAGCACAGCAACTCGAGGAATGCACTGTATACCACAAATCGTCTTGAGATGAGAGCTGATTCCCTGGCTTAGACTCAAGACGTATGCCAACTTTCCAGAAGCACATCAATAGGAGGATTCTCTCAGCAATAGTTATGTGGGAGAGTCCCTGAATTTGCTGCCTCAACTGGAATATACAGCGAGAATCCCTGACTCGAAAGGAGGCCGGATTTCCTTGCAGTTACTTGAGTACAAGATCGTCTTTCATATCACAAGATGAAAGGATGTCTGAATCCCCTGTGGAAACCTTAGTGAGAGTCTTAGGGCCCCGCATCATTTCGACGGAATGCCTCACATCCCTTTGACACTTCGATTGTCAAGCGGGGTTCACTGCCTCAAAAGGTGATGAGGCCTGATTCCTCTTGAACATTGATAGAAATACCAATATACCTGTGGCTACTTTAAAGGGATCCTGGGTCTCCCGCCTCACCTCGAGCAGCATCGCTTTTGCACTGCTAAGCCGCCAAGAGTTTCATAAGGTGTCCATTGTAACTAGACAAGAGACCTGACGTCCCTGAACAAACAGGAGTTTTGAAGGGCTATCCCCACAATAACTCGAGAGTATACCCCAGGTCCCCGCCACAACTCGAAAAAAACAATGGGACTTCCCCCTCGTAGCAAGATGAGGCCCGATTCCCCTGCAATGCATACAGAGCATTTCCGTGATCCCCATCAAACATGTAAGGAGCCTCGACTTCTTTGATGGATGTCGAGACAGTCCCCTAGAACACTGTCACAAGTCTAGAGGGACCCTGAGGCCACCCGAGCAACACGAAGGAGAACATTGTACCCCTAATGAACATGAGATCACGCCCGATTCCCATGCATTGCCTCCAGAGGCATCCCCCATTCCTCATCAAACACGACGAGCGGCTTGACTTCCTTTAGGCCACTCCAGTGTTTCCCTGAAAACAACATCCCAAGTCTAGAGGAACACGAATTTCAGCACAGCAACTCGAAGAATGCTCCATTTACCCAAAATGGTCTGGAGATGACAGCTGATTCCCAGGCTTAGACTTAAGACGTTTTCCAACTTTCCATAAGCAACTCAAGAGGAGGCTTCTCTCATCAATAGATATGTGGGAGGGACCTTGAGTTTGCTGCCTCAAGTGGAATATACACCGAGAAGCCCTGACTCGAAAGGAAACGATTTCCTTGCAGTGGCTTGAATACAGGGTCGTCTTTCATCTCACAAGATGTAGGGATGTCTGAATCCCCTGTGGAGTTCCTAGTGAAAGCCATAGGTCCCCGCCTCTTTTCGACGGAATGCTTCACATCCATTTGACACCTCGATAGGCATGCGGAGTTCACTGCTTCAAAACTTGACGATGTCTGACTCCTCTTGAACATTGATAGGAATCTCAATATCCCTGTAGCTATTTGAATGGGACCTTGGGTCTCCCACCTCACCTCGAGAAGCCTCCCTTTTGCCCTGTCAAGCCTCGAAGAGGTTCCTGAGGTGTCCCTCGTAACTACACAGGAGTCCTGAGTTCCCTGAACAAACACGAATTTTGAAGTGCCATCCCCACCGTAACTAGAGAATATACCACAGGTCCCCGCCGCAACTCGAGAAAAACAATGAGACATCCCCCTCGAAGTGAGATGAGGCCCGATTCCACTGCATTGCATGCATAGCAATTCTGTGATCCCCATCAAACTTCTAAGGAGCCTCGACTTGCTTGATGTATCTCGAGACAGGCCCCAAGAACACTGTCACAAATCTAGAGTGTCCCTGAGGTCACCCCAGCAACGCGAAGGAGTATCATGTTCCCCAAATCCACTTGAGATCAGGCCCGATTCTCCTACATTGACTTCACAGCCATCCCCCTTTCACCATCAAACAGGACCCGTGGCTGGACTTGCTTTGGGAAACTCCAGAGATTCCTTGAGAACACCGTCCCTCATCTAGAGGAACACCAAGTTCAGCACAGCAAATGGAGGAATGCTTAGTGTACCCCAAATCGTCTCGAGATGAGAACTGATTCCCTGCCTTAGACTCAATTCATATGCCAACTTTCCATAAGCCCCTCAAGAGGAGGCTTCTCTCAGCAATAGGTATCTCAGAAGGTCGCTGAGATTGCTGCCTCTATTGGAATAAACATAGAGAAGTCCTGACTCGAAA
>CM037425.1:63454685-63521817 GCA_020976825.1 Odocoileus hemionus
GGGATGTCTGAATCCCCTGTGGAGACCCAAGAGAAAGCCATAGGTCCCTGCCTCATTTCGACATAATGCCTCACATCTCTTTGGCAACTCGAGAGGCACGCGAAGTTCACTGCTTCAAAAGGTGACGATGCCTGACTCCTCTTGAACATTGACAGGAATCCCAATATCCCTGTGGCTACTGGAAAGGGAACCTGCTTCTCCAGCCTCACATCGAGAAGCGTCCCTTTTGTCCTGCCAAGCCTCGAAGAGATTCCTGAAGTGTCCCTCGTAACTAGACAGGAGTCCTGCGTCGCTGAACAAACACGAGTTTTGAAGGGCCATTCCCGCCCTAAGTCGAGAATATACCCCACGTGCCCGCCACACCTCGAGAAATCCATGAGAGTTCCCCCTAGAAGTGAGATGAGGCCCGATTCCCCTCCATTGCATGCAGAGCAACTCCGTGATTCTCATGAAACCTGTAAGGAGCCTCGACTTGCATGATGGATCTCGAGACAGTCCCCAACAACACTGTCACAAGTCTACAGGGACACTGAGGTCACCCCAGCAAGACGAACGAGCTTCATATACCCCAAATCAACTCGAAATGAGGCCCGATTCCCCTTTCATTGACACCAGAGTCATCCGCCATTCCCAATCAAACAAGACCAGTGGCTTGAGTTACTTTAGGCAACTCCAGAGTTTCCCCGAAAACACCGTCCCAAGGCTAGAGGAACAACAATTTCAACACAGCAACACGAGGAATGGTCTGTGTACCCCGAAATCGTCCTGAGATGAGAGCTGATTCCTGGCTTAGACTCAAGTCATATGCCAACTTTCCATAAGCCCCTCAAGAGGAGGCTTTTCTCAGCAATAGATATGTGGAAAGGTCGATGAGTCTGCTGCCTCAAGTGGAATAGTAACCGAGAAGTTCTGACTCGAAAAGAGGACGGAATTGTTAGCAGCGGCTTGAATACAGGCTCATCTTTCATCTCACAAGAGGAAATGATGTCTGAATCCCCTGGAGACACTAGAGAAAGCCCTAAGTAGCTGCCTCATTTCGACATAATGCCTCACATCCCTTTGAAACCTCGAGATGCACGCGAATTTCACTGCTTTAAAAGGTGATGATGCCTGACTCCTCTTGAACATTGACAGGAATTCGAATATCCCTGTGGCTACTGGAAAGGGAACCTGGGTCTCCAGCCTCACATCGAGAAGCGTCCCTTTTGTCCTGCCAAGCCTCGAAGAGATTCCTGAAGTGTCCCTCGTAACTAGACAGGAGTCCTGGCGTCGCTGAACAAACACGAGTTTTGAAGGGCCATCCCCGCCCTAAGTCGAGAATATAGCCCAAGTGCCCCCACACGTCGAGAAATCCATGCGAGTTCCCCCTAAAAGTGAGATGAGGCCCGATTTCCCTGCATTGCATGCAGAGCAATTCCGTGATCCTCATGAAACATGTAAGGAGCCTCGATTTGCATGAGGGATCTTGAGACAGTCCCCAAGAACACTGTCACAAGTCTAGAGGGACTGAAGTCACCCCAGCAATGCGAAGGAGCTCCATGTACCCCTAATCAACTTGAGATGAGGCCCGATTTCCCTGCATTGACTCCAGAGCCATCCGCTATTCCCAAATAAACAAGACCAGTGGCTTGAGTTCTTTTAGGCAACTCCAGAGATACCCCGAAAACACTGTCCCAAGTCTAGAGGAACAGCAACTTCAGCACAGCAACTGAAGGAATGCTCTGTGTACCCCAAATCGTCTTGAGATGAGAGCTGATGCCCTGGCTTAGACTCGCGAGGTATGCCAACGTTCCAGAAGCATATCAGTAGGAGGATTCTCTCAGCAATAATTATGTGTGAGGGTCCCTGAATGTGCTGCCTCAAGTGGAATATACAGCGAGAATCCCTGACTCGAAAGGAGGCCGGATTTCCTTGCACTTGCTTGAGTACAAGCTCGTCTTTCATCTCACAAGATGAAAGGATGTCTGAATCCCCTGTGGAATCCCTAGTGAGAGTTCGAGGGCCCCGCCTCATTTGAAGGAATGCCTCACATCCCTTTGCCACTTCGATACTCAAGCAGGGGTTCACTGCCTCAAAAGGTGATGAGGCCTGATTCCTCTTGAACATTGATAGAAATACCAATATCCCTGTGGCTACTGGAAATGGAACCTGGGTCTCCCGCCTCACCTCGAGAAGCATCGCTTTTGCACTGCTAAGCTGCCAAGAGATTCCTAAGTTGTCCATCGTAATTAGACAAGAGACCTGACGTCGCTGAACAAACACGAGTTTTGAGGGACTATCCCCACCGTAACTCGAGAATATACCCCAGGTCCCAACCACAACTCGAGAAAATCAATGAGACTTCCCCCTCGAAGCAAGATGATGCCGGATTCCCCTGCATTGCATTCAGAGAAATTACGTGATCCCCATCAAACATGTAAGGAGCCTCGACTTGTTTGATGGATCTCGAGACATTCCCAAGAACACTGTCGCAAGTCTAGAGGGAACCTGAGGTCACCCGAGCAACGCGAAGGAGCACATTGTACCCCTAATGAACATGAGATGACGCCCGATTCCCCTGCATTGACTTCAGAGCCATCCCCCATTTCTCATCAAACACGACGAGCGCGCTTGACTCCCTTTAGGCAAATCCAGTGTTTCCCCGAGAACAACATCCCAAGTCTAGAGGAACACGAAGTTCAGCAGAGCAACTAGAAGAATGCTCTCTTTACACAAAATGGTCTGGACATGAGAGCTGACTCCCTGGCTTAGACTTAAGATGTTTGCCAACTTTCCACAAGCAACTCTAGAGAAGGCTTCTCTCATCAATAGATATGTGGGAGGGACCTTGAGTTTGCTGCCTCAAGTGGAATATACACCGAGAAGCCCTGACACAAAAGGAGACGATTTCCTTGCAGTGGCTTCAATACAGGGTCGTCTTTCGTCTCACAAGAAGAAGGGATGTCTGAATCCCCTGTGAAATCCCTAGAGAAAGTTATAGTTCCCTGCCTAATTTCGCCGGAATGCTTCACATCCCTTTGACACGCCGAGAGGCATGCGGAGTTCACTACTTCAAAAGTTGACGATGTCTGACTCCTCTTGAACATTGATAGGAATCCCAATATCCCTTTAGCTATAGGAAAGTGACCCTGGGTCTCCCCCCTCACCTCGAGAAGCGTCCCTTTTGCCCTGCCAAGCCTCGAAGAGGTTGCTGAGGTGTCCCTCGTAACTACACAGGAGTCCGGAGGTCCCTCAGTAAACACGAATTTTGAAGGGCCATCCCCACCGTAACTCGAGAATATACCCCAGGTCCCCGCCGCAACTCGAGAAATACCTTGAGACTTCCCCCTCGAAGTGAGATGAGGCCTGATTCCACTGCATTGCATGCAGAGAAATTCCGTGATCCCCATTAAACATCTAAGAAGCCTCGACTTGCTTGATGTATCTCGAAACAGGCCCCAAGAACACTGTCACAAATCTAGAGGGTCCCTGAGGTCACCCCAGTAACATGAAGCAGTACCATGTACCCCAAATCCACTTGAGATGAGGCCCGATTCCCCTTCATTGACTTCAGAGCTATCCCCCTTTCCCCATTAAACAGGACCAGTGGCTTGACTTGCTTTAGGCAACTCCAGAGATTCCCCGAGAACACGGTCCCTCGTCTAGAGGAACACCAAGTTCAGCACAGCAAATCGAGGAATGCTCAGTGTACCCCAAATCGTCTCGAGATGAGAGCTGTTTCCCTGGCTTAGACTCAAGTCATATGCCAACTTTCCATAAGCCCCTCAAGAGGAGGCTTCTCTCAAAAATAGGTATGTGAGAAGGTCGCTGAGTTTGTTGCCTCAATTGGAATAAACACCGAGAAGGCCTGACCTGAAAAGAGGACGGACTTCCTTGCGGCGGTTGAGTACAGGTTCATCATTCATCTCACAAGAGGAAGGGATGTCTGAATCCCCTGTGGAGACCCAAGAGAAAGCCATAGGTCCCTGCCTCATTTCGACATAATGCCTCACATCTCTTTGGCACCTCGAGAGGCACGCGAAGTTCACTGCTTCAAAAGGTGACGATGCCTGACTCCTCTTGAACATTGACAGGAATCCCAATATCCCTGTGGCTACTGGAAAGGGAACCTGGGTCTCCAGCCTCACATCGAGAAGCGTCCCTTTTGTCCTGCCAAGCCTCGAAGAGATTCCTGAAGTGTCCCTCGTAACTAGACAGGAGTCCTGCGTCGCGGAACAAACACGAGTTTTGAAGGGCCATCCCCGCCCTAAGTGGAGAATATTCCCCACGTGCCCGCCACACCTCGAGAAATCCATGAGAGTTCCCCCTAGAAGTAAGATGAGGCCTGATTCCCCTCCATTGCATGCAGAGCAACTCCGTGATCCTCATGAAACCTGTAAGGAGCCTCGACTTGCATGATGGATCTGGAGACAGTCCCAAACAACACTGTCACAAGTCTAGAGGGACACTAAGGTCACCCCAGCAATGCGAAGGATCTTCATATACCCCAAATCAACTCGAAATGAGGCCCGATTTCCCTGTATTGACTCCAGAGTCATCCGCCATTCCCAATCAAACAAGACCAGTGGCTTGAGTTCCTTTAGGCAACTCCAGAGTTTCCCCGAAAACACCGTCCCAAGATTAGAGGAACAGCAATTTCAACACAGCAACACGAGGAATGCTCTGTGTACCCCGAAATCGTCTTGAGATGAGAGCTGATTCCTGGCTTAGACTCAAGTAATATGCCAACTTTCCATAAGCCCCTCAAGAGGAGGCTTTTCTCAGCAATAGATATGTGGGAAGGTCGCTGAGTCTGCTGCCTCAAGTGGAATAATAACCGAGAAGGTCTGACTCGAAAAGAGGACGGAATTGTTTGCAGCGGCTTGAATACAGGCTCATCTTTCACCTCACAAGAGGAAATGATGTCTGAATCCCCTATGGAGTCACTAGAGAAAGCCCAAGCCGCTGCCTCATTTCGACATAATGCCTCACATCCCTTTGAAACCTCGAGAGGCACGCGAATTTCACTGCTTCAAAAGGTGACGATGCCTGATTCCTCTTGAACATTGACAGGAATTCCAATATCCCTGTGGCTACTGGAAAGGGAACCTGGGTCTCCAGCCTCACATCGAGAAGCGTCCCTTTTGTCCTGCCAAGCCTCGAAAAGATTCCTGAAGTGTCCCTCTTAACTAGACAGGAGTCCTGGCGTCGCTGAACAAACACGAATTTTAAAGGGCCATCCCCACCGTAACTCGAGAATATACCCCAGGTCCCCGCCGCAACTCGACTCGAGAAATACCTTGAGACTTCCCCCTCGAAGTGAGATGAGGCCTGATTCCACTGCATTGCATGCAGAGCAATTCCGTGATCCCCATCAAACATCTAAGAAGCCTCGACTTGCTTGATGTATCTCGAGACAGGCCCCAAGAACACTGTCACAAATCTAGAGGGTCCCTGAGGTCAACCCAGCAACACGAAGGAGTACCATGTACCCAAAATCCACTTGAGATGAGGCCCGATTCCCCTTCATTGACTTCAGAGCTATCCCCATTTCCCCATTGAACAGGACCAGTAGCTTGACTTGCTTTAGGCAACTCCAGAGATTCCCCGAAAACACAGTCCCTCGTCTAGAGGAACACCAAGTTCAGCACAGCAAATCGAGGAATGCTCAGTGTACCCCAAATCGTCTCGAGATGAGAGCTGACTCCCTGGCTTAGACTCAAGTCATATGCCAAATTTCCATAAGCCCCTCAAGAGGAGGCTTCTCTCAAAAATAGGTATGTGAGAAGGTCACTGAGTTTGTTGCCTCAAGTGGAATAAACCCCGAGAAGGCCTGACCTGAAAGGAGGACGGACTTCCTTGCGGCGGCTTGAGTACAGGTTCATCATTCATCTCACAAGAGGAAGGGATGTCTGAATCCCCTGTGGAGACCCAAGAGAAAGCCATAGGTCCCTGCCTCATTTCGACATAATGCCTCACATCTCTTTGGCAACTCGAGAGGCACGCGAAGTTCACTGCTTCAAAAGGTGACGATGCCTGACTCCTCTTGAACATTGACAGGAATCCCAATATCCCTGTGGCTACTGGAAAGGGAACCTGCTTCTCCAGCCTCACATCGAGAAGCGTCCCTTTTGTCCTGCCAAGCCTCGAAGAGATTCCTGAAGTGTCCCTCGTAACTAGACAGGAGTCCTGCGTCGCTGAACAAACACGAGTTTTGAAGGGCCATTCCCGCCCTAAGTCGAGAATATACCCCACGTGCCCGCCACACCTCGAGAAATCCATGAGAGTTCCCCCTAGAAGTGAGATGAGGCCCGATTCCCCTCCATTGCATGCAGAGCAACTCCGTGATTCTCATGAAACCTGTAAGGAGCCTCGACTTGCATGATGGATCTCGAGACAGTCCCCAACAACACTGTCACAAGTCTACAGGGACACTGAGGTCACCCCAGCAAGACGAACGAGCTTCATATACCCCAAATCAACTCGAAATGAGGCCCGATTTCCTTTCATTGACACCAGAGTCATCCGCCATTCCCAATCAAACAAGACCAGTGGCTTGAGAGTTACTTTAGGCAACTCCAGAGTTTCCCCGAAAACACCGTCCCAAGGCTAGAGGAACAACAATTTCAACACAGCAACACGAGGAATGGTCTGTGTACCCCGAAATCGTCCTGAGATGAGAGCTGATTCCTGGCTTAGACTCAAGTCATATGCCAACTTTCCATAAGCCCCTCAAGAGGAGGCTTTTCTCAGCAATAGATATGTGGAAAGGTCGATGAGTCTGCTGCCTCAAGTGGAATAGTAACCGAGAAGTTCTGACTCGAAAAGAGGACGGAATTGTTAGCAGCGGCTTGAATACAGGCTCATCTTTCATCTCACAAGAGGAAATGATGTCTGAATCCCCTGTGGAGACACTAGAGAAAGCCCTAAGTAGCTGCCTCATTTCGACATAATGCCTCACATCCCTTTGAAACCTCGAGATGCACGCGAATTTCACTGCTTTAAAAGGTGATGATGCCTGACTCCTCTTGAACATTGACAGGAATTCGAATATCCCTGTGGCTACTGGAAAGGGAACCTGGGTCTCCAGCCTCACATCGAGAAGCGTCCCTTTTGTCCTGCCAAGCCTCGAAGAGATTCCTGAAGTGTCCCTCGTAACTAGACAGGAGTCCTGGCGTCGCTGAACAAACACGAGTTTTGAAGGGCCATCCCCGCCCTAAGTCGAGAATATAGCCCAAGTGCCCCCACACGTCGAGAAATCCATGCGAGTTCCCCCTAAAAGTGAGATGAGGCCCGATTTCCCTGCATTGCATGCAGAGCAATTCCGTGATCCTCATGAAACATGTAAGGAGCCTCGATTTGCATGAGGGATCTTGAGACAGTCCCCAAGAACACTGTCACAAGTCTAGAGGGACACTGAAGTCACCCCAGCAATGCGAAGGAGCTCCATGTACCCCTAATCAACTTGAGATGAGGCCCGATTTCCCTGCATTGACTCCAGAGCCATCCGCTATTCCCAAATAAACAAGACCAGTGGCTTGAGTTCTTTTAGGCAACTCCAGAGATACCCCGAAAACACTGTCCCAAGTCTAGAGGAACAGCAACTTCAGCACAGCAACTGAAGGAATGCTCTGTGTACCCCAAATCGTCTTGAGATGAGAGCTGATGCCCTGGCTTAGACTCGCGAGGTATGCCAACGTTCCAGAAGCATATCAGTAGGAGGATTCTCTCAGCAATAATTATGTGTGAGGGTCCCTGAATGTGCTGCCTCAAGTGGAATATACAGCGAGAATCCCTGACTCGAAAGGAGGCCGGATTTCCTTGCACTTGCTTGAGTACAAGCTCGTCTTTCATCTCACAAGATGAAAGGATGTCTGAATCCCCTGTGGAATCCCTAGTGAGAGTTCGAGGGCCCCGCCTCATTTGAAGGAATGCCTCACATCCCTTTGCCACTTCGATACTCAAGCAGGGTTCACTGCCTCAAAAGGTGATGAGGCCTGATTCCTCTTGAACATTGATAGAAATACCAATATCCCTGTGGCTACTGGAAATGGAACCTGGGTCTCCCGCCTCACCTCGAGAAGCATCGCTTTTGCACTGCTAAGCTGCCAAGAGATTCCTAAGTTGTCCATCGTAATTAGACAAGAGACCTGACGTCGCTGAACAAACACGAGTTTTGAGGGACTATCCCCACCGTAACTCGAGAATATACCCCAGGTCCCAACCACAACTCGAGAAAATCAATGAGACTTCCCCCTCGAAGCAAGATGATGCCGGATTCCCCTGCATTGCATTCAGAGAAATTACGTGATCCCCATCAAACATGTAAGGAGCCTCGACTTGTTTGATGGATCTCGAGACATTCCCAAGAACACTGTCGCAAGTCTAGAGGGAACCTGAGGTCACCCGAGCAACGCGAAGGAGCACATTGTACCCCTAATGAACATGAGATGACGCCCGATTCCCCTGCATTGACTTCAGAGCCATCCCCCATTTCTCATCAAACACGACGAGCGGCTTGACTCCCTTTAGGCAAATCCAGTGTTTCCCCGAGAACATCATCCCAAGTCTAGAGGAACACGAAGTTCAGCAGAGCAACTAGAAGAATGCTCACTTTACACAAAATGGTCTGGACATGAGAGCTGACTCCCTGGCTTAGACTTAAGATGTTTGCCAACTTTCCACAAGCAACTCTAGAGAAGGCTTCTCTCATCAATAGATATGTGGGAGGGACCTTGAGTTTGCTGCCTCAAGTGGAATATACACCGAGAAGCCCTGACACAAAAGGAGACGATTTCCTTGCAGTGGCTTCAATACAGGGTCGTCTTTCGTCTCACAAGAAGAAGGGATGTCTGAATCCCCTGTGAAATCCCTAGAGAAAGTTATAGTTCCCTGCCTAATTTCGCCGGAATGCTTCACATCCCTTTGACACGCCGAGAGGCATGCGGAGTTCACTACTTCAAAAGTTGACGATGTCTGACTCCTCTTGAACATTGATAGGAATCCCAATATCCCTTTAGCTATAGGAAAGTGACCCTGGGTCTCCCCCCTCACCTCGAGAAGCGTCCCTTTTGCCCTGCCAAGCCTCGAAGAGGTTGCTGAGGTGTCCCTCGTAACTACACAGGAGTCCGGAGGTCCCTCAGTAAACACGAATTTTGAAGGGCCATCCCCACCGTAACTCGAGAATATACCCCAGGTCCCCGCCGCAACTCGAGAAATACCTTGAGACTTCCCCCTCGAAGTGAGATGAGGCCTGATTCCACTGCATTGCATGCAGAGAAATTCCGTGATCCCCATTAAACATCTAAGAAGCCTCGACTTGCTTGATGTATCTCGAAACAGGCCCCAAGAACACTGTCACAAATCTAGAGGGTCCCTGAGGTCACCCCAGTAACATGAAGCAGTACCATGTACCCCAAATCCACTTGAGATGAGGCCCGATTCCCCTTCATTGACTTCAGAGCTATCCCCCTTTCCCCATTAAACAGGACCAGTGGCTTGACTTGCTTTAGGCAACTCCAGAGATTCCCCGAGAACACGGTCCCTCGTCTAGAGGAACACCAAGTTCAGCACAGCAAATCGAGGAATGCTCAGTGTACCCCAAATCGTCTCGAGATGAGAGCTGTTTCCCTGGCTTAGACTCAAGTCATATGCCAACTTTCCATAAGCCCCTCAAGAGGAGGCTTCTCTCAAAAATAGGTATGTGAGAAGGTCGCTGAGTTTGTTGCCTCAATTGGAATAAACACCGAGAAGGCCTGACCTGAAAAGAGGACGGACTTCCTTGCGGCGGTTGAGTACAGGTTCATCATTCATCTCACAAGAGGAAGGGATGTCTGAATCCCCTGTGGAGACCCAAGAGAAAGCCATAGGTCCCTGCCTCATTTCGACATAATGCCTCACATCTCTTTGGCACCTCGAGAGGCACGCGAAGTTCACTGCTTCAAAAGGTGACGATGCCTGACTCCTCTTGAACATTGACAGGAATCCCAATATCCCTGTGGCTACTGGAAAGGGAACCTGGGTCTCCAGCCTCACATCGAGAAGCGTCCCTTTTGTCCTGCCAAGCCTCGAAGAGATTCCTGAAGTGTCCCTCGTAACTAGACAGGAGTCCTGCGTCGCGGAACAAACACGAGTTTTGAAGGGCCATCCCCGCCCTAAGTGGAGAATATTCCCCACGTGCCCGCCACACCTCGAGAAATCCATGAGAGTTCCCCCTAGAAGTAAGATGAGGCCTGATTCCCCTCCATTGCATGCAGAGCAACTCCGTGATCCTCATGAAACCTGTAAGGAGCCTCGACTTGCATGATGGATCTGGAGACAGTCCCAAACAACACTGTCACAAGTCTAGAGGGACACTAAGGTCACCCCAGCAATGCGAAGGATCTTCATATACCCCAAATCAACTCGAAATGAGGCCCGATTTCCCTGTATTGACTCCAGAGTCATCCGCCATTCCCAATCAAACAAGACCAGTGGCTTGAGTTCCTTTAGGCAACTCCAGAGTTTCCCCGAAAACACCGTCCCAAGATTAGAGGAACAGCAATTTCAACACAGCAACACGAGGAATGCTCTGTGTACCCCGAAATCGTCTTGAGATGAGAGCTGATTCCTGGCTTAGACTCAAGTAATATGCCAACTTTCCATAAGCCCCTCAAGAGGAGGCTTTTCTCAGCAATAGATATGTGGGAAGGTCGCTGAGTCTGCTGCCTCAAGTGGAATAATAACCGAGAAGGTCTGACTCGAAAAGAGGACGGAATTGTTTGCAGCGGCTTGAATACAGGCTCATCTTTCACCTCACAAGAGGAAATGATGTCTGAATCCCCTATGGAGTCACTAGAGAAAGCCCAAGCCGCTGCCTCATTTCGACATAATGCCTCACATCCCTTTGAAACCTCGAGAGGCACGCGAATTTCACTGCTTCAAAAGGTGACGATGCCTGATTCCTCTTGAACATTGACAGGAATTCCAATATCCCTGTGGCTACTGGAAAGGGAACCTGGGTCTCCAGCCTCACATCGAGAAGCGTCCCTTTTGTCCTGCCAAGCCTCGAAAAGATTCCTGAAGTGTCCCTCTTAACTAGACAGGAGTCCTGGCGTCGCTGAACAAACACGAATTTTAAAGGGCCATCCCCACCGTAACTCGAGAATATACCCCAGGTCCCCGCCGCAACTCGAGAAATACCTTGAGACTTCCCCCTCGAAGTGAGATGAGGCCTGATTCCACTGCATTGCATGCAGAGCAATTCCGTGATCCCCATCAAACATCTAAGAAGCCTCGACTTGCTTGATGTATCTCGAGACAGGCCCCAAGAACACTGTCACAAATCTAGAGGGTCCCTGAGGTCAACCCAGCAACACGAAGGAGTACCATGTACCCAAAATCCACTTGAGATGAGGCCCGATTCCCCTTCATTGACTTCAGAGCTATCCCCATTTCCCCATTGAACAGGACCAGTAGCTTGACTTGCTTTAGGCAACTCCAGAGATTCCCCGAAAACACAGTCCCTCGTCTAGAGGAACACCAAGTTCAGCACAGCAAATCGAGGAATGCTCAGTGTACCCCAAATCGTCTCGAGATGAGAGCTGACTCCCTGGCTTAGACTCAAGTCATATGCCAAATTTCCATAAGCCCCTCAAGAGGAGGCTTCTCTCAAAAATAGGTATGTGAGAAGGTCACTGAGTTTGTTGCCTCAAGTGGAATAAACCCCGAGAAGGCCTGACCTGAAAGGAGGACGGACTTCCTTGCGGCGGCTTGAGTACAGGTTCATCATTCATCTCACAAGAGGAAGGGATGTCTGAATCCCCTGTGGAGACCCAAGAGAAAGCCATAGGTCCCTGCCTCATTTCGACATAATGCCTCACATCTCTTTGGCAACTCGAGAGGCACGCGAAGTTCACTGCTTCAAAAGGTGACGATGCCTGACTCCTCTTGAACATTGACAGGAATCCCAATATCCCTGTGGCTACTGGAAAGGGAACCTGCTTCTCCAGCCTCACATCGAGAAGCGTCCCTTTTGTCCTGCCAAGCCTCGAAGAGATTCCTGAAGTGTCCCTCGTAACTAGACAGGAGTCCTGCGTCGCTGAACAAACACGAGTTTTGAAGGGCCATTCCCGCCCTAAGTCGAGAATATACCCCACGTGCCCGCCACACCTCGAGAAATCCATGAGAGTTCCCCCTAGAAGTGAGATGAGGCCCGATTCCCCCATCCATTGCATGCAGAGCAACTCCGTGATTCTCATGAAACCTGTAAGGAGCCTCGACTTGCATGATGGATCTCGAGACAGTCCCCAACAACACTGTCACAAGTCTACAGGGACACTGAGGTCACCCCAGCAAGACGAACGAGCTTCATATACCCCAAATCAACTCGAAATGAGGCCCGATTTCCTTTCATTGACACCAGAGTCATCCGCCATTCCCAATCAAACAAGACCAGTGGCTTGAGTTACTTTAGGCAACTCCAGAGTTTCCCCGAAAACACCGTCCCAAGGCTAGAGGAACAACAATTTCAACACAGCAACACGAGGAATGGTCTGTGTACCCCGAAATCGTCCTGAGATGAGAGCTGATTCCTGGCTTAGACTCAAGTCATATGCCAACTTTCCATAAGCCCCTCAAGAGGAGGCTTTTCTCAGCAATAGATATGTGGAAAGGTCGATGAGTCTGCTGCCTCAAGTGGAATAGTAACCGAGAAGTTCTGACTCGAAAAGAGGACGGAATTGTTAGCAGCGGCTTGAATACAGGCTCATCTTTCATCTCACAAGAGGAAATGATGTCTGAATCCCCTGTGGAGACACTAGAGAAAGCCCTAAGTAGCTGCCTCATTTCGACATAATGCCTCACATCCCTTTGAAACCTCGAGATGCACGCGAATTTCACTGCTTTAAAAGGTGATGATGCCTGACTCCTCTTGAACATTGACAGGAATTCGAATATCCCTGTGGCTACTGGAAAGGGAACCTGGGTCTCCAGCCTCACATCGAGAAGCGTCCCTTTTGTCCTGCCAAGCCTCGAAGAGATTCCTGAAGTGTCCCTCGTAACTAGACAGGAGTCCTGGCGTCGCTGAACAAACACGAGTTTTGAAGGGCCATCCCCGCCCTAAGTCGAGAATATAGCCCAAGTGCCCCCACACGTCGAGAAATCCATGCGAGTTCCCCCTAAAAGTGAGATGAGGCCCGATTTCCCTGCATTGCATGCAGAGCAATTCCGTGATCCTCATGAAACATGTAAGGAGCCTCGATTTGCATGAGGGATCTTGAGACAGTCCCCAAGAACACTGTCACAAGTCTAGAGGGACACTGAAGTCACCCCAGCAATGCGAAGGAGCTCCATGTACCCCTAATCAACTTGAGATGAGGCCCGATTTCCCTGCATTGACTCCAGAGCCATCCGCTATTCCCAAATAAACAAGACCAGTGGCTTGAGTTCTTTTAGGCAACTCCAGAGATACCCCGAAAACACTGTCCCAAGTCTAGAGGAACAGCAACTTCAGCACAGCAACTGAAGGAATGCTCTGTGTACCCCAAATCGTCTTGAGATGAGAGCTGATGCCCTGGCTTAGCTCGCGAGGTATGCCAACGTTCCAGAAGCATATCAGTAGGAGGATTCTCTCAGCAATAATTATGTGTGAGGGTCCCTGAATGTGCTGCCTCAAGTGGAATATACAGCGAGAATCCCTGACTCGAAAGGAGGCCGGATTTCCTTGCACTTGCTTGAGTACAAGCTCGTCTTTCATCTCACAAGATGAAAGGATGTCTGAATCCCCTGTGGAATCCCTAGTGAGAGTTCGAGGGCCCCGCCTCATTTGAAGGAATGCCTCACATCCCTTTGCCACTTCGATACTCAAGCAGGGTTCACTGCCTCAAAAGGTGATGAGGCCTGATTCCTCTTGAACATTGATAGAAATACCAATATCCCTGTGGCTACTGGAAATGGAACCTGGGTCTCCCGCCTCACCTCGAGAAGCATCGCTTTTGCACTGCTAAGCTGCCAAGAGATTCCTAAGTTGTCCATCGTAATTAGACAAGAGACCTGACGTCGCTGAACAAACACAGTTTTTGAGGGACTATCCCCACCGTAACTCGAGAATATACCCCAGGTCCCAACCACAACTCGAGAAAATCAATGAGACTTCCCCCTCGAAGCAAGATGATGCCGGATTCCCCTGCATTGCATTCAGAGAAATTACGTGATCCCCATCAAACATGTAAGGAGCCTCGACTTGTTTGATGGATCTCGAGACATTCCCAAGAACACTGTCGCAAGTCTAGAGGGAACCTGAGGTCACCCGAGCAACGCGAAGGAGCACATTGTACCCCTAATGAACATGAGATGACGCCCGATTCCCCTGCATTGACTTCAGAGCCATCCCCCATTTCTCATCAAACACGACGAGCGGCTTGACTCCCTTTAGGCAAATCCAGTGTTTCCCCGAGAACAACATCCCAAGTCTAGAGGAACACGAAGTTCAGCAGAGCAACTAGAAGAATGCTCACTTTACACAAAATGGTCTGGACATGAGAGCTGACTCCCTGGCTTAGACTTAAGATGTTTGCCAACTTTCCACAAGCAACTCTAGAGAAGGCTTCTCTCATCAATAGATATGTGGGAGGGACCTTGAGTTTGCTGCCTCAAGTGGAATATACACCGAGAAGCCCTGACACAAAAGGAGACGATTTCCTTGCAGTGGCTTCAATACAGGGTCGTCTTTCGTCTCACAAGAAGAAGGGATGTCTGAATCCCCTGTGAAATCCCTAGAGAAAGTTATAGTTCCCTGCCTAATTTCGCCGGAATGCTTCACATCCCTTTGACACGCCGAGAGGCATGCGGAGTTCACTACTTCAAAAGTTGACGATGTCTGACTCCTCTTGAACATTGATAGGAATCCCAATATCCCTTTAGCTATAGGAAAGTGACCCTGGGTCTCCCCCCTCACCTCGAGAAGCGTCCCTTTTGCCCTGCCAAGCCTCGAAGAGGTTGCTGAGGTGTCCCTCGTAACTACACAGGAGTCCGGAGGTCCCTCAGTAAACACGAATTTTGAAGGGCCATCCCCACCGTAACTCGAGAATATACCCCAGGTCCCCGCCGCAACTCGAGAAATACCTTGAGACTTCCCCCTCGAAGTGAGATGAGGCCTGATTCCACTGCATTGCATGCAGAGAAATTCCGTGATCCCCATTAAACATCTAAGAAGCCTCGACTTGCTTGATGTATCTCGAAACAGGCCCCAAGAACACTGTCACAAATCTAGAGGGTCCCTGAGGTCACCCCAGTAACATGAAGCAGTACCATGTACCCCAAATCCACTTGAGATGAGGCCCGATTCCCCTTCATTGACTTCAGAGCTATCCCCCTTTCCCCATTAAACAGGACCAGTGGCTTGACTTGCTTTAGGCAACTCCAGAGATTCCCCGAGAACACGGTCCCTCGTCTAGAGGAACACCAAGTTCAGCACAGCAAATCGAGGAATGCTCAGTGTACCCCAAATCGTCTCGAGATGAGAGCTGTTTCCCTGGCTTAGACTCAAGTCATATGCCAACTTTCCATAAGCCCCTCAAGAGGAGGCTTCTCTCAAAAATAGGTATGTGAGAAGGTCGCTGAGTTTGTTGCCTCAATTGGAATAAACACCGAGAAGGCCTGACCTGAAAAGAGGACGGACTTCCTTGCGGCGGTTGAGTACAGGTTCATCATTCATCTCACAAGAGGAAGGGATGTCTGAATCCCCTGTGGAGACCCAAGAGAAAGCCATAGGTCCCTGCCTCATTTCGACATAATGCCTCACATCTCTTTGGCACCTCGAGAGGCACGCGAAGTTCACTGCTTCAAAAGGTGACGATGCCTGACTCCTCTTGAACATTGACAGGAATCCCAATATCCCTGTGGCTACTGGAAAGGGAACCTGGGTCTCCAGCCTCACATCGAGAAGCGTCCCTTTTGTCCTGCCAAGCCTCGAAGAGATTCCTGAAGTGTCCCTCGTAACTAGACAGGAGTCCTGCGTCGCGGAACAAACACGAGTTTTGAAGGGCCATCCCCGCCCTAAGTGGAGAATATTCCCCACGTGCCCGCCACACCTCGAGAAATCCATGAGAGTTCCCCCTAGAAGTAAGATGAGGCCTGATTCCCCTCCATTGCATGCAGAGCAACTCCGTGATCCTCATGAAACCTGTAAGGAGCCTCGACTTGCATGATGGATCTGGAGACAGTCCCAAACAACACTGTCACAAGTCTAGAGGGACACTAAGGTCACCCCAGCAATGCGAAGGATCTTCATATACCCCAAATCAACTCGAAATGAGGCCCGATTTCCCTGTATTGACTCCAGAGTCATCCGCCATTCCCAATCAAACAAGACCAGTGGCTTGAGTTCCTTTAGGCAACTCCAGAGTTTCCCCGAAAACACCGTCCCAAGATTAGAGGAACAGCAATTTCAACACAGCAACACGAGGAATGCTCTGTGTACCCCGAAATCGTCTTGAGATGAGAGCTGATTCCTGGCTTAGACTCAAGTAATATGCCAACTTTTTCCATAAGCCCCTCAAGAGGAGGCTTTTCTCAGCAATAGATATGTGGGAAGGTCGCTGAGTCTGCTGCCTCAAGTGGAATAATAACCGAGAAGGTCTGACTCGAAAAGAGGACGGAATTGTTTGCAGCGGCTTGAATACAGGCTCATCTTTCACCTCACAAGAGGAAATGATGTCTGAATCCCCTATGGAGTCACTAGAGAAAGCCCAAGCCGCTGCCTCATTTCGACATAATGCCTCACATCCCTTTGAAACCTCGAGAGGCACGCGAATTTCACTGCTTCAAAAGGTGACGATGCCTGATTCCTCTTGAACATTGACAGGAATTCCAATATCCCTGTGGCTACTGGAAAGGGAACCTGGGTCTCCAGCCTCACATCGAGAAGCGTCCCTTTTGTCCTGCCAAGCCTCGAAAAGATTCCTGAAGTGTCCCTCTTAACTAGACAGGAGTCCTGGCGTCGCTGAACAAACACGAATTTTAAAGGGCCATCCCCACCTAACTCGAGAATATACCCCAGGTCCCCGCCGCAACTCGAGAAATACCTTGAGACTTCCCCCTCGAAGTGAGATGAGGCCTGATTCCACTGCATTGCATGCAGAGCAATTCCGTGATCCCCATCAAACATCTAAGAAGCCTCGACTTGCTTGATGTATCTCGAGACAGGCCCCAAGAACACTGTCACAAATCTAGAGGGTCCCTGAGGTCAACCCAGCAACACGAAGGAGTACCATGTACCCAAAATCCACTTGAGATGAGGCCCGATTCCCCTTCATTGACTTCAGAGCTATCCCCATTTCCCCATTGAACAGGACCAGTAGCTTGACTTGCTTTAGGCAACTCCAGAGATTCCCCGAAAACACAGTCCCTCGTCTAGAGGAACACCAAGTTCAGCACAGCAAATCGAGGAATGCTCAGTGTACCCCAAATCGTCTCGAGATGAGAGCTGACTCCCTGGCTTAGACTCAAGTCATATGCCAAATTTCCATAAGCCCCTCAAGAGGAGGCTTCTCTCAAAAATAGGTATGTGAGAAGGTCACTGAGTTTGTTGCCTCAAGTGGAATAAACCCCGAGAAGGCCTGACCTGAAAGGAGGACGGACTTCCTTGCGGCGGCTTGAGTACAGGTTCATCATTCATCTCACAAGAGGAAGGGATGTCTGAATCCCCTGTGGAGACCCAAGAGAAAGCCATAGGTCCCTGCCTCATTTCGACATAATGCCTCACATCTCTTTGGCAACTCGAGAGGCACGCGAAGTTCACTGCTTCAAAAGGTGACGATGCCTGACTCCTCTTGAACATTGACAGGAATCCCAATATCCCTGTGGCTACTGGAAAGGGAACCTGCTTCTCCAGCCTCACATCGAGAAGCGTCCCTTTTGTCCTGCCAAGCCTCGAAGAGATTCCTGAAGTGTCCCTCGTAACTAGACAGGAGTCCTGCGTCGCTGAACAAACACGAGTTTTGAAGGGCCATTCCCGCCCTAAGTCGAGAATATACCCCACGTGCCCGCCACACCTCGAGAAATCCATGAGAGTTCCCCCTAGAAGTGAGATGAGGCCCGATTCCCCTCCATTGCATGCAGAGCAACTCCGTGATTCTCATGAAACCTGTAAGGAGCCTCGACTTGCATGATGGATCTCGAGACAGTCCCCAACAACACTGTCACAAGTCTACAGGGACACTGAGGTCACCCCAGCAAGACGAACGAGCTTCATATACCCCAAATCAACTCGAAATGAGGCCCGATTTCCTTTCATTGACACCAGAGTCATCCGCCATTCCCAATCAAACAAGACCAGTGGCTTGAGTTACTTTAGGCAACTCCAGAGTTTCCCCGAAAACACCGTCCCAAGGCTAGAGGAACAACAATTTCAACACAGCAACACGAGGAATGGTCTGTGTACCCCGAAATCGTCCTGAGATGAGAGCTGATTCCTGGCTTAGACTCAAGTCATATGCCAACTTTCCATAAGCCCCTCAAGAGGAGGCTTTTCTCAGCAATAGATATGTGGAAAGGTCGATGAGTCTGCTGCCTCAAGTGGAATAGTAACCGAGAAGTTCTGACTCGAAAAGAGGACGGAATTGTTAGCAGCGGCTTGAATACAGGCTCATCTTTCATCTCACAAGAGGAAATGATGTCTGAATCCCCTGTGGAGACACTAGAGAAAGCCCTAAGTAGCTGCCTCATTTCGACATAATGCCTCACATCCCTTTGAAACCTCGAGATGCACGCGAATTTCACTGCTTTAAAAGGTGATGATGCCTGACTCCTCTTGAACATTGACAGGAATTCGAATATCCCTGTGGCTACTGGAAAGGGAACCTGGGTCTCCAGCCTCACATCGAGAAGCGTCCCTTTTGTCCTGCCAAGCCTCGAAGAGATTCCTGAAGTGTCCCTCGTAACTAGACAGGAGTCCTGGCGTCGCTGAACAAACACGAGTTTTGAAGGGCCATCCCCGCCCTAAGTCGAGAATATAGCCCAAGTGCCCCCACACGTCGAGAAATCCATGCGAGTTCCCCCTAAAAGTGAGATGAGGCCCGATTTCCCTGCATTGCATGCAGAGCAATTCCGTGATCCTCATGAAACATGTAAGGAGCCTCGATTTGCATGAGGGATCTTGAGACAGTCCCCAAGAACACTGTCACAAGTCTAGAGGGACACTGAAGTCACCCCAGCAATGCGAAGGAGCTCCATGTACCCCTAATCAACTTGAGATGAGGCCCGATTTCCCTGCATTGACTCCAGAGCCATCCGCTATTCCCAAATAAACAAGACCAGTGGCTTGAGTTCTTTTAGGCAACTCCAGAGATACCCCGAAAACACTGTCCCAAGTCTAGAGGAACAGCAACTTCAGCACAGCAACTGAAGGAATGCTCTGTGTACCCCAAATCGTCTTGAGATGAGAGCTGATGCCCTGGCTTAGACTCGCGAGGTATGCCAACGTTCCAGAAGCATATCAGTAGGAGGATTCTCTCAGCAATAATTATGTGTGAGGGTCCCTGAATGTGCTGCCTCAAGTGGAATATACAGCGAGAATCCCTGACTCGAAAGGAGGCCGGATTTCCTTGCACTTGCTGAGTACAAGCTCGTCTTTCATCTCACAAGATGAAAGGATGTCTGAATCCCCTGTGGAATCCCTAGTGAGAGTTCGAGGGCCCCGCCTCATTTGAAGGAATGCCTCACATCCCTTTGCCACTTCGATACTCAAGCAGGGTTCACTGCCTCAAAAGGTGATGAGGCCTGATTCCTCTTGAACATTGATAGAAATACCAATATCCCTGTGGCTACTGGAAATGGAACCTGGGTCTCCCGCCTCACCTCGAGAAGCATCGCTTTTGCACTGCTAAGCTGCCAAGAGATTCCTAAGTTGTCCATCGTAATTAGACAAGAGACCTGACGTCGCTGAACAAACACGAGTTTTGAGGGACTATCCCCACCGTAACTCGAGAATATACCCCAGGTCCCAACCACAACTCGAGAAAATCAATGAGACTTCCCCCTCGAAGCAAGATGATGCCGATTCCCCTGCATTGCATTCAGAGAAATTACGTGATCCCCATCAAACATGTAAGGAGCCTCGACTTGTTTGATGGATCTCGAGACATTCCCAAGAACACTGTCGCAAGTCTAGAGGGAACCTGAGGTCACCCGAGCAACGCGAAGGAGCACATTGTACCCCTAATGAACATGAGATGACGCCCGATTCCCCTGCATTGACTTCAGAGCCATCCCCCATTTCTCATCAAACACGACGAGCGGCTTGACTCCCTTTAGGCAAATCCAGTGTTTCCCCGAGAACAACATCCCAAGTCTAGAGGAACACGAAGTTCAGCAGAGCAACTAGAAGAATGCTCACTTTACACAAATGGTCTGGACATGAGAGCTGACTCCCTGGCTTAGACTTAAGATGTTTGCCAACTTTCCACAAGCAACTCTAGAGAAGGCTTCTCTCATCAATAGATATGTGGGAGGGACCTTGAGTTTGCTGCCTCAAGTGGAATATACACACGAGAAGCCCTGACACAAAAGGAGACGATTTCCTTGCAGTGGCTTCAATACAGGGTCGTCTTTCGTCTCACAAGAAGAAGGGATGTCTGAATCCCCTGTGAAATCCCTAGAGAAAGTTATAGTTCCCTGCCTAATTTCGCCGGAATGCTTCACATCCCTTTGACACGCCGAGAGGCATGCGGAGTTCACTACTTCAAAAGTTGACGATGTCTGACTCCTCTTGAACATTGATAGGAATCCCAATATCCCTTTAGCTATAGGAAAGTGACCCTGGGTCTCCCCCCTCACCTCGAGAAGCGTCCCTTTTGCCCTGCCAAGCCTCGAAGAGGTTGCTGAGGTGTCCCTCGTAACTACACAGGAGTCCGGAGGTCCCTCAGTAAACACGAATTTTGAAGGGCCATCCCCACCGTAACTCGAGAATATACCCCAGGTCCCCGCCGCAACTCGAGAAATACCTTGAGACTTCCCCCTCGAAGTGAGATGAGGCCTGATTCCACTGCATTGCATGCAGAGAAATTCCGTGATCCCCATTAAACATCTAAGAAGCCTCGACTTGCTTGATGTATCTCGAAACAGGCCCCAAGAACACTGTCACAAATCTAGAGGGTCCCTGAGGTCACCCCAGTAACATGAAGCAGTACCATGTACCCCAAATCCACTTGAGATGAGGCCCGATTCCCCTTCATTGACTTCAGAGCTATCCCCCTTTCCCCATTAAACAGGACCAGTGGCTTGACTTGCTTTAGGCAACTCCAGAGATTCCCCGAGAACACGGTCCCTCGTCTAGAGGAACACCAAGTTCAGCACAGCAAATCGAGGAATGCTCAGTGTACCCCAAATCGTCTCGAGATGAGAGCTGTTTCCCTGGCTTAGACTCAAGTCATATGCCAACTTTCCATAAGCCCCTCAAGAGGAGGCTTCTCTCAAAAATAGGTATGTGAGAAGGTCGCTGAGTTTGTTGCCTCAATTGGAATAAACACCGAGAAGGCCTGACCTGAAAAGAGGACGGACTTCCTTGCGGCGGTTGAGTACAGGTTCATCATTCATCTCACAAGAGGAAGGGATGTCTGAATCCCCTGTGGAGACCCAAGAGAAAGCCATAGGTCCCTGCCTCATTTCGACATAATGCCTTTGCATTGCATACAGAAGCAATTCCGTGATCCCCCATCAAACATGTAAGGAGCCTCGACTTGATTTGATGGATCTCGAGGACAGTCCCAAGAACACTGTCACAAGTCTAGAGGGAACCTGAGGTCACCTCCCGAGCAACGCGAAGGAGCACATTGTAACCCCTAATGAACATGAGATGATGCCCGATTCCAAATGCATTGACTCCAGAGCCATCCCTCTTTCCCTCATCAAACACGACGAGCGGCTTGACTCCTTTAGGCCCAACTCCAGTGTTTCCCCGAGAACAAATCCCAAGTCTAGAGGAACACGAAGTTCAGCACAGCAACTCGAAGAATGCTCCGTTTTACACAAAATGGTCTGGACATGAGAGCTGATTCCCTGGCTTAGACTTAAGACGTTTGCCAACTTTCCACAAGCAACTCAAGAGGAGGCTTCTCTCATCAATAGATTTGTGGGATGGGACTTGGAGTTTGCTACTTCAAGTGGAATTATACACCGAGAAAGCCCTGATTAGAAATGGAGACGATTTCCTCGAAGTGGCTTGAATACAGGGTGGTCTTTCATCTCACAAGAGAAGGAATGTTTTGAATCATGTGGTTCTTAGGAAGCCTTGGGGCCCCGCTCTTTCAAAGGGAATCCTTAAACCCCTTTGCCCTTTTAAGAAAGCGGGTTCCTCTCAAAGAGAGAGGCCTACCCTCTTGAACATGATAAAAACCAAAACCCTGTGCTAGGGGAAAGAACGGGGTCCCCTGCCTCACCCCCAGAAGCTCCTTTTCCTGAAAAACCCAAAAAATTCCAAAAGGTGTCCCTGTAACTAAAAAGGAAACAGTCCGAACAAAAACAAATTTTAAAGGGGTTTATCCCCACCAAAAACTCGAGAAAAACCCCCCGGTCCCCCCCCACTAAAAAAAATTTTTAGTTTTTCCCCTGGGGAAAATGAGGCCGATTCCCCTGCTTTGCATCAGAGCAATCCGTATCCCCATAAACAGAAAGGAGTCGACTTCTTGATGATCCGAACAGCCCCAAGACACTGTCACAACTAGGGGGCCCTGAGGTACCCAGCAACGCGAAGGAGACATTAACCCCAATAACATGAGATGACCCCCAATTTTCCTCATTGCTCCAACCACCCCTTTCCTCATCAAAGGACAGGGCTTACTTCCTTTAGGCAACCCCGGGTTTTCCCCGAGAAAAACACCCCAATCTAAGGAACCAAGTTCAAACAGCAATAGAAATTTTTCCCCCGTTTTCCCAAAAATGTCTGGGGGGTGAGACTGTTCCGGGCTTAGCCCCAAGATTTGCCAATTTTCCAAAATAACCCCCAAAGGGGAGGCTTCCTCACATATTTATGGGGGAGGCCTTTAGTTTGCTGCCCGAAAAATTTTCACAGAACCCTGACTCAAAAGGAGAATTTTTCCCTTTGCAGGGTTTAAAATACGGGGTCCTTTTTCTCCAAAAAGGATAAGGGAGCCCCTAAACCCTGGGAGACCCCCAGAGAAAGCCATAACCCCCGCCTCTTTCGACAAATGCTCAACTTTGAAAAACCCCCAAGCTGCGGATTCCTTCTTAAAAGTTGACGATGCTGACTCCTCTTGAACTTTAAAGGAAAACCAAAATTTGGCTAGGAAGGGACCCGGTCCGCCTCACCAAAAGCGCCCCTTTTTGTCCCCCAAAACCTAAAAAGGGGTTCCCTGATGCCCCTCAAAACTAACAAGTCCTGGCCTGAACAAAACCAAATTTAAGGCCACCCCACCAATCGAAATATACCCAGCCCCACCCACCAAAAAAACATGAAAACCCCCCCCGGGTTGAATGAGGCCCGTTTCCCGCATTGAAAGCAAGCAATTCGTGATCCCCAAAACAAAAGACTTCGACTTGCGAGATCCGAACAGGCCCCAAAACCTTTCCCAAAAAACCTAGAGGGCCCGAGTCCCCCCCAGAAGGGAAAGGGGTCCTTTTACCCCAAACCACGAAATGAGCGTTCCCTCATTGCTTCAGACCCCCCCCCTTCCCCACAAACAGACAGGGCTTGACTTCTTTAGGCAACCCAAAATTCCCCCGAGAAACATCCCAATCTGGGGAACAATTTCAGCACAGAAAATCAAAATCTCGTTACCCAAATGTCTTGAGATAAGCTGATTCCCTGGCTTGCCAAGAATTCCCAACTTTCCAAAGCCTCAAGGGGGTTCTCCAAAAAGGGTAGGGGAGGGCCGGTTTGCTCCCCAAAGTGGAAAAACGAAACCCCTACTCAAAGGGGATTTTTCCTGCAGGGGCTTGAATACAGTTCTTTATCCACAAAAAAGGGGATGTTGAACCCCTGGAAACCTAAGAAAGCCAAAGTCCCCCCCCTTTTCGACTATGCTCACACCCTTTGAACCTCAAGAGCTGGGAAATTTTCATGTTCAAAAGTTGAATCCTATCCTTTTTAACTTTGAAGAACCCCCAAATACTGTGGCACCGAAAGGAAACCTGTCTCCCCCCCCACATCGGAAGCGTCCCTTTTTTTCCTGCCAACCTCAAAAGTTCGAGGTTCCCCCAAAATAACGGGGAGCCGGCCCCCTGAAAAAAACACATTTTGGGCCCTCCCCCCCTAATCAAAAATATACCCAAGTCCCCCCCACCAGAAAACAAAAGTTCCCCTAAAGTGAGATAGGCCCTTCCCCCTGCTTTGCTCAGAGAATTCCCTGATCCCATAAACATTAGGACCTCGACTTGTGATGATCTCGAGAAAGCCCAAAACATGTCACAATCTAGGGGGACCCTATCCCCCATAAGGGAAGTACTTCCCCCCCAAATCAACTTGAATGAGGCCCGATTCCTGCTTGACCCCAAGCCCCCTTCCCCACCAACAGACAGAGCTATTTCCCCTTTGGGAAACCCCAAATTTTCCCCGAAAAAAAACTCCCAAGTAAAGGAAACAAGTTCAGCACAAAAAATCGAAAAATGTTTCGTTACCAAAATGGTCTGGAGATAGAGTGATTCCCCTGGCTTAGACTTAAGACTTTTCCAATTTCCAGAAGCAAAAATAGGGTTTCCCTCACAATAATATGGGGGAGGGCCTTAAATTTGCTGCTCAAGGAATAAAGCGAAACCCGACTCAAAGGACTTTTTCCTTGCATGCTAACAGTTGTCTTTATCTCACAAGAAAAGGATTCTAAATCCCCTTACCTGGGAAAAAAGAAAGGGCCCGCCCCCTTCGAGGGAAGCTTCACATCCTTGACACCCGAGGCAGGGGTTTACTGTTCAAAATTGGGATACCTGATCCTCTTAAAATTTGATAAAAATAAATATCCGTGTTTTCAAGGAAACCGGGGCTCCCCCCTCCCCTCAGAAGCCCCCTTTTTTCCCCTGCCAACCCCGAAGATTCCAGGTGCCCCTCGAATTTAACGGATCCGATCCTTGAAAAAAACACAATTTTTGAAGGCCACCCCAAAACTCAAAAAAACCCCCGGGTCCCCCCCCAATCGAGAAAAAAAAAACTTCCCCCTCGAAGATAGGCCCGATCCCTGCTTTGCATCAAGAATTTCCGGATCCCCATCAAACTTTAAAGGGCCTCGACTTGTTGATGATCTCGAGAAACCCAGAACATGCCAAAAACTAGAGGCCCTGTTTTTCCCCCACAAGCAAAAGGAGTACCTTGTCCCAAACCATTTGAATGGGGCCCGTTTTTCCCCTGAATTGTTCAGACCCATCCCCTTTCCCCATCAAACAGACAAGTGTTTGACTTGCTTTAGGAAACCCCCAATTTTTCCCCGAAACACCGCCCCTTTAAGGGGAACAAAGTTCACACAGCAAATCAGGAATCTCAGTGCCCCCAAAAATCTCCCGAGATGAGAGGTTTCCCGGGCTTGCTAAAACCATGCCAACTTTCCAAACCCCTCAAAGAGTTTCCTCAGCAAATATTGGAGGGCCCTAAATTTTGCTCCCCTCAAGGGGAAAAATAACAGGGACCCCTGACCAAAGAGGCGGATTTCTTCAGGGCTTATAAAACTCGTTTCATCTCAAAAGGGGAAAGGTTCTAAATCCGGGGGGGAAACCCTAGGAAGCTAGGCCCCCCCTCATTTCGACAATCTCACACCCTTTACCTTCGAGGTCGCGGGGTTAAACTCCTCAAAAGGTGAGGAGCTTTTTTCCCCTTGAACATTGAAGAAATCCCAATATCCCGGGGCTACTGAAAGGGGAAACCCTGGTCCCCCCTCCCGAGAAGCTCCTTTTTGCCTCCCAAGCCTCAAAGTTCCCTAGGGCCCCTCAAATAACGGATCCTGAGGTCCTGAAAAAACACAGTTTAAAGGGGATCCCACCAAAACTAGAAATACCCCAGGCCCCCGCCCAATCAAAAAAAAGGGGACTTTCCCCCCAAGAAAATGGGGCCGTTTCCCCTGCATTGCATCAGAGCAATCCCGGATCCCCAAAAAATTAAGGAGCCTCATTGTTTTTTATCTGGGAAACAACCCAGAAACGGGCCACAACAGAGGCCTGAGGTACCCCCAAAAAAGGGGAAAGGATACCTTCCCCAAATCCATTTTGAATGGGGCCCGTTTTTCCCTTTGTTTTTCAAGCCTCCCCTTTTTCCCCCCCATCAAACAGACAGTGGCTGACTTCTTTAGGAACCCCAAAGATTCCCGAAACCCCCGCCCTCTCGAGGAACACCAATTCAGCACAAAAATCGAATCTCAGTGTACCCCCAAATCTCCGAATGAGAGTTGACCGGCTTAGACTCAATAAAATTTCCAACTTCCAAACCCTAAAGAGGACTTCC
Organism: Odocoileus hemionus; assembly: GCA_020976825.1. Classification (NCBI taxonomy): domain Eukaryota; kingdom Metazoa; phylum Chordata; class Mammalia; order Artiodactyla; family Cervidae; genus Odocoileus; species Odocoileus hemionus. Next base: position 63,481,081 of record CM037425.1, read on the forward strand.
TCAGCAATAAATGTGAAAAGGGCCCTGTTTTGCTGCCTCAAGGGAAAAACAGGAGAAGGCCTGACTCAAAGAAGGACGTTTTTTCAGGGCTTAAATACGGGGCTCATTTTCACTCACAAGAGAAGGGATGTCTAAATTTCCCTTTGGGGAACACTAAGAAAGCATAGGCCCCCCCTCATTTCGAATAATCCCTCACATCCCTTTGACACCCAAGAGGCTGCAAATTCCTGCTTCAAAAGGTAGATGCCTGCCCCTTGAAATACAAAACCCCCAATATCCCTGGGGCTACTAAAAGGGGAACCTGGTCCCCCGCCTCACACGAGAACGCCCTTTTGCCCAAAGCCCCCAAAGTTCCTGGGGGTTCCCTGAACTAACAACCCGGCCCCCTGAAAAACAACAATTTTAAAGGGGCCCATCCCCCTAATTTGAAATTACCCCAGCCCCCTCCCATCAAAAAAACAGAGATTTCCCCAAAGGGGGAAAGAGGCCCGATTCCATGCTTGCATCAGAGCAACCCCCTGATCCCCATAAAAATTAAGGACCCCCCACTTGTTGATGATCTCGAGACGGAAACCCAAGAACCGTCAAAAATCTGGGGCCCCCGGGGTAAAACCAGAAATGAAAGGAGTCCATTTACCCCAAAAATCCATTAAAGGAGGCCCGATTCCCTGCATTGACTTCAAGCTCCCCCTTTCCCATCAAACAGACATGTGGATTCTTTAGGAACTCCAGAGTTTTCCCCCCAAAACACCCCCCCTTTCTGGAACACCAATTTCACACAGAAAATGGGGAATCCATGTCCCCCAAACCCCGGGAATGAGACGTTTCCCTGCCTGACTCAACTACCCAATTTTCAAACCCTCAAAGGGGCTTCTCCAGAAATAGTATGTGGGGGGTCCTGATTTGCTGCCCAAGTGGAAAAACAGAAACCTGACTCAAAAGAGGGGGTTTTCCTTGCATGCTTAAATCAGCTCCTTTCATCTCAAAAGAGGGGGGGATTCGAACCCCCTTTGGGGAAACTATAAAAAGGGGGGGCCCCGCTCATTCGACAAATGCCTCACACCCTTTGACCCCTCAAGAGGCGGTTCACTGCTCAAAAGGTAAAGAGGCCTGATTTCCTCTTGAAAATAAAGGGAATCCAATATCCCTGTGTCTGAAAGGGAACCGGGGTTCTCGCCTCACATCGAAAAGCCCCTTTTTGCCTGCAAAGCCCAAGAGATTCCTATTTGTCCCGTAACTAGACAAACCGGGCGCCTGAACAAAAAATTTTTTAAAAGGAAAACCCCCCCAAATCGGAATATACCCAAAGTCCCGCACACCTCGAAAACCATGGATCCCCCTGAATTAAATGAGGCCCGTTCCTGCATTGCATCAAGAAATTTTCCGGATCCCAAAACAGTAAGAGCTCGACTTGTATGGATCTCGAGACATCCCCAAAACCTGTCACAAGTCAAAGGGGACCTTGAGGTCCCCCCAGCAACGAAGGGCCCATGCCCCCCAAATAAATAAAGAGCCCGTTTTCCCGCAGCTCCAGACCCCACCCCCCTTTCCCACAAAAACGACCGCTTATTCCCTTTTGGGCAACCCCCAAATTTCCCCCGAAAACATCCCCAATCAAAGGGGAACACAATTTCACACAAAATTGGAGAATGCTTGTTCCCCCAAATTTTTTGGATGAGAGCTGATTCCCTGTTTTAGAAAAAGACTTTGCAAACTTCAAAAGCACTCAAAGGGGCTTCTCAAGCAATAGTTATTGGGAGGGCCCGAATTTGCTCCCTCAAGTGGAATATAAAAACAAACCTGACTGAAAGAGGGGGATTTCCTTGCGGGGCTTGATAAAAGTCTCTTCATCTCACAGAGAAAGGATCTGAACCTGAAAAATTCACAAAGGGTTTGGGGCCCCGCCTCTTTTCGACAAAAATCCCTCACTTTCCCTTTGACCTCGAAGAAAGCGGGTTCCTGGCTAAAAATGAGGGCCTTTTTTCCTCTTAAACTTTGAAGAAAAACCAATTTCCCTGTGGCTTAAAAGGGAAACCGGGGTCTCGCCTCACCTGGGAAAGCACCCTTTTTTCCCCGCAACCCCCCAAAATTTCCAAGGTGCCCCTCTAACTAACGGGAAACCCGGTGGAACAACTGATTTTAAGGGCATCCCCACCTCCCAAAAAAAGGCCCCTGTACAACCCTGAAAAAAACATGGCCCCCCCAAACAAAGGGGCCCACCCCCTTTGCATCAGGCTTCGGATCCCCCTCAAAAGTAAGAGCCTATTTTGAATTCAAACCCCCCAAAACCTGCACGGAAGGGGAACCTGATCACCCGCAATCGGGGGAGCCTTTTGCCCCAATGAAATGAGAGGGTCCCTCTTTACCCAACCACCCCCCTTTCCTAACAAAAAATGAAGGGCTTACCCTTTTAGGAAAATTTTTCCCCCGGGCCCCCCAAGCTAAAAGAAAACAATTCCCCAAAATAAAGATGCCCCCGTTCCCGGGTTGGGAATGGAGCTTTTCCCCGGCTTAGACTTAAGCCCCGTTTCCCCAAATTTCCCAACAACCCCCAAGATTTCCCAATCAAAAAATTATGGGGGGGACCCAGACCCCCAAGGGAAATACACCAAATAAAAAACAAGACCTTCCGGCTTGAATCAGCCCTTTTTCATCCAAAAGAAAAACGACCCCTGGGACCCCCCAGAAACCAAGTCCCCCCCAAACATTTTTCCCAAAATTTTTAAACACATGAAGCCTCGGTTTTCACTGTTCAAAATTAAAACTTGTCTGATTCCTTTTAACAAGAAGGAACCCAAAATTTCCGAGCATTAAAATGGGAATTCCCCCCCAAAGAGAGTCCCTTTTTCGCCCAAAGGGGGTTTTTTTCCCCGAACAACCCAATGGGAAGAGGCGGAATTCCTTCGGGGTTTGATACAGTCTCTTTCATTCACAAGAAAAGGGGATGTCTGAACCCCCTTTTGAACCAGGAAACCAAAGCCCCCCCTTATTTCGCCCAATGCCCACACCCCTTTTTGAAAACTCAAAGGGTCGCTTTTCCTGCTTCAAAAAAGGTAGGCCTGATCCCTTGAACATTGAAAAAAACCAAATCCCTGTGGCAGGGGAAAGGGGAAACTGTCCCCCCCCCTCGAGAACTTTTCCCCTCCCAAGCCGAAAAATTCTGGGGTTCCCCCTTTAACTAACGGGAACCTTGCTCCTGAACAAACAATTTTGAAGGCCATTCCCCTAATTGTTTCCCCGAGAACAACATCCCAAGTCTAGAGGAACACCAATTTCAGCACAGCAAATCGAAGAATGCTCCGTTTACCCCAAAATGGTCTCGAGATGAGAGCTGATTCCCTGCCTTAGACTAACACGTTTATGCCAACTTTCCACAAGCAACTCAAGAGGAGGCTTCTCTCAGCAATAGATATATGGGGGGGGTCCTCTGAGTTTGCTGCCTCAGGTGGAATATACACCGAGAAGCCCTGACTCGAAAGGAGGACGATTTCCTTGCAGTGGCTTGAATACAGGGTCGTCTTTCATCTCACAAGAAGAAGGGATGTCTGAATCCCCTGTGGAGACAGTAGAGAAAGCCATAGGTCCCCGGCTCATTTCGACGGAATGCTCACATCCCTTTGACACTCGAGAGGCATCGCGGAGTTCACTGCTTCAAAAGTTGACGATGCTGACTCCTCTTGAACATTGATAGGAATCCCAATATCCCTGTGGCTACTGGAAAGGGAACTGGTCTCCAGCCTCACCTCGAGAAGCGTCCTTTTGCCCTGCCAAGCCTCGAAGAATTCCTGAGGTGTCCCTCGTAACTAGACAGGAGTCCTGAGGTCATTGCTGAACAAACACGAGTTTGAAGGGCCATTCCCCCCTAACTCGAGAATATACCCAAGGTCCCGCCACAACTCGAGAAAACCATGAGACTTCCCCCCCTCGAAGTGAGTTGTGAGCCCGATTCCCCTGCATTGCATGCAGAGCAATTCCGTGATCCCCATCAAACATGTAAGGAGCCTCGACTTGCTTGATGGATCTCGAGACAGTCCCCAAGAACACTGTCACAAGTCTAGAGGGGACCCTGAGGTCACCCAGCAACGCGAAGGAGTACCTTGTACCCCAAATGAACTTGAGATGATGCCCGATTCCCTGCATTGACTTCAGAGCCATCCCCCTTTCCCCATCAAACAGGACCAGTAGCTTGACTTGCTTTAGGAAACTCCATGATTCCCAGAGAACAACATCCCAAGTCTAGAGGAACACTAAGTTCAGCACAGCAAATCGAGGAATGCTCAGTGTACCCCCAAATTGTCTCGAGATGAGAGCTGATTTCCTGGCTTAGACTCAAGACGTTTGCCAACTTTCCACAAGCACATCAATAGGAGGCTTCTCTCAGCAATAGATTATGTGGGGGGTCCCTGAGTTTGCTGCCTCAAGTGGAATATACAGCGAGAATCCCTGACTCGAAAGGAGGCCGGATTTCCTTGCAGTTGCTTGAATACAGGGTCGTCTTTCATCTCACAAGAAGAAAGGGATGTCTGAATCCCCTGTGGAGTCCCTAGAGAAAGCCATAGGGCACCGCATCATTTCGACGGAATGCCTCACATCCCTTTGACACTCGAGAGGTCAAGCAGGGTTCACTGCTTCAAAAGGTGACGATGCCTGACTCTTCTTGAACATTGATAGAAAACCAATATCCCTGTGCCTACAGGAAAGGGAACCTGGGTCTCCACCTCACCTCGAGAAGCATCCTTTTGCCCTGCCAAGCCTCGAAGAGATTCCTAAGGTGTCCCTCGTAAACTAGACAGGAGTCCTGAGGTCGCTGAACAAACACGAGTTTTGAAGGGCTATCCCCACCATAATTCGAGAATATACCCCAGGTCCCCGCCACACTCGAGAAAAAAAATGAGACTTCCCCCTCGAAGTGAGATGAGGCCCGATTCCCTGCATTGCATGCAGAGCAATTCCGTGATCCCCATCAAACATGTAAGGAGCCTCGACTTGCTTGATGGATCTCGAGACAGTCCCCAAGAACACTGTCACAAGTCTAGAGGGACCCTGAGGTCACCCCGAGCAACGCGAAGGAGGAGCTACCATTGTACCCCAATGAACATTGAGATGACGCCCGATTCCCTGCATTGACTCCAGAGCCATCCCCCTTTCCTCATGAAACATGACGAGAGGCTTGACTTCCTTTAGGCAACTCCACTGTTTCCCCGAGAACAACATCCCAAGTCTAGAGGAACACGAATTTCAGCACAGCAACTCGAAGAATGCTCCATTTACCCAAAATCGTCGGGAGATGAGAGCTGATTTCCTGGCCTAGACTTAAGACGTTTGCAAACTTTCCACAAGCAACTCAAGAGGAGGTTTTCTCGCATCAATAGATATATGGGCGAGACCTCGAGTTTGCTGCCTCAGGTGGAATATACACCGAGAAGCCCTGACTCGAAAGGAGACGATTTCCTTGCAGTGACTTGAATACAGGGTCGTCTTTCATCTCACAAGAAGAAGGGATGTCTGAATCCCCTGTGGAGTCCCTAGAGAAAGCCATAGATACCCGAATCATTTCGACGGAATGCTTCACATCGTTTGAGACCTCGAGAGCCATGCGGAGTTCACTGCTTCAAAATTTGACGATGTCTGACTCCTCTTGAGCATTGATAGGAATCTCAATATCCCTGTAGCTATCGGAATGGGACCCTGGGTCTCCCGCCTCACCTCAAGAAGCGTCCCTTTTGCCCTGCCAAGCCTCGAAGAAGTTCTTGAGGTGTCCCCGTAACTACACAGGAGTCCTGAGGTCCTTGAACAAACACGAATTTTGAAGTCCATCACCACCGTAACTCGAGAATATACCCCAGGTCCCCGGCGCAACTCAGAAAAAACAATGAGACTTCCCCCTCGAGGTGAGATGAGGCCCGATTCCACTGCATTGCATGCAGTGCAATTCCGTGATCCCCATCAAACATCTAAGGAGCCTCGACTTGCTTGATGTATCTCGAGACAGGCCCCAAGAACACTGTCACAATCCTAGAGGGTCCCTGAGGTCACCCCAGCAACAAGAAGTTGTACCATATACCCCTAAATCCACTTGAGATGAGGCCCGATTCCCCTGCATTAAATTCAGAGCCATCCCCCTTTCCCATCAAACAGGACCAGTGGCTTGACTTGCTTTAGGCAACTCCAGAGATTCCCGGAGAACACCGTCCCTCGTCTAGAGGAACACAAAGTTCAGCACAGCAAATCGACGAATGCTCAGTGTACCCCAAATCGTCTCGAGATGAGAGCTGATTCCCTGGCTTAGACTCAATTCATATGCCAACTATCCATAAGCCCCTCAAGAGGAGGCTTCTCTCAACAATAGGTATGTGAGAAGGTCGCTGAGTGTGCTGCCTCAAGTGAAATAAACACGGAGAAGGCCTGACTCGAAAGGAGGACGGAATTCCTTGCAGCGGCTTGAATACAGGCTCATCTTTCATCTCACAAGAAGAAGGGATATCTGAATCCCCTGTGGAGACACTAGAGAAAACCATAGTACCCCGCCTCTATTCGACATAATGCCTCACCTTTGACACCTCGAGAGGATCGCGAAATTCACTGCATCAAAAGGTGACGATGCCTGACTCCTCTTGAACATTGACAGGAATCCCAATATCCCTTTGGCACTGGAACGTGAAGCTGGGTCTCCAGCCTCACATCGAGAAGCGTCCCTTTTGTCCTGCCAAGCCTCGAAGAGATTACTGAGGTGTCCCTCGTAAATAGACAGGAGTCCTGGCGTCGCTGAACAAACACGAGTTTTGAAGGGCCATCCCCGCCCTAAGTCGAGAATATAGCCCAAGTGCCCGCCACACCACGTGAAAACCATGAGAGTTCCCCCTAGAAGTGAGATGAGGCCCGATTCCGCTGCATTGCATGCAGAGCAATTCCGTGATCCTCATGAAACATGTAAGGAGCCTCGACTTGCTTGATGGTGGATCTCGAGACAGTCCCCAAGAACACTGTCACAAGTCTAGAGGGACCCTGAGGTCACCCCAGTAACGTGAAGGATCTCCATGTACCCCAAATCAACTTGAGATGAGGCCCGATTCCCCTTCATTGACTCCAGAGCCATCCCCCGTTCCTCACCAAACACGACGAGCGGCTTGACTTCCTTTAGGCAACTCCAATGTTTCCCCGAGAACAACATCCCAAGTCTAGAGGAACAAGAATTTCAGCACAGCAACTCGAAGAATGCTCCGTTTACACAAAATGGTCTGGAGATGAGAGCTGATTCCCTGGCTTAGACTTAAGACGTTTGCCAACTTTCCAGAAGCACATCAATAGGGGGATTCTCTCATCAATAGATATGTGGGAGGGACCTTGAGTTTGCTGCCTCAAGTGGAATATAGACCGAGAAGCCCTGACTCTAAAGAAGACAATTTCCTTGCAGTGGCTTGAATACAGGGTCGTCTTATATCTCACAAGAATAAGGGATATCTGAATCCCCTCTGGAGTTCCTAGAGAAAGCCATAGGTCCCCGCCTCTTTTCGTCGGTATGCTTCACATCCCTTTGACACCTCGAGAGGCATGCGGAGTTCACTGCTTCAAAAGTTGACGATATCTGAGTCCTCTTGAACATTGATAGGAACTTCAATATCACTGTAGCTACTCGAATGGGACACTTGGTCTCCCGCCTCACCTCGAGAAGCGTCCCTTTTGCCCTGCCAAGCCTCGAAGAGGTTCCTGAGGTGTCCCTCGTAACTACACAGGAGTCCTGAGGTCCTTGAACAAACACGAATTTTGAAGGGCCATTCCCACCCTAACTCGAAAATATATCCCAGGTCCCCGCCGCAACTCGAGAAAAACCATAAGAGTTCCCCCTCGAGTGAGATGAGGCCCTATTCCACTGCATTGCATGCAGAGTAACTCCGTGATCCCCATCAAACATCTAAGGAGCCTCGACTTGCTTGATTTATCTCGAGACAGGCCCCAAGAACACTGTCACAAATCTAGAGGGTCCCTGAGGTTGCCCCAGCAACACAAAGGAGTACCTTGTACCCCAAATCCACTTGAAATGATGCCCGATTCCCCTGCATTGATTTCAGAGCCATCCCCCTTTCCCCATCAAACAGGACCAGTAGCTTGACTTGCTTTAGGAAACTCCATAGATTCCCAGAGAACACCGTCCCTCATGTAGAGGAACACTAAGTTCAGCACAGCAAATCGAGGAATGCTCAGTGTACCCCAAATTGTCTCGAGATGAGAGCTGATATCCTGGCTTAGACTCAAGACGCATGCCAACTTTCCAGAAGCACATCAATAGGAGTATTCTCTCAGCAATAATTATGTGGGAGGGTCCCTGAATTTGCTGCCTCAAGTGGAATATACAGCGAGAATCCCTGACTCGAAAGGAGGCCGGATTTCCTTGCAGTTGCTTGAGTACAAGCTCGTCTTTCATCTCACAAGCTGAAAGGATGCCTGAATACCCTGTGGAATCCCTAGTGAGAGTCCTAGGGCACCGCATCATTTCGACGGAATGCCTCACATCCCTTTGACACTTCGATGGTCAAGCAGGGTTAACTGCCTCATAAGGTGATGAGGCGTGATTCTTCTTGAACATTGATAGAAATACCAATATCCCTGTGCCTACAGGAAAGGGAAACCTGGGTCTCCCACCTCACTTCGAGAAGCATCGCTTTTTTGCCTGCCAAGCCTCGAAGAGATTCTAAGGTGTCCATCGTAATAGACTGGAGTCCTGAGGTCGCTGAACAAACACGAGTTTTGAAGGGCTATCCCCCACCATAATTCGAGAATATACCCAGGTCCCCGCCACAACTCGAGAAAAAAAAATGGGACTTCCCCCTCGAAGCAAGATGAGGCCCGATTCCCTGCATTACATACAGAGCAATTCCGCGATCCCCATCAAACACGTAAGGAGCCTCGACTTGTTTGATGGATCTCGAGACAGTCCGCTAGAACACTGGCACAAGTCTAGAGGGACCCTGAGGTCACCCCAGCAACGCGAAGGGGAATATTGAACCCCTAATGAACATGAGATGACGCCCGATTCCCATGCATTGACTCCAGAGCCATCCCCCTTTCCTCATGAAACATGACGAGAGGCTTGACTTCCTTTAGGCAACTCCACTGTTTCCCCGAGAACAACATCCCAAGTCTAGAGGAACACGAATTTCAGCACAGCAACTCGAAGAATGCTCCATTTACCCAAAATCGTCGGGAGATGAGAGCTGATTTCCTGGCCTAGACTTAAGACGTTTGCAAACTTTCCACAAGCAACTCAAGAGGAGGTTTCTCGCATCAATAGATATATGGGCGAGACCTCGAGTTTGCTGCCTCAGGTGGAATATACACCGAGAAGCCCTGACTCGAAAGGAGACGATTTCCTTGCAGTGACTTGAATACAGGGTCGTCTTTCATCTCACAAGAAGAAGGGATGTCTGAATCCCCTGTGGAGTCCCTAGAGAAAGCCATAGATACCCGAATCATTTCGACGGAACGCTTCACATCGTTTGAGACCTCGAGAGCCATGCGGAGTTCACTGCTTCAAAATTTGACGATGTCTGACTCCTCTTGAGCATTGATAGGAATCTCAATATCCCTGTAGCTATCGGAATGGGACCCTGGGTCTCCCGCCTCACCTCAAGAAGCGTCCCTTTTGCCCTGCCAAGCCTCGAAGAAGTTCTTGAGGTGTCCCTCGTAACTACACAGGAGTCCTGAGGTCCTTGAACAAACACGAATTTTGAAGTCCATCACCACCGTAACTCGAGAATATACCCCAGGTCCCCGGCGCAACTCAGGAAAAACAATGAGACTTCCCCCTCGAGGTGAGATGAGGCCCGATTCCACTGCATTGCATGCAGTGCAATTCCGTGATCCCCATCAAACATCTAAGGAGCCTCGACTTGCTTGATGTATCTCGAGACAGGCCCCAAGAACACTGTCACAATCCTAGAGGGTCCCTGAGGTCACCCCAGCAACAAGAAGTTGTACCATATACCCTAAATCCACTTGAGATGAGGCCCGATTCCCCTGCATTAAATTCAGAGCCATCCCCCTTTCCCCATCAAACAGGACCAGTGGCTTGACTTGCTTTAGGCAACTCCAGAGATTCCCGGAGAACACCGTCCCTCGTCTAGAGGAACACAAAGTTCAGCACAGCAAATCGACGAATGCTCAGTGTACCCCAAATCGTCTCGAGATGAGAGCTGATTCCCTGGCTTAGACTCAATTCATATGCCAACTATCCATAAGCCCCTCAAGAGGAGGCTTCTCTCAACAATAGGTATGTGAGAAGGTCGCTGAGTGTGCTGCCTCAAGTGAAATAAACACGGAGAAGGCCTGACTCGAAAGGAGGACGGAATTCCTTGCAGCGGCTTGAATACAGGCTCATCTTTCATCTCACAAGAAGAAGGGATATCTGAATCCCCTGTGGAGACACTAGAGAAAACCATAGTACCCCGCCTCTATTCGACATAATGCCTCACCTTTGACACCTCGAGAGGATCGCGAAATTCACTGCATCAAAAGGTGACGATGCCTGACTCCTCTTGAACATTGACAGGAATCCCAATATCCCTTTGGCACTGGAACGTGAAGCTGGGTCTCCAGCCTCACATCGAGAAGCGTCCCTTTTGTCCTGCCAAGCCTCGAAGAGATTACTGAGGTGTCCCTCGTAAATAGACAGGAGTCCTGGCGTCGCTGAACAAACACGAGTTTTGAAGGGCCATCCCCGCCCTAAGTCGAGAATATAGCCCAAGTGCCCGCCACACCACGTGAAAACCATGAGAGTTCCCCCTAGAAGTGAGATGAGGCCCGATTCCGCTGCATTGCATGCAGAGCAATTCCGTGATCCTCATGAAACATGTAAGGAGCCTCGACTTGCATGATGGATCTCGAGACAGTCCCCAAGAACACTGTCACAAGTCTAGAGGGACCCTGAGGTCACCCCAGTAACGTGAAGGATCTCCATGTACCCCAAATCAACTTGAGATGAGGCCCGATTCCCCTTCATTGACTCCAGAGCCATCCCCCGTTCCTCACCAAACACGACGAGCGGCTTGACTTCCTTTAGGCAACTCCAATGTTTCCCCGAGAACAACATCCCAAGTCTAGAGGAACAAGAATTTCAGCACAGCAACTCGAAGAATGCTCCGTTTACACAAAATGGTCTGGAGATGAGAGCTGATTCCCTGGCTTAGACTTAAGACGTTTGCCAACTTTCCAGAAGCACATCAATAGGGGGATTCTCTCATCAATAGATATGTGGGAGGGACCTTGAGTTTGCTGCCTCAAGTGGAATATAGACCGAGAAGCCCTGACTCTAAAGAAGACAATTTCCTTGCAGCGGCTTGAATACAGGGTCGTCTTATATCTCACAAGAATAAGGGATATCTGAATCCCCTCTGGAGTTCCTAGAGAAAGCCATAGGTCCCCGCCTCTTTTCGTCGGTATGCTTCACATCCCTTTGACACCTCGAGAGGCATGCGGAGTTCACTGCTTCAAAAGTTGACGATATCTGAGTCCTCTTGAACATTGATAGGAACTTCAATATCACTGTAGCTACTCGAATGGGACACTTGGTCTCCCGCCTCACCTCGAGAAGCGTCCCTTTTGCCCTGCCAAGCCTCGAAGAGGTTCCTGAGGTGTCCCTCGTAACTACACAGGAGTCCTGAGGTCCTTGAACAAACACGAATTTTGAAGGGCCATTCCCACCCTAACTCGAAAATATATCCCAGGTCCCCGCCGCAACTCGAGAAAAACCATAAGAGTTCCCCCTCGAGTGAGATGAGGCCCTATTCCACTGCATTGCATGCAGAGTAACTCCGTGATCCCCATCAAACATCTAAGGAGCCTCGACTTGCTTGATTTATCTCGAGACAGGCCCCAAGAACACTGTCACAAATCTAGAGGGTCCCTGAGGTTGCCCCAGCAACACAAAGGAGTACCTTGTACCCCAAATCCACTTGAAATGATGCCCGATTCCCCTGCATTGATTTCAGAGCCATCCCCCTTTCCCCATCAAACAGGACCAGTAGCTTGACTTGCTTTAGGAAACTCCATAGATTCCCAGAAACACCGTCCCTCATGTAGAGGAACACTAAGTTCAGCACAGCAAATCGAGGAATGCTCAGTGTACCCCAAAATGTCTCGAGATGAGAGCTGATACCCTGGCTTAGACTCAAGACGCATGCCAACTTTCCAGAAGCACATCAATAGGAGTATTCTCTCAGCAATAATTATGTGGGAGGGTCCCTGAATTTGCTGCCTCAAGTGGAATATACAGCGAGAATCCCTGACTCGAAAGGAGGCCGGATTTCCTTGCAGTTGCTTGAGTACAAGCTCGTCTTTCATCTCACAAGCTGAAAGGATGCCTGAATACCCTGTGGAATCCCTAGTGAGAGTCCTAGGGCACCGCATCATTTCGACGGAATGCCTCACATCCCTTTGACACTTCGATGGTCAAGCAGGGTTAACTGCCTCATAAGGTGATGAGGCGTGATTCTTCTTGAACATTGATAGAAATACCAATATCCCTGTGCCTACAGGAAAGGGAACCTGGGTCTCCCACCTCACTTCGAGAAGCATCGCTTTAGGCCTGCCAAGCCTCGAAGAGATTCCTAAGGTGTCCATCGTAATTAGACTGGAGTCCTGAGGTCGCTGAACAAACACGAGTTTTGAAGGGCTATCCCCACCATAATTCGAGAATATACCGCAGGTCCCCGCCACAACTCGAGAAAAACAATGGGACTTCCCCCTCGAAGCAAGATGAGGCCCGATTCCCCTGCATTACATACAGAGCAATCCCGCGATCCCCATCAAACACGTAAGGAGCCTCGACTTGTTTGATGGATCTCGAGACAGTCCGCTAGAACACTGGCACAAGTCTAGAGGGACGCTGAGGTCACCCGAGCAACGCGAAGGGGAATATTGAACCACTAATGAACATGAGATGACGCCCGATTCCCATGCATTGACTCCAGAGCCATCCCCCTTTCCTCATGAAACATGACGAGAGGCTTGACTTCCTTTAGGCAACTCCACTGTTTCCCCGAGAACAACATCCCAAGTCTAGAGGAACACGAATTTCAGCACAGCAACTCGAAGAATGCTCCATTTACCCAAAATCGTCGGGAGATGAGAGCTGATTTCCTGGCCTAGACTTAAGACGTTTGCAAACTTTCCACAAGCAACTCAAGAGGAGGTTTCTCGCATCAATAGATATATGGGCGAGACCTCGAGTTTGCTGCCTCAGGTGGAATATACACCGAGAAGCCCTGACTCGAAAGGAGACGATTTCCTTGCAGTGACTTGAATACAGGGTCGTCTTTCATCTCACAAGAAGAAGGGATGTCTGAATCCCCTGTGGAGTCCCTAGAGAAAGCCATAGATACCCGAATCATTTCGACGGAACGCTTCACATCGTTTGAGACCTCGAGAGCCATGCGGAGTTCACTGCTTCAAAATTTGACGATGTCTGACTCCTCTTGAGCATTGATAGGAATCTCAATATCCCTGTAGCTATCGGAATGGGACCCTGGGTCTCCCGCCTCACCTCAAGAAGCGTCCCTTTTGCCCTGCCAAGCCTCGAAGAAGTTCTTGAGGTGTCCCTCGTAACTACACAGGAGTCCTGAGGTCCTTGAACAAACACGAATTTTGAAGTCCATCACCACCGTAACTCGAGAATATACCCCAGGTCCCCGGCGCAACTCAGGAAAAACAATGAGACTTCCCCCTCGAGGTGAGATGAGGCCCGATTCCACTGCATTGCATGCAGTGCAATTCCGTGATCCCCATCAAACATCTAAGGAGCCTCGACTTGCTTGATGTATCTCGAGACAGGCCCCAAGAACACTGTCACAATCCTAGAGGGTCCCTGAGGTCACCCCAGCAACAAGAAGTTGTACCATATACCCTAAATCCACTTGAGATGAGGCCCGATTCCCCTGCATTAAATTCAGAGCCATCCCCCTTTCCCCATCAAACAGGACCAGTGGCTTGACTTGCTTTAGGCAACTCCAGAGATTCCCGGAGAACACCGTCCCTCGTCTAGAGGAACACAAAGTTCAGCACAGCAAATCGACGAATGCTCAGTGTACCCCAAATCGTCTCGAGATGAGAGCTGATTCCCTGGCTTAGACTCAATTCATATGCCAACTATCCATAAGCCCCTCAAGAGGAGGCTTCTCTCAACAATAGGTATGTGAGAAGGTCGCTGAGTGTGCTGCCTCAAGTGAAATAAACACGGAGAAGGCCTGACTCGAACGGAGGACGGAATTCCTTGCAGCGGCTTGAATACAGGCTCATCTTTCATCTCACAAGAAGAAGGGATATCTGAATCCCCTGTGGAGACACTAGAGAAAACCATAGTACCCCGCCTCTATTCGACATAATGCCTCACCTTTGACACCTCGAGAGGATCGCGAAATTCACTGCATCAAAAGGTGACGATGCCTGACTCCTTTTGAACATTGACAGGAATCCCAATATCCCTTTGGCACTGGAACGTGAAGCTGGGTCTCCAGCCTCACATCGAGAAGCGTCCCTTTTGTCCTGCCAAGCCTCGAAGAGATTACTGAGGTGTCCCTCGTAAATAGACAGCAGTCCTGGCGTCGCTGAACAAACACGAGTTTTGAAGGGCCATCCCCGCCCTAAGTCGAGAATATAGCCCAAGTGCCCGCCACACCACGTGAAAACCATGAGAGTTCCCCCTAGAAGTGAGATGAGGCCCGATTCCGCTGCATTGCATGCAGAGCAATTCCGTGATCCTCATGAAACATGTAAGGAGCCTCGACTTGCATGATGGATCTCGAGACAGTCCCCAAGAACACTGTCACAAGTCTAGAGGGACCCTGAGGTCACCCCAGTAACGTGAAGGATCTCCATGTACCCCAAATCAACTTGAGATGAGGCCCGATTCCCCTTCATTGACTCCAGAGCCATCCCCCGTTCCTCACCAAACACGACGAGCGGCTTGACTTCCTTTAGGCAACTCCAATGTTTCCCCGAGAACAACATCCCAAGTCTAGAGGAACAAGAATTTCAGCACAGCAACTCGAAGAATGCTCCGTTTACACAAAATGGTCTGGAGATGAGAGCTGATTCCCTGGCTTAGACTTAAGACGTTTGCCAACTTTCCAGAAGCACATCAATAGGGGGATTCTCTCATCAATAGATATGTGGGAGGGACCTTGAGTTTGCTGCCTCAAGTGGAATATAGACCGAGAAGCCCTGACTCTAAAGAAGACAATTTCCTTGCAGTGGCTTGAATACAGGGTCGTCTTATATCTCACAAGAATAAGGGATATCTGAATCCCCTCTGGAGTTCCTAGAGAAAGCCATAGGTCCCCGCCTCTTTTCGTCGGTATGCTTCACATCCCTTTGACACCTCGAGAGGCATGCGGAGTTCACTGCTTCAAAAGTTGACGATATCTGAGTCCTCTTGAACATTGATAGGAACTTCAATATCACTGTAGCTACTCGAATGGGACACTTGGTCTCCCGCCTCACCTCGAGAAGCGTCCCTTTTGCCCTGCCAAGCCTCGAAGAGGTTCCTGAGGTGTCCCTCGTAACTACACAGGAGTCCTGAGGTCCTTGAACAAACACGAATTTTGAAGGGCCATTCCCACCATAACTCGAAAATATATCCCAGGTCCCCGCCGCAACTCGAGAAAAACCATAAGAGTTCCCCCTCGAGTGAGATGAGGCCCTATTCCACTGCATTGCATGCAGAGTAACTCCGTGATCCCCATCAAACATCTAAGGAGCCTCGACTTGCTTGATTTATCTCGAGACAGGCCCCAAGAACACTGTCACAAATCTAGAGGGTCCCTGAGGTTGCCCCAGCAACACAAAGGAGTACCTTGTACCCCAAATCCACTTGAAATGATGCCCGATTCCCCTGCATTGACTTCAGAGCCATCCCCCTTTCCCCATCAAACAGGACCAGTAGCTTGACTTGCTTTAGGAAACTCCATAGATTTCCAGAGAACACCGTCCCTCATGTAGAGGAACACTAAGTTCAGCACAGCAAATCGAGGAATGCTCAGTGTACCCCAAATTGTCTCGAGATGAGAGCTGATACCCTGGCTTAGACTCAAGACGCATGCCAACTTTCCAGAAGCACATCAATAGGAGTATTCTCTCAGCAATAATTATGTGGGAGGGTCCCTGAATTTGCTGCCTCAAGTGGAATATACAGCGAGAATCCCTGACTCGAAAGGAGGCCGGATTTCCTTGCAGTTGCTTGAGTACAAGCTCGTCTTTCATCTCACAAGCTGAAAGGATGCCTGAATACCCTGTGGAATCCCTAGTGAGAGTCCTAGGGCACCGCATCATTTCGACGGAATGCCTCACATCCCTTTGACACTTCGATGGTCAAGCAGGGTTAACTGCCTCATAAGGTGATGAGGCGTGATTCTTCTTGAACATTGATAGAAATACCAATATCCCTGTGCCTACAGGAAAGGGAACCTGGGTCTCCCACCTCACTTCGAGAAGCATCGCTTTAGGCCTGCCAAGCCTCGAAGAGATTCCTAAGGTGTCCATCGTAATTAGACTGGAGTCCTGAGGTCGCTGAACAAACACGAGTTTTGAAGGGCTATCCCCACCATAATTCGAGAATATACCGCAGGTCCCCGCCACAACTCGAGAAAAACAATGGGACTTCCCCCTCGAAGCAAGATGAGGCCCGATTCCCCTGCATTACATACAGAGCAATCCCGCGATCCCCATCAAACACGTAAGGAGCCTCGACTTGTTTGATGGATCTCGAGACAGTCCGCTAGAACACTGGCACAAGTCTAGAGGGACGCTGAGGTCACCCGAGCAACGCGCGAAGGGGAATATTGAACCACTAATGAACATGAGATGACGCCCGATTCCCATGCATTGACTCCAGAGCCATCCCCCTTTCCTCATGAAACATGACGAGAGGCTTGACTTCCTTTAGGCAACTCCACTGTTTCCCCGAGAACAACATCCCAAGTCTAGAGGAACACGAATTTCAGCACAGCAACTCGAAGAATGCTCCATTTACCCAAAATCGTCGGGAGATGAGAGCTGATTTCCTGGCTAGACTTAAGACGTTTGCAAACTTTCCACAAGCAACTCAAGAGGAGGTTCTCTCGCATCAATAGATATATGGGCGAGACCTCGAGTTTGCTGCCTCAGGTGGAATATACACCGAGAAGCCCTGACTCGAAAGGAGACGATTTCCTTGCAGTGACTTGAATACAGGGTCGTCTTTCATCTCACAAGAAGAAGGGATGTCTGAATCCCCTGTGGAGTCCCTAGAGAAAGCCATAGATACCCGAATCATTTCGACGGAACGCTTCACATCGTTTGAGACCTCGAGAGCCATGCGGAGTTCACTGCTTCAAAATTTGACGATGTCTGACTCCTCTTGAGCATTGATAGGAATCTCAATATCCCTGTAGCTATCTGGAATGGGACCCTGGGTCTCCCGCCTCACCTCAAGAAGCGTCCCTTTTGCCCTGCCAAGCCTCGAAGAAGTTCTTGAGGTGTCCCTCGTAACTACACAGGAGTCCTGAGAGTCCTTGAACAAACACGAATTTTGAAGTCCATCACCACCGTAACTCGAGAATATACCCCAGGTCCCCGGCGCAACTCAGGAAAAACAATGAGACTTCCCCCTCGAGGTGAGATGAGGCCCGATTCCACTGCATTGCATGCAGTGCAATTCCGTGATCCCCATCAAACATCTAAGGAGCCTCGACTTGCTTGATGTATCTCGAGACAGGCCCCAAGAACACTGTCACAATCCTAGAGGGTCCCTGAGGTCACCCCAGCAACAAGAAGTTGTACCATATACCCTAAATCCACTTGAGATGAGGCCCCCGATTCCCCTGCATTAAATTCAGAGCCATCCCCCTTTCCCCATCAAACAGGACCAGTGGCTTGACTTGCTTTAGGCAACTCCAGAGATTCCCGGAGAACACACGTCCCTCGTCTAGAGGAACACAAAGTTCAGCACAGCAAATCGACGAATGCTCAGTGTACCCCAAATCGTCTCGAGATGAGAGCTGATTCCCTGGCTTAGACTCAAGACATATGCCAACTTCCATAAGCCCCTCAAGAGGAGGCTTCTCTCAACAATAGGTATGTGAGAAGGTCGCTGAGTGTGCTGCCTCAAGTGAAATATACACGGAGAAGGCCTGACTCGAAAGGAGGACGGAATTCCTTGAAGTGGCTTGAATACAGGCTCATCTTTCATCTCACAAGAAGAAGGGATATCTGAATCCCCTGTGGGACACTAGAGAAAACCATAGTACCCCGCCTCATTTCGACATAATGCCTCACCTTTGACACCTCGAGAGGATCGCGAAATTCACTGCATCAAAAGTGACGATGCCTGACTCCTCTTGAACATTGACAGGAATCCCAATATCCCTTTGGCACTGGAACGTGAAGCTGGGTCTCCAGCCTCACATCGAGAAGCGTCCCTTTTGTCCTGCCAAGCCTCGAAGAGATTACTGAGGTGTCCCTCGTAAATAGACAGGAGTCCTGGCGTCGCTGAACAAACACGAGTTTTGAAGGGCCATCCCCGCCCTAAGTCGAGAATATAGCCCAAGTCCCGCCACACCACGTCGAGAAAAACATGAGAGTTCCCCCTAGAAGTGAGATGAGGCCCGATTCCGCTGCATTGCATGCAGAGCAATTCCGTGATCCTCATGAAACATGTAAGGAGCCTCGACTTGCATGATGGATCTCGAGACAGTCCCCAAGAACACTGTCACAAACCTAGAGGGACCCTGAGGTCACCCCAGCAACGTGAAGGATCTCCATGTACCCCAAATCAACTTGAGATGAGGCCCGATTCCCCTGCATTGACTCCAGAGCCATCCCCCTTTCCTCATCAAACACGACGAGTGGCTTGACTTCCTTTAGGCAACTCCAATGTTTCCCCGAGAAAAACATCCCAAGTCTAGAGGAACAAGAAGTTCAGCACAGCAACTCGAAGAATGCTCCGTTTACCCAAATGGTCTGGAGATGAGAGCTGATTCCCTGGCTTAGACTTAAGACGTTTGCCAACTTTCCAGAAGCACATCAATAGGGGGATTCTCTCATCAATAGATATGTGGGAGGGACCTGAGTTTGCTGCCTCAAGTGGAATATACACCGAGAAGCCCTGACTCGAAAGGAGACAATTTCCTTGCAGCGGCTTGAATACAGGGTTCGTCTTTCATCTCACAAGAATAAGGGATGTCTGAATCCCCTGTGGAGTTCCTAGAGAAAGCCATAGGTCCCCGCCTCATTTTCGACGGTAATGCTTCACATCCCTTTGACACCTCGAGAGGCATGCGAGTTCACTGCTTCAAAAGTTGACGATGCCTGACTCCTCTTGAACATTGATAGGAAACTCAATATCCCTGTAGCTATTCGAATGGGACACTGGGTCTCCCGCCTCACCTCGAGAAGCGTCCCTTTTGCCCTGCCAAGCCTCGAAGAGGTTCCTGAGGTGTCCCTCGTAACTACACAGGAGTCCTGAGGTCCTGAACAAACACGAATTTTGAAGGGCCATTCCCACCATAACTCGAGAATATATCCCAGGTCCCCGCCGCAACTCGAGAAAAACCATAAGAGTTCCCCCTCGAGTGAGATGAGGCCCGATTCCCTGCATTGCATGCAGAGCAATTCCGTGATCCCCATCAAACATCTAAGGAGCCTCGACTTGCTTGATGGATCTCGAGACAGTCCCCAAGAACACTGTCACAAATCTAGAGGGTCCCTGAGGTTGCCCCAGCAACACGAAGGAGTACCTTGTACCCCAAATCCACTTGAGATGATGCCCGATTCCCTGCATTGACTTCAGAGCCATCCCCCTTTCCCCATCAAACAGACCAGTAGCTTGACTTGCTTTAGGCAACTCCAGAGATTCCCCAGAGAACACCGTCCCTCATGTCTAGAGGAACACAAAGTTCAGCACAGCAAATCGAGGAATGCTCAGTGTACCCCAAATCGTCTCGAGATGAGAGCTGATTCCCTGGCTTAGACTCAAGACGTATGCCAACTTTCCAGAAGCACATCAATAGGAGGATTCTCTCAGCAATAATTATGTGGGAGGGTCCCTGAATTTGCTGCCTCAAGTGGAATATACAGCGAGAATCCCTGACTCGAAAGGAGGCCGGATTTCCTTGCAGTTGCTTGAGTACAAGCTCGTCTTTCATCTCACAAGCTGAAAGGATGCCTGAATCCCCTGTGGAATCCCTAGTGAGAGTCCTAGGCCCCGCCTCATTTCGACAGAATGCCTCACATCCCTTTGACACTTCGAGAGGTCAAGCAGGGTTCACTGCCTCAAAAGGTGATGAGGCCTGATTCTCTTGAACATTGATAGAAATACCAATATCCCTGTGCCTACAGGAAAGGGAACCTGGGTCTCCCGCCCTCACTCGAGAAGCATCGCTTTTTGCCTGCCAAGCCTCGAAGAGATTCCTAAGGTGTCCATCGTAATTAGACTGGAGTCCTGAGTCGCTGAACAAACACGAGTTTTGAAGGGCTATCCCCACCATAATCGAGAATATACCACAGGTCCCCGCCACAACTCGAGAAAAACAATGGGACTTCCCCCTCGAAGCAAGATGAGGCCCGATTCCCCTGCATTGCATACAGAGCAATTCCGTGATCCCCATCAAACATGTAAGGAGCCTCGACTTGTTTGATGGATCTCGAGACAGTCCCCAAGAACACTGTCACAAGTCTAGAGGGACCCTGAGGTCACCCGAGCAACGCGAAGGGGAATATGAAACCACTAATGAACATGAGATGACGCCCGATTCCCATGCATTGACTCCAGAGCCATCCCCCTTTCCTCAACAAACATGCCGAGAGGCTTGACTTCCTTTAGGCAACTCCAGTGTTTCCCCGAGAACAACATCCCAAGTCTAGAGGAACACGAATTTCAGCACAGCAACTCGAAGAATGCTCCATTTACCCAAAATCGTCTGGAGATGAGAGCTGATTTCCCTGGCTTAGACTTAAGACGTTTGCCAACTTTCCACAAGCAACTCAAGAGGAGGAGGCTCTCTCATCAATAGATATATGGGAGGAGACCTCGAGTTTGCTGCCTCAAGTGGAATATACACCGAGAAGCCCTGACTCGAAAGGAGACGATTTCCTTGCAGTGGCTTGAATACAGGGTCGTCTTTCATCTCACAAGAAGAAGGGATGTCTGAATCCCCTGTGGAGTCCCTAGAGAAAGCCATAGATCCCCGCCTCATTTCGACGGAATGCTTCACATTCCTTTGAGACCTCGAGAGCCATGCGGAGTTCACTGCTTCAAAAGTTGACGATGTCTGACTCCTCTTGAACATTGATAGGAATCTCAATATCCCTGTAGCTATTGGAATGGGAAACTGGGTCTCCCGCCTCACCTCAAGAAGCGTCCCTTTTGCCCTGCCAAGCCTCGAAGAATTCCTTGAGGTGTCCCTCGTAACTACACAGGAGTCCTGAGATCCTTGAACAAACACGAATTTTGAAGGGCCATCACCACCGTAACTCGAGAATATACCCCAGGTCCCCGGCGCAACTCAGGAAAAAACAATGAGACTTCCCCCTCGAGGTGAGATGAGGCCCGATTCCACTGCATTGCATGCAGTGCAATTCCGTGATCCCCATCAAACATCTAAGGAGCCTCGACTTGCTTGATGTATCTCGAGACAGGCCCCAAGAACACTGTCACAATCTAGAGGGTCCCTGAGGTCACCCCAGCAACAAGAAGTTGTACCATATACCCCAAATCCACTTGAGATGAGGCCCGATTCCCCTGCATTAACTTCAGAGCCATCCCCCTTTCCCCATCAAACAGGACCAGTGGCTTGACTTGCTTTAGGCAACTCCAGAGATTCCCGGAGAACACCGTCCCTCGTCTAGAGGAACACAAAGTTCAGCACAGCAAATCGACGAATGCTCAGTGTACCCCAAATCGTCTCGAGATGAGAGCTGATTCCCTGGCTTAGACTCAAGTCATATGCCAACTTTCCAAAGCCCCTCAAGAGGAGGCTTCTCTCAACAATAGGTATGTGAGAAGGTCGCTGAGTGTGCTGCCTCAAGTGCAATAAACACGGAGAAGGCCTGACTCGAAAGGAGGACGGAATTCCTTGAAGCGGCTTGAATACAGGCTCATCTTTCATCTCACAAGAAGAAGGGATATCTGAATCCCCTGTGGAGACACTAGAAAAAACCATAGTTCCCCGCCTCATTTTGACATAATGCCTCACCTTTGACACCTCGAGAGGATCGCGAAGTTCACTGCATCAAAAGGTGACGATGCCTGACTCCTCTTGAACATTGACAGGAATCCCAATATCCCTGTGGCTACTGGAAAGTGAAGCTGGGTCTCCAGCCTCACATCGAGAAGCGTCCCTTTTGTCCTGCCAAGCCTCGAAGAGATTACTGAGGTGTCCCTCGTAAATAGACAGGAGTCCTGGCGTCGCTGAACAAACACGAGTTTTGAAGGGCCATCCCCGCCCTAAGTCGAGAATATAGCCCAAGTGCCCGCCACACCTCCAGAAAACCATGAGAGTTCCCCCTAGAAGTGAGATGAGGCCCGATTCCCCTGCATTGCATGCACAGAAATTCCGTGATCCTCATGAAACATGTAAGGAGCCTCGACTTGCATGATGGATCTCGAGACAGTCCCCAAGAACACTGTCAAAAGTCTAGAGGGACCCTGAGGTCACCCCAGCAACGCGAAGGAGCTCCATGTACCCCAAATCAACTCGAGATCAGGCCCAATTTCCCTGCATTGACTCCAGAGTCATCCGCCATTTTCAATCAAACACGACCAGTGGCTTGAGTTCCTTGATGCAACTCCAGGGATTCCCTGAAAACAGCGTTCCAAGTCTAGAGGAACAGCAAGTTCAGCACAGCAACTCGAGGAATGCTCTGTGTACCCCAAATCGTGTTGAGATGAGAGCTGATTCCCTGGCTTAGACTCAAGACGTATGCCAACTTTCCAGAAGCACATCAATAGGAGGATTCTCTCAGCAATAGTTATGTGGGAGGGTACCTGAATTTGCTGCCTCAAGTGGAATATACAGCGAGAATCCCTGACTCGAAAGGAGGCCGGATTTCCTTGCAGTTGCTTGAGTACAAGCTCGTCTTTCATCTCACAAGATGAAAGGATGTCTGAATCCCCTGTGGAATCCCTAGTGAGAGTCCTAGGGCCCCGCCTCATTTCGACGAAATGCCTCACATCCCTTTGACCCTTCGATAGTCAAGCGCGGTTCACTGCCTCAAAAGGTGATGAGGCCTGATTCCTCTTGAATATTGATAGAAATATCAATATCCCTGTGGCTACTGGAAAGGGAACCTGGGTCTCCCGCCTCACCTCGAGAAGCATCGGTTTAGCACTGCTAAGCCGCCAAGAGATTCCTGCAGTATCCATCGTAACTACACAAGAGACCTGATGTCGCTGAACAAACACGAGTTTTGAAGGGCTATCCCCACCATAACTCGAGAATATACCCCAGGTCCCTGTCACAACTCGAGAAAAACAATGGGACTGCCCCCTCAAAGCAAGATGAGGCCCGATTCCCTTGCATTGCATAGAGAGCAATTCCGTGATCCCCATCAAACATGTAAGGAGCCTCGACTTGTTTGATGGATCTCGAGACAGTCCCCAAGAACACTGTCACAAGTCTAGAGGGACCCTGAGGTCACCCGAGCAACGCGAAGGAGCACATTGAACCCCTAATGAACATGAGATGACGCCCGATTCCCATGCATTGACTCCAGAGCCATCCCCCTTTCCTCAACAAACATGCCGAGAGGCTTGACTTCCTTTAGGCAACTCAACTGTTTCCCCGTGAACAACATCCCAAGTCTACAGGAACACGAATTTCAGCACAGCAACTCGAAGAATGCTCTGTTTACCCAAAATGGTCTGGAGATGAGAGCTGATTCCCTGGCTTAGACTTAAGACGTTTGCCAACTTTCCACAAGCAACTCAAGAGGAGGCTTCTCTAATCAATAGATATATGGGAGGGACCTCGAGTTTGCTGCCTCAAGTGGAATATACACCGAGAAGCCCTGACTAGAAACGAGACGATTTCCTTGCAGCGGCTTGAATACAGGATCGTGTTTCATCTCACAAGAAGAAGGGATGTCTGAATCCTCTGTGGAGTCCCCAGAGAACGCCATAGGTCCCCGCCTCATTTGGACGGAATGCTTCACATCCATTTGACACCTCGAGAGCCATGCGGAGTTCACTGCTTCAAAAGTTGACGTTGTCTGACTCCTCTTGAACATTGATAGGAATCCCAATATCCCTGTAGCTATTAAAATGGGACACTGGGTCTCGCGCCTCACCTCGAGAACTGTCCCTTTTGCCCTGGCAAGCCTCGAAGATGTTCCTGAGTTGTCCCTCATAGCTACACAGGAGTCGGAAGGAGGACGGAATTCCTTGCAGCGGCTTGAATACAGGCTCATTTTAAATCTCACAAGAGGAAGGGATGTCTGAATCCCCTGTGGAGACACTAGAGAAAGCCATAATTCCCCGCCTTCTTTCGACTTAATGCCTCACATCCCTTTGACACCTCGAGAGGCTCGCGAAGTTCACTGCTTCTAAAGGTGACGATGCCTGACTGCTCTTGAACATTGACAGGAATCCCAATATCCCTGTGGCTACTGGAAAGGGAAACTGGGTCTCCAGCCTCACATCGAGAAGAGTCCCTTTTGTCCTGCAAAGCCTCGAAGAGATTTCTGATGTGTCCCTCGTAACTAGACAGGAGTCCTGGCGTCGCGAAACAAACACGAGTTTTGAAGGGCCATCCCCGCCCTAAGTCGAGAATATAGCCCAATTGCCCGCCACACCACGAGAAAAACATGAGAGTTCTCCCTAGAAGTGAGATGAGGCCCGATTCCCCTGCATTGCATGCAGAGCAATTCCGTGAGCCTCATGAAACATGTAAGGAGCCTCGACTTGCATGATGGATCTCGAGACAGTCCCCAAGAACACTGTCACAAGTCTAGAGGGACCCTGAGGTCACCCCAGCATCGCGAAGGAGCTCCATGAACCCAAATCAACTCGAGATGAGGCCCGATTTCCCTGCATTGACTCCAGAGCCATCCGCCATTCCCAATCAAACACGACCAGTGGCTTGATTTCCTTTAGGCGACTCCAGAGATTCCCCGAAAACAGCGTCCCCAGTCTAGAGGAACAGCAAGTTCAGCACAGCAACTCGAGGAATGCTCTGTGTACCCCAAATCGTCTTGAGATGAGAGCTGATTCCCTGGCTTAGACTCAAGACGTATGCCAACTTTCCAGAAGCACATCAATAGGAGGATTCTCTCAGCAATAGTTATGTGGGAGGGTACCTGAATTTGCTGCCTCAAGTGGAATATACAGCGAGAATCCCTGACTCGAAAGGAGGCCGGATTTCCTTGCAGTTGCTTGAGTACAAGCTCGTCTTTCATCTCACAAGATGAAAGGAGGTCTGAATCACCTGTGGAATCCTTAGTGAGAGTCTTAGGGCCCCGCCTCATTTCGACGGAATGCCTCTCAACCCTTTGACACTTTGATAGTCAAGCGTGGTTCACTGCCTCAAAAGTTGATGAGGCCTGATTCCTCTTGAACATTGATAGAAATACCAATATCCCTGTGGCTACTGGAAAGGGAACCTGGGTCTCCCGCCTCACCTCGAGAAGCATCGCTTTTGCACTGCTAAGCGGCCAAGAGATTCCTAAGGTGTCCATCGTAACTAGACAAGAGAACTGACGTCGCTGAACAAACACGAGTTTTGAAGGGCTATCCCCACCATAACTCGAGAATATACCCCAGGTCCCCGTCACAACTCGAGAAAAACAATGGGACTTCCCCCTCGAAGCAAGATGAGGCCCGATTCCCCTGCATTGCATACAGAGCAATTCCGTGATCCCCATCAAACATGTAAGGAGCCTCGACTTCTTTGATGGATCTCGAGACAGTCCCCAAGATCACTGTCACAAGTCTAGAGGGACCCTGAGGTCACCCGAGCAACGCGAATGAGCACATTGAACCCCTAATGAACATGAGATGATGCCCGATTCCAATGCATTGACTCCAGAGCCATCGCCCTTTCCTCATCAAACGCGACGAGCGGCTTGACTTCCTTTAGGCAACTCCAGTGTTTCCCCGAGAACAACATCCCAAGTCTAGAGGAACACGAAGTTCAGCACAGCAACTCGAAGAATGCTCCGTTTACACAAAATGGTCTGGAGATGAGAGCTGATTCCCTGGCTTAGACTTAAGACGTTTGCCAACTTTCCACAAGCAACTCAAGAGGAGGCTTCTCTCATCAATAGATATGTGGGAGGGACCTTGAGTTTGCTGCCTCAAGTGGAATATACACCGAGAAGCCCTGACTCGAAAGGAGACGATTTCCTTGCAGTGGCTTGAATACAGGGTCGTCTTATATCTCACAAGAAGAAGGGATGTCTGAATCCCCTGTGGAGTCCCTAGAGAAGCCATAGGTCCCCGCCTCATTTCGACGGAATGCTTCACATCCTTTGACACCTCGAGAGCCATGCGAAGTTCACTGCTTCAAAAGTTGACGATGTTTGACTCCTCTTGAACATTGATAGGAAACTCAATATCCCTGTAGCTATTGGAATGGGACCCTGGGTCTCGCGCCTCACCTCAAGAAGCGTCCCTTTTGCCCTGCCAAGCCTCGAAGAGGTTCCTGAGGTGTCCCTCGTAACTACACAGGAGTCCTGAGGTCCCTGAACAAACACGAATTTTGAAGTGCCATCCCCAACGTAACTCGAGAATATACCCCAGGTCCCCGGCGCAACTCGAGAAAAACAATGAGACTTCCCCCTCGAGGTGAGATGAGGCCCGATTCCTCTGCATTGCATGCAGAGCAATTCCGTGATCCCCATCAAACATCTAAGGAGCCTCGACTTGCTTGGTGTATCTCGAGACAGGCCCCAAGAACACTGTCACAAACCTAGAGGGTCCCTGAGGTCACCCAAGCAACACGAAGGAGTACCATGTGCCCCAAATCCACTTGAGATGAGGCCCGATTCCCCTGCATTAACTTCAGAGCCATCCCCCTTTCCCCATCAAACAGGACCAGTGGCTTGACTTGCTTTAGGCAAATCCAGAGATTCCGAGAGAAAGCCGTCCCTCGTCTAGAGGAACACCAAGTTCAGCACAGCAAATAAAGGAATGCTCAGTGTACCCCAAATCGTCTCGAGATGAGAGCTGATTCCCTGGCTTAGACTCCAGTCGTATGCCAACTTTCCATAAGCCCCTCAAGAGGAGGCTTATTTCAGCAATAGGTATGTGACAAGGTCGCTGAGTGTCCTGCCGCAAGTGGAATAAACACGGAGAAGGCCTGACTCGAAGGGAGGACGGAATTCCTTGTTGCGGCTTGAATACAGGCTCATCTTTCATCTCACAAGAGGAAGGGATGTCTGAATCCCCTGTGGAGACACTAGAGGAAGCCATAGGTCCCCGCCTCATTTCGACTTAATGCCTCACATCCCTTTGACACCTCGAGAGGCTCGCGAAGTTCACTGCTTCAAAAGGTGACGATGCCTGACTCCTCTTGAACATTGACAGGAATCCCAATATCCCTGTGGCTACTGGAAAGGGAACCTGGGTCTCCAGCCTCACATCGAGAAGAATCCCTTTTGTCCTGCAAAGCCTCGAAGAGATTCCTAAGGTGTCCATCGTAATTAGACAGGAGTCCTGAGGTCGCTGAACAAACACGAGTTTTGAAGGGCTATCCCCACCATAACTCGAGAATATACCCAGGTCCCCGCCACAACTCGAGAAAAACAATGGGACTTCCCCCTCGAAGCAAGATGAGGCCCGATTCCCCTGCATTGCATACAGAGCAATCCCGTGATCCCCATCAAACATGTAAGGAGCCTCGACTTGTTTGATTGATCTCGAGAGAGTCCCCAAGAACACTGTCACAAGTCTAGAGGAACGCTGAGGTCACCCCAGCAAAGCGAAGGAGCCATGTTCCCCAAATCCACTTGAGATGAGGCCCGATTTTCCTGCATTGACTCCAGAGCCATCCCCCTTTCCCATCAAACAGGACCAGTGGCTTGACTTGCTTTAGGCAACTCCAGTGTTTCCCCGAGAACACCGTCCCTCGTCTAGAGGAACACCAAGTTCAGCACAGCAAATCGAAGGAATGCTCCGTGTACCCCAAAATCTTCTCGAGATGAGAGCTGATCCCTGGCTTAGACTCAAGTCATATGCCAACTTTCCATAAGCCCCTCAAGAGGAGGATTCTCTCAGCAATAAATATGTGGGAGGTCGCTGAGTTTGCTGCCTCAAGTGGAATAAACACGGAGAAGGCCTGACTCGAAAGGAGGACGGATTTCCTTGCAGTGGCTTGAATACAGGCTCATCTTTCATCTCACAAGAGAAGGGATGTCTGAATTCCCTGTGGAGACCTAGAGAAAGCCATAGGTCCCCGCCTCATTTCGACGGAATGCCTCACATCCCTTTGACACCTCGAGAGCTCGCGAAGTTCACTGCTTCAAAGGTGACGATGCCTGACTCCTCTTGAACATTGATAGGAATCCCAATATCCCTGTGGCTACTGGAAAAGGAAACTGGGTCTCCAGCCTCACATCGAGAAGAGTCCCTTTTTTCCTGCCAAGCCTCGAAGAGAATTCCTGAGGTGTCCCTCGTAACTAGACAGGAGTCCTGAGTCGCTGAACAAACACGAGTTTTGAAGGCCATCCCCACCCTAACTCGAGAATATACCCAGGTCCCCGCCAACTCGAGAAAAACAATGAGACTTCCCCCTCGAAGGTGAGATGAGGCCCGATTCCCCTGCATTGCATGCAGAGCAATTCCGTGATCCCCATCAAACATCTAAGGAGCCTCGACTTGCTTGATGGATCTCGAGACAGTCCCCAAGAACACTGTCACAAGTCTAGAGGGACCCTGAGGTCACCCCAGCAACACGAAGGAGTACCATGTGACCCCAAATCCACTTGAGATGAGGCCCGATTTCCCTGCATTGACTTCAGAGCCATCCCCCTTTCCCCATCAAACAGGACCAGTGGCTTGACTTGCTTTAGGCAACTCCAGAGATTACCCGAGAAACAGCGTCCCTCGTCTAGAGGAACACCAAGTTCAGCACAGCAAATCGAGGAATGCTCAGTGTACCCCAAATCGTCTCGAGATGAGAGCTGATTCCCTGGCTTAGACTCAAGTCGTATGCCAACTTTCCATAAGCCCCTCAAAAGGAGGCTTCTCTCAGCAATAGGTATGTGAGGGGTCGCTGAGTGTGCTGCCTCAAGTGGAATAAACACGGAGAAGGCCTGACTCGAAGGGAGGACGGAATTCCTTGTGGCGGCTTGAATACAGGCTCATCTTTCATCTCACAAGAGGAAGGGATGTCTGAATCCCCAGTGGAGACACTAGAGAAAGCCATAGGTCCCCGCCTCATTTCGACTTAATGCCTCACATCCCTTTGACACCTCGAGAGGCTCGCGAAGTTCACTGCTTCTAAAGGTGACGATGCCTGACTCCTCTTGAACATTGACAGGAATCCCAATATCCCTGTGGCTACTGGAAAGGGAACCTGGGTCTCCAGCCTCACATCGAGAAGAATCCCTTTTGTCCTGCAAAGCCTCGAAGAGATTCCTGAGGTGTCCCTCGTAACTAGACAGGAGTCCTGGCGTCGCTGAACAAACACGAGTTTTGAAGGGCCATCCCCGCCCTAAGTCGAGAATATAGCCCAAGTGCCCGCCACATCTCGAGAAAAACATGAGACTTCTCCCTAGAATTGAGATGAGGCCCGATTCCCCTGCATTGCATGCAGAGCAATTCCGTGAGCCTCATGAAACATGTAAGGAGCCTCGACTTCCATGATGGATCTCGAGACAGTCCCCAAGAACACTGTCACAAGCCTAGAGGGACACTGATGCCACCCCAGCATTGCGAAGGAGCTCCATGAACCCCAAATCAACTCGAGATGAGGTCCAATTTCCCTGCATTGATTCCAGAGCCATCCGCCATTCCCAATCAAACATGACCAGTGGCTTCAGTTCCTTTAGGCGACTCCAGAGATTCCCGAAAACAGTGTCTCAAGTCTAGAGGAAGAGCAAGTTCAGCACAGTAAGGCGAGGAATGCTCTGTGTACCCCAAATCGTCTTGAGATGAGAGCTGATTCCCTGGCTTAGACTCAAGACGTATGCCAACTTTCCAGAAGCACATCAATAGGAGGATTCTCTCAGCAATAGTTATGTGGGAGGGTCCCTGAATTTGCTGTCTCAAGTGGAATATACATCGAGAATCCCTGACTCGAAAGGAGGCCGGATTTCCTTGCAGTTGCTTGAGTACAAGCTCGTCTTTCATCTCACAAGATGAAAGGATGTCTGAATCACCTGTGGAATCCTTAGTGAGAGTCTTAGGGCCCCGTCTCATTTCGAAGGAATGCCTCTAAACCCTTTGACACTTTGATAGTCAAGCGTGGTTCACTGCCTCAAAAGATGATGAGGCCTGATTCCTCTTGAACATTGATAGAAATACCAATAACCCTGTGGCTACTGGAAAGCAACGAGGGTCTCCCGCCTCACCTCGAGAAGCATCGCTTTTGCACTGCTAAGCGGCCAAGAAATTCCTAAGCTGTCCATAGTAACTAGACAAGGTAACTGTCGTCGCTGAACAAACACGAATTTTGAAGGGTTATCCCCACCATAACTCGAGAATATACCCCAGGTCCCCGCCACAACTCGAGAAAAACATTTAGACTTCCCCCTCGAAGAAAGATGAGGTCCGATTCCCCTGCATTGCATACAGAGCAATTCCGTGATCCCCATCAAACATGTAAGGAGCCTCGACTTCTTTGATGGATCTCGAGACAGTCCCCAAGATCACTGTCACAAGTCTAGAGGGACCCTGAGGTCACCCGAGCAACGCGAAGGAGCACATTGAACCCTAATGAACATGAGATGATGCCCGATTCCAATGCATTGACTCCAGAGCCATCCTCTTTTCCTCATCAAATGCGACGAGCGGCTTGACTTCCTTTAGGCAACTCCAGTGTTTCCCCGAGAACAACATCCCAAGTCTAGAGGAACACGAAGTTCAGCACAGCAACTAGAAGAATGTTCCGTTGACCAAAAATGGTCTGGAGGTGAGAGCTGATTCCATGGCTTAGACTTAAGACGTTTGCCAACTTTCCACAAGCAACTCAAGAGGAGGCTTCTTTCATCAATAGATATGTGGGAGGGACCTTGAGCTTGCAGCCTCAAGTGAAATGTACACCGAGAAGCCCTGACTCGAAAGGAGACGATTTCCTTGCAGTGGCTTTAATACAGGGTCGTCTTTCATCTCACAAGAAGAAGGGATGTCTGAATTTCATGTGGAGTCCCTAGAGAAAGCCATAGAACCCCGCCTCATTTCGACAGAATGCTTCACATCGTTTGACACCTCCAGAGCCATGCGGAGTTCACTTCTTCAAAAGTTGACGATGTCTGACTCCTCTTGAACTTTGATAGGAAACTCAATATTCCTGTAGCTATTGGAATGGGACCCTGGGTCTCGTGCCTCACCTCAAGAAGCGTCCCTTTTGTCCTGCCAAGCCTCGAAGAGGTTCCTGAGGTGTCCCTCGTAACTACACAGGAGTCCTAAGGTCCCTGAACAAACACGAATTTTGAAGGGCCATCCCCACCATAACTCGAGAATATACCCCAGATCCCCACCGCCACTCGAGAAAAACAATGAGACTTCCCCCTCGAGGTGAGATGAGGCCCGATTCCACTGCATTGCATGCAGAGCAATATTCCGTGATCCCCATCAAACATCTAAGGAGCCTCGACTTGCTTGATGTATCTCGAGACAGGCCCCAAGAACACTGTCACAAACCTAGAGGGTCCCTGAGGTCAGCCCAGCAACGCGAAGGAGTACCATGTACCCCAAATCCACATGAGATGAGACAAGTTTCCCTCATTGACTTCAGAGCCATCCCCCTTTCCCCATCAAACAGGACCAGTGGCTTGACTTGCTTTAGGCAACTCCAGACATTCCCCGAGAACACAGTCCCACATCTAGAGGAACACCATGTTCAGCACAGCAAATCATGGAATACTCAGTGTATCCCAAATCGTCTTGAAATGAGAGCTGATTCCCTGGCTTAGACGCAAGTAATATGCCAACTTTCCATAAGTCCCTCAAGAGGAGGCTTCTCTCAGCAATTGGTATGTGAGAAGGTCGCTGAGTTTGCTGCCTCATGTGGAATAAACACGGAGAAGGCCTGACTCAAAAGGAGGACGGAATTCCTTGCAGCGGCTTGAATACAGGCTCATCTTTCATCTCACAAGAAGAAGGGATGTCTGAATCCCCTGTGGAGACACTAGAGAAAGCCATAGGTCCCCGCCTCATTTCGACATAATGACTCACATTCCTTTGACACCACAAGAGGCTCGCGAATTTCATTGCTTCAAAAGGTGACGATGCCTGACTCCTCTTGAACATTGACAGGAATCCCAACATCCCTGTGGCTACTGGAAAGGGAAGCTGAGTCTCCAGCCTCACATCGAGAAGCGTCCCTTTTGTCCTGCCAAGCCTCGAAGAGATTCCTAAGGTGTCCCTCGTAACTAGACAGGAGTCCTGGCGTCGCTGAACAAACACGAGTTTTGAAGGGCCATCCCAGCCCTATGTGGTGAATATAGCCCACGTGCCTGCCACACCTCCAGAAAACCATGAGAGTTCCCCCTAGAAGTGAGATGAGTCCCGATTCCCTTGCATTGCATGCAGAGCAATTCCGAGATCTTCATGAAACATGTAAGGAGCCTCGACTTCCGTGATGGATCTCGAAACAATTCCCAAGAACACTGTCACAAGTCTAGAGGCACACTGAAGTCACCACAGCAACGCGAAGGAGCTCCATGTACCCCAAATCAACTCGAGATGAGGCCCGATCTCCCAGCATCGAATCCAGAGCCATCTGCCATTCCCAATCAACACGACCAGTGGCTTGAGTTCCTTGAGGCAACTCCAGAGATTCCCCGAAAACACCGTCCCAAGTCTAGAGGAACAGCAAGTTCAGCACAGCAACTCGACGAATGCACTGTGTACCCCAAATCGTCTTGAGATGAGAGCTGATTCCCTGGCATAGACTCAAGACGTATGCCAACTTTCCAGAAGCACATCAATAGGAGGATTCTCTCAGCAATAGTTATGTGGGAGGGTCCCTGAATTTGCTGCCTCAATTGGAATATACAGCGAGAATCCCTGACTCGAAAGGAAGCCGGATTTCCTTGCAGTTGCTTGAGTACATGATCGTCTTTCATATCACAAGATGAAAGGATGTCTGAATCCCCTGTGGAATCCTTCTTGAGAGTCTTAGGGCCCCGCATCATTTCAACGGAATGCCTCACATCCCTTTGACACTTCGATTGTCAAGCGGGGTTCACTGCCTCAAAAGATGATGAGGCCTCATTCCTCTTGAACATTGATAGAAATACCAATCTCCCTGTGGCTTCTGGTAAGGGATCCTGGGTCTCCCGCCTCACCTCGAGAAGCATCGCTTTAGCACTGCTAAGCCGCCAAGAGACTCCTAAGGTGTCCATTGTAACTAGACAAGAGAAATGACGTCCCTGAACAAACACGAGTTTTGAAGGGCTATCCCCACCATAACTCGAGAGTATACCCCAGGTCCCCGCCACAACTCGAGAAAAACAATTGGACTTCCCCCTCGAAGCAAGATGAGGACCCGATTCCCCTGCAATGCATACAGAGCATTTCCGTGATCCCCATCAAACATGTAAGGAGCCTCGACTTCTTTGATGGATGTCGAGACAGTCCCCTAGAACACTGTCACAATTCTAGAGGGACACTGAGGTCACCCGAGCAACGCGAAGGAGCACATTGTACCCCTAATGAACATGAGATGACTCCCGATTCCCATGCATTGCCTCCAGAGGCATCCCCGGTTCCTCATCAAACACGACGAGCGGCTTGATTTCCTTTAGGCCACTCCAGTGTTTCCCCGAAAACAACATCCCAAGTCTAGAGGAACACGAATTTCAGCACAGCAACTCAAAGAATGCTCCATTTACCCAAAATGGTCTGGAGATGAGAGCTGATTCCCTGGCTTAGACTTAAGACTTTTTCCAACTTTCCACAAGCAACTCAAGAGGAGGCTTCTCTCATCAATAGATATGTGGGAGGGACCTTGAGTTTGCTGCCTCAAGTGGAATATACACCGAGAAGCTCTGACTCGAAAGGAGACGATTTCCCTGCAGTGGCTTGAATACAGGGTCGTCTTTCATCTCACAAGAAGAGGGGATGTCTGAATCCCCTGTGGAGTTCCTAGTGAAAGCCATAGGTCCCCGCCTCCTTTCGACGGAATGCGTCACATCCCTTTGACACCTCGACAGGCATGCGGAGTTCATTGCTTCAAAAGTTGACGATCTCTGACTCCTCTTGAATATTGATAGGAATCTCAATATCCCTGTCGCTATTCGAATGGTACCCTGGGTCTCCCGCCTCACCTCGAGAAGCGTCCCTTTTTGCCCTGACAGGCCTCGAAGACGTTCCTGAGTTGTCCCTCGTAACTACACAGGAGTTCTGAGTTCCCTGAACCAACACGAATTTTGAAGGGCCATTCCCACCGTAACTCGAGAATATACCCCAGGTCCCCGCCTCAACTCGAGAAAAACAATGAGACTTCCCACTCGAAGTGAGATGAGGCCCGATTCCACTGCATTGCATGCAGAGCAATTCTGTAATCCCCATCAAACATCTAAGGAACCTCGACTTGCATGATGCATCTCGAGACAGGCCCCAAAAACACTGTCACAAATCTAGAGGGTCCCTGAGGTCACCCCAGCAACGCGAAGGAGTACCATGTTCCCCAAATCCACTTGAGATCAGGCCCGATTCCCCTGCATTGACGTCAGAGCCATCCCCCTTTCCCCATCAAACAGGACCCGTGGCTGGACTTGCTTTGGGAAACTCCAGAGATTCCTCGAGAACACCGTCCCTCATCTAGAGGAACACCAAGTTCAGCACAGCAAATCGAGGAATGCTTAGTGTACCCCAAATCGTCTCGAGATGAGAACTGATTCCCTGCCTTAGACTCAATTCATATGCCAACTTTCCATAAGCCCCTCAAGAGGAGGCTTCTCTCAGCAATAGGTATGTGAGAAGGTCGCTGAGTTTCCTGCCTCAAGTGGAATAAACATGGAGAAGGCCTGACTCGAAAGTAGGACGGAATTCCTTGCAGTGGCTTGAATACAGGCTCATCTTTCATCTCACAAGAGGAAAGGATGTCTGAATCCCCTTTGGAGACACTATAGAAAGCCATAGGTCCCCGCATCATTTCGACATAATGCCTCACATCCCTTTGACACATCGAGAGGCTCGCGAAGTTCACTGCTTCAAAAGGTGACGATGCCTGACTCC
Source organism: Odocoileus hemionus (assembly GCA_020976825.1). Lineage (NCBI taxonomy): Eukaryota > Metazoa > Chordata > Mammalia > Artiodactyla > Cervidae > Odocoileus > Odocoileus hemionus. Next base: position 63,516,449 of record CM037425.1, read on the forward strand.
TCTTGAATATTGACAGGAATCCCAATATCCCTGTGGCTACTGGAAAGGGAACCTGGGTATCCAGCCTCACATCGAGAAGCGTTCCTTTTGTCCTGCCAAGCCTCGAAGAGATTCCTGAGGTGTCCCTCGTAACTAGACAGGAGTCCTGGCGTCGCTGAACAAACACGAGTTTTGAAGGGCCATCCCCGCCCTAAGTCGAGAATATAGCCCAAGTGCCCGCCACACAACGTGAAAACCATGAGACTTCCCCCTAGAAGTGAGATGAGGCCCGATTCCCCTGCATTGCATGCAGAGCAATTTCGTGATCCTCATGAAACATGTAAGGAGACTCGACTTGCATGATGGATCTCGAGACAGTCCCCAAGAACACTGTCACAAGTCTAGAGGGACCCTGAGGTCACCCCAGTAACGTGAAGGATCTCCATGCACCCCAAATCAACTTGAGATGAGGCCCGATTCCCCTGCATTGACTCCAGAGCCATCCCCCGTTCCTCACCAAATACGACGAGCGGCTTGACTTCCTTTAGGCAACTCCAGTGTTTCCCCAAGTACAACATCCCAAGTTTAGAGGAACTAGAATTTCAGCACAGCAACTCGAAGAATGCTCCGTTTACACAAAATGGTCTGGAGATGAGAGCTGATTCCCTGGCTTAGACTTAAGACGTTTGCCAACTTTCCAGAAGCACATCAATAGGGGGATTCTCTCATCAATAGATATGTGGGAGGGACCTTGAGTTTGCTGCCTCAAGTGGAATATAGACCGAGAAGCCCTGACTCTAAAGCAGACGATTTCCTAGCAGTAGCTTGAATACAGGGTCGTCTTATATCTCACAAGAAGAAGGGATGTCTGAATCCCCTCTGGAGTTCCTAGAGAAAGCCATAGGTCCCCGCCTCCTTTCGACGGAATGCTTCACATCCCTTTGACACCTCTAGAGACATGCGGAGTTCACTGCTTCAAAAGTTGACGATATCTGAGTCCTCTTGAACATTGATAGGAATGCCAGTATCCCTCTGGCTATTGGAAAGGGATCTTGTGTCTCCTGCCTCACCTCGAGAGGCGTCCCTTTGGCTCTCCTAAGCCTCGTAGAGATTCCTGAGGTGTGCCTCGAAACTAGACAGGAGTCCTGAGGTCGCTGAACAAGCACGAGTTTTGAAGGGCCATCTCCTCAATAAGTCAAGAATATAGCCCAGCTGCCCGCTGCAGCACGAGAAATCCATTAGAATTACCCCTCGAAGCGAGATGAGGCCCGATTCCCCTGAATTGCATTCAGAGCAATGCCATGATCCTCATTAAACATGTAAGGAGCCTCGACTTGCATGATGGATCTCGAGACAGTCCCCAAGAACACTGTCACAAGTCTAGAGGGACCCTAAGGTCACACCAGCAATGCGAAGGAGCTCCATGTAACCGAAATCAACTCGAGATGAGGCCCGATTTCCCTGCATTGACTCCAGAGCCATCCGCCATTCCCAATCAAACACGACCAGTGGCTTGAGTTCCTTTAGGCAACTCCAGAGATTCCCCGAAAACACCGTCCCAAGTCTAGAGGAACAGCAAGTTCAGCACAGCAACTGGAGGAATGCTCTGTGTACCAAAAATCCTCTTGAGATGAGAGCTGATTCCCTGGCTTAGACTCAAGACGTATGCCAACTTTCCATAAGCACATCAATATGAGGATTCTCTCAGCAATAGTTATGTGGGAGGGTCCCTGAATTTGCTGCCTCAAGTGGAATATACAGCGAGAATACCTGACTCGAAAGGAGGCCCGACTTCCTTCAGTTGCTTGAGTACAAGTTCGTCTTTCATCTCACAAGATGAAAGGATGTCTGAATCCCCTGTGTAATCCCTAGTGAGAGACCTAGGGCCCCGGCTCATTTGGACGGAATGCCTCACATCCCTTTGGCACTTAGATAGTCAAGCGGGTTCACTGCTTCAAAAGGTGATGCGGCCTGATTACTCTTGAACATTGATAGGAATACCAGTATCCCTGTGGATATTGGAAAGGGACCCTTTGTCTCCCGCCTCACCTCGAGAAGCATCGATTTTGCACTGCTAAGCTGCCAAGAGATTCCTAAGGTGTCCTTCGTAACTAGACAGGAGTTCTGACGTCGCTGAAAAAACACGAGTTTTGAAGGGCCATCCCAACCATAACTCGAGAATATACCCCAGGTCCCCGACACAACTTGAGAAAAACCATCAAGACTTCCCCCTCGAAGAAAGATGAGTCCCGATTCCCCCGCATTGAATGCAGACCTATTCCGTGACTCCATCAAACATGTAAGGAGCCTCGACTTGCTTCATGGATCTCGAGACAGTACCCAAGAACACTGTCACAAGTCTAGAGGGACACTGAGGTCACACGAGCAATGCAAAGGAGCACAATGTACCCCAAATGAAGTCGAGATGAAGACTGATTCTCCTGTATTGACTCCAGAGCCATACCCCGTTCCTCATGAAACAGGACCAGCGGCTTGACTTCCTTTAGGCAACTCCAGAGATCCCCCAAGAACAATGTCCCAAGTCTACAGGAACACCAAGTTCAGCATAGCCACTCGATGAATGCTCTATGTACCCAAAATCGTCTCAAGATGAGAGCTGATTCCCTGGCTTAGACTGAAGACGTATGCCAACTTTCCAAAAGCAACTCAAGAGGTGGCTTCTCTTATCAATAGATAGGTGGGAGGGACCTTGATATTTCAGCCTCAAGTGGAATATACACCGAGAAGACCTGACTCGAAAGGAGGCCGGATTTCCTTGCAGTGGCTTGAATACAGGGTCGTCTTTCATCTCAAAAAATGAAGGATGTCTGAATTCCCTGTGGAGTCCCTAGAGAAAGACATGTGTCCCTGCCTCATTTCGACGGAATACTTCACATCCCTTTGACACCTCGAGAGGCACGCGGAGTTCACTGCTTCAAAAGCTGACGATGTCTGACGCCTCTTGAACATTTATTGAACTCCCAATATCCCTGTGGCTACTGGGAAGCGACGCTGAGACTCCCGCCTCACCTCGAGAAGCATCGCTTTTGCCCTGTCAAGCCTCAAAGAGATTCCTTAGCTGTCCATTGTGATTAGACAGGAGTCCTGACGTTGGTGAACAAACTCGAGTTTTGAAGGGCCATCCCCACCGTAACTCGAGTTACACCCAAGGTCCGTGCCGAAACTGGCGAAAAACAATGAGACTTCCCCCTCGAAGCGAGATGAGGCCCGATTCCAGTGCATTCCATACAGAGCAATTCCGTGATTCCCATCAAACATGTAAGGAGCCTCGATTGCTTGATGAATCTCGAGAAACTCCCCAAGAACACTGTCACAGGTCTAGATGGACCGTGAAGATACCCCACCAATGCAAAGGAGCTGCATGTATCGCAAATCAACTTGAGATGAGGCCCGATTCCACCACATTGACTCCAGAGCCATCCCCCATTCCCAATCAAATATGACCATTGGCTTGAGTTCATTTAGGAAACTCCAGAGAAACCCTGAGAACACCGTCCCAAGTCTAGAGGAACAGCAAGTTCAACACAGCACCTCGAGTAATGCTCTTTGTACACGAAATCGTCTCGGAATGAGAGCTGATTCCCTGGCTTAGACTCAAGACGTATGCCAACTTTCCAGAAGCACATCAAGAGGACACTTCTCTCAGCAATAGTTATGTGCGAGGGTCCCTGCATTTGCTGCATCAAGTGGAATATACAGCGAGAATCCCTAACTCGAAAGGTGGCCGGACTTCCTTCAGTTGCTTGAGTACAAGCTTGTCATTCATCTCACAAGATGAAAGGATGTCTGAATCCCCTGTGGAATCCCTACTGAGAGTCCTAGGGCCCCGCCTCATTTCGACGGAATGCCTCACATCCCTTTGACACTGAGATAGTCAAGCGGGGTTCACTATTTCAAAAGGTGATGATGCCTTATTCCTCTTGAACATTGATAAGAATACCAATATCACTCTTGATACTGGAAAGGGATCCTGGGTCTCAAGCCTCACCTCGAGTTGCATCGCTTTTGCACTGCTAAGCTGCGAAAAGATTCCTAAGGTGTCTTTCACAACTGGACATGAGTCCTGAAGTCGGTGAACAAACACGAGTTTTGAAGGGCCATCCCCGCCTGAAGTAGAGAATATAGCCCAGGTCCAAACCGCAACTCGAGAAAAACCATCAGTCTTCCTCCTCGAAGCGAGATGAGGCCCGATTCCCCTGCATTGAATGCAGAGCAATACCGTGACCCCCATCAAACATGTAAGGAGCCTCAACTTGCATGATGGATCTCGAGAGAGTCCCCAAGAACACTGTCACAGGTCTAGAGGGACGCTGAGGTCACCCCAGCAATGCGAAGTTGTTCCATGTACCCCAAATCAACTCGAGATGAGGATCGATTTTTCTGCATTGACTCCATAGCCATCCCCAGTTCCCAATCAAACACGACCAGTGGATTGACTTGCTTGAGGCAACTCCAGAGATTGCCCAAAAACACTGTCCCTAGTCTAGGGGAACACCAGGTTCAGCACAGTAAATCGAGGAATGCTCCATGTAGCCCAAATCGTCTCGAGATGAGAGCTGATTCCTTGGCTTAAACTCAAGACATATGCCAATGTTCCACAAGCACCTCACGAGGAGGCTTCTCTCAGCAATAGTTATGTGGAAGGGTCCCTGAGTTTGCTGCCTAAAGTGGAATATACACTGAGAAAGCCTGAGTCGAAAGGAGGCCGGAATTCCTTGCAGTGGCTTGAATACAGGCTCATCTTTCATCTCACAAGATGAAGGGATGTCTGAATCCCCTGTGGAGACACTAGAGAAAGCCATAGTCTCCACCTCATTTAGATGGAATGCCTCACATCCCTTTGACACATCGAGAGTCACGTGGAGTTTACTGCTTCAAAAGATGACAATGCCTGACTACTCTTGAACTTTGATAAGAATACCAATATACCTGTGTCTATTGGAAAGGGATCTTGGGTCTCCTGCCTCACCTCGAGAGGCGTCCCTTGGCCCTGCTAAGCCTCGAAGAAATTCTTGAGGTGTGCCTCGAAACTAGACAGGAGTCCTGACGTCGCTGAACTAACACGAGTTTTGAAGGGCCATCCCCTCCCTAAGTCAAGAATACAGCCCAGCTGCCCGCTGCAACTCGAGAAATCCATGAGACTTACCCCTCAAAGCGAGATGAGGCCCGATTCCCCTGAATTGCATTAAGAGCAATGCCATGATCCTCATGAAACATGTAAGGAGCCTCGACTTGCATGATGGATCTCGAGACAGTCCCCAAGAACACTGTCACAAGGCTAGAGGGACACTGAGTTTATTTCAGCAATGGGAAGGAGCCCAATGTACCCCAAATCAATTTGATATGAGGTCTGATTTCCTTGCATTGAC
>CM037425.1:63522317-63578253 GCA_020976825.1 Odocoileus hemionus
GTCCCCTTTTCCCCTGCCAAGCATAAAAGGGGTTCCCGGGTTTGTCCCTCTTTAATAAAAGGAGTCGTGAGGCCCCTGAACAAACAGAATTTTGAAGGGTATCTCCGCCGAACCCGAGAATATCCCCAGGTCCCCGCGCCACTGAGGAAAAAAACTGAAATTCCCCCCTCAAAGTAAGTTGAGGCTGATTCTTTGCTTTGCATGCAGAAAATTTTCCGTGACCCCCTTCCAAACTCAAGGATCCAAATTGTTGATTATCCGAGACAGGCCCCAAAAAACTTTCAAAACAGGGGTCTGAGGTCACCCCAGAAAATGCGAAGGAGTACAAGTCACCAAATCACTTGAATGAGGCCGATTCCCTGCTTTGATTCAAAGCCATCCCCTTTCCCCCATCAAAAGGCCCGTGTTGATTTGCTTTAGGCAACCCGGATTTCCCCAGAACACGGTCCTCTCTGGGGAACCCCAAGTTCACACAGCAAATCGAGGATGTCATGTACCCCAAATGTCTCAGAGAGGCTGTTCCCCTGGCAAAACTAACCATTCCCAAAATTTTCTAAGCCCCTAAAAGGGGGGTTTTTCCTCAGCAATAGTTATGTGAGAAGGTCGTGGTTTGCTGCCTCAAGTGGAAAAAAGGGAGAAGGCCTGTCAAAAGGGAGGACGGAATTTCCCTTGCAGGGGGTTGAATACGGGCTCTTTTATTCACAAAAGGGGATTTCTGAATCCCCGTGGGACACTAAGAAAGCCTAGGTCCCCCTATTTTGACATAATCCCTAAATCCCTTTGCCCCTAAGGCTCGCAACGTTTACTGCTTAAAAAAGGTAAACGATGCCTGACTCCTCTGATCTTGACATGAATCCGATCCCCTTGGCTCTGGAAAGTGAACCTGTGTCTCCACCTCACATGAGAACCCTCCCTTTTTCCTGCCAAACCCCGAAAGGGTTTCCGGGGGTGTCCCTGTAACTAAAAAGGAGTCTTGGCGTCGCTGAAAAAACACGGAGTTTTGAAGGGCCTTTCCCAAAATAAGTCGAAAATTTTTCCCCACGTGCCCCAACCCCTCGAGAAACCCTTTGGGGGGTTCCCCTAAAGTGAGATGGGGCCCGTTTTCCCCTGCATTGCTTCCCGAGAAATTTCCCTTGATCCTCATAAAACCCTGTAAGTAGCCTTTGACTTGCAGGATGGTTTCTCGAGACAGCCCCCAAAACAGGGTAAAAGTCTAGAGGGCCCCTAAAGGCCCCCCCAAGAAACGAAAAAGGAGCTCCATGCCCCCCAAACCCAACTCGAATGAGGCCCGATTTCCCTGCTTTGGGACTCCAACCCAATTCCGCCTTTCCCCAAACAAAAGGGAACCAGGGTTGGTTCCTTTAGGAAATTTCCAGGGGATTCCCGAAAAACACCGCCCCAAGTCTAAAAGGAACAGAAAGGGTTCGCACAGCAACTGGGGGAACCCTCGGTGTCCCAAAATTTTTCCTTTGAGATGAGAGCTGTTCCCCTGGCTTAGACTAAGGGAACGAATCCCAAATTTCCCATAAGCCATAAATATGGGTTCTCTCGGGCAATAGTTATGTGGGGGGTCCCTAAAATTTGCTGCCTTAAAGGGGGAATATACACCCCGAAAACCCCTGACTCGAAAGGAGGGCCGGATTTCCTTGCGTTGCTTGGGGTTCAATTTCGTCTTTCATCTACAGATAAAAAGGTTGTTGTTTCCCAAAGTGGAATCCTAGTGAGAGCACTATGGCCCGGCCACATTTCGACGGAATCCCCTTCAACCCCTTTGAAACCCCCGAAAGTCAAGCGGGGTTCACTGCCTAAAAAAGTTGATAAAAGCCTGATTCCTCTTGAACTTGAAAAAATACCAATATCCTGTGGCAAAGGGAAAAGGGGAAAACCGGGGTCCCCCAACCTCCCCTCGAAAGCCTCGCTTTTCCCACAGCTAGCACCCGGGGGATTTCCTTTAAGGTGCCCATTTTAAAGACAAGAGCCCTGCCCGTCGCTGAAAAAAAACACGAGTTTTAAAGGGTTTTTCCTCACCATAACCCGAAAAATCCCCAGGTCCCCGCCAAACCCCGAAAAAAAACCAATTTGGGATTTCCCCCCTCAAAAGAAAATTTTGGGGGCCCGTTTCCCCCTGAAATTGCATACGAGGACCCCCGTGACCCCCTCAAACCTTTTTGGAGCCTCGTTTTTGGTTTGATATCTCGAGACAGTCCCCAAGAACACTGTCAAAAGTCTAGAGGGACACTGAGGTCCCCCAAAGCAAAGCGAAGGAGCCCATGTCCCCCAAAATCAACTGGGAATGAGCCCCGATTTCCCGGGCAGTGACTAAAAAGCCTTCCCCTTTAAAACAATAAAAACGGAACACAGGCTTGGTTCCTTTAGGAAAACTCCGGGAGTTTCCCCCAAAAACCCCTTCAAGTCTAGAGGAACAGATTTTCAGCACGGGCAACTCGGGGAAAGGGCACTGTGAAACCCCAAACGATTGAGATGAGAGCGATTTGGTTTTGGGATTAAAGACGTTTCCCAAATTTTCCCAAAAGAAACCCCAATAGGAGAATTCTTCTTCCAATAGTTAGGGTGGGAGGGCCCCCTAAATTTTGCGGCCTCAAGGGGAAATTTTACAGCGAGAATCCTGACTCAAAAGGAGGCTGGTTTTCCCTTTTGAAAGTTGTTTGGGGGTAAAGCTCGTCTTTATCTCACAAGTGAAAAAAAAATGTGTGAACCCCCTTTTAAGAATCCCTAGTCAGACCCCTTATGCCCCAAAAATTTTCGACGGAATGCCCCCCAAATCCCTTTGACATTCGTAGTCAAGGGGGGTTCACTGCCTAAAAAAGGTGATGAAGCCTGATTCCTCTTAAAACATTTTTAGAAATCCCAATATCCCTTTTGGAAAGGGGAAAGGGGAAACCCTGGGTTCCCGCCTCACCTCGAGTAGCTTGCTTTTGCATGCTAAGCCCCCAAGGTTCTAAGGTGTCCATCTTAACTAGCAAGGCCCGGACGTTGTAAAACAAACACGAGTTTTAAAGGGGGCTTTTCCCCACCAAAACCCGAGAAAATACCCAGGTGCCGCACACCTCGAGAAAAAACAATTGGACTTCCCCTCGAAAAAAAGTTGGGCCGTTTCCCCCTGATTGCATAAGGCTTTTTTTTTGTACCCCCATCAAACATGTAAGGAGCCCCGATTTGTTTGATGGATCTCGAGACAGTCCCCAAGAACATTTGTCACAATTTTTGGGAAACCTGAGGTCACCTGGCAAATGCGAAAAAGGGAACCTTGTACCTAAAGAAAATGAGATGAGGGCCCGTTTCCCCCCAAATTGATTTCAAAACCCAATCCTCTTTTCCCCTCTTTAAAAACACGAACGGTGGTTTTGATTTCCCTTTTTGGGAAACTCCAGGGGTTTCCCCCGAGAAAAAAACCCCCAAGTCTAGGGAACACAAAAATTCGGGAAAGAGAAATTAGGAAAAATATTTCTTTTACCCAAAAATGGTCGGGAGATGAGCTGTTTCCCCCGGTTTTGGACTTAAGATTTTTGGGCCATATTTTTTCCAAGAAAATTCAATAGGAGGCTTCTCTCATAAATTTGATATGGGGGGAAGGACTTTAAATTTGCTGCCTCAAGTGGAAATACAAAAAAAAGGGCCCTGCCCTAAAAAAGGGGGGAACGATTTCCTTGCAGGGGTTTTTTGAATACAGGGTCGCCCTTTCCCTTCTCAAAAGGAAAAGGGGTTGTCTGACCCCCTGTGGGTCCCCTAGAGAAAGCCATAGGTACCTTCTCTTTTCGCGGAACCCTTAAATTTCCCTTTATCCCCCTCGGAGGCATGGGGGATTCACTGCTTTCAAAAGTTATGTTTTTGATCCCCCTGAACAGTGATGGGAAAACCCCCAAATTTTCCCCCTGTAGCTTTTGGGAAAAGGGCCCTTTGGGTCTTTCGCCTCACCTCGAGATGGTCCCTTTTCCCCTGCCAAGCATAAAAAGTGGTTCCTGGTTGTCCCTCGTTACTACACGGGAGTGTGAGGGGTCCCTGAAAAAACCCAAAATTTTTGATGGGGGTTCTCCCCCGAAACTCGAGAATATACCTAAGGGTTTCCCGGCCCCCCACCCCGAGGAAAAAAATGAGGTTCCCCTGAATAAAAGGTGAGGGCCGATTCTTGCATTGCATGCAACAATTTCCCTTGGGTCCCCATAAAAACCCCCCCGGAAAAAGCCCCGACCCTTTCTTTTTAAACTCGAGGGAAGGCCCCAAAAACACTTTTTAAAATCTAGAGGGCCCTGAGGTCACCCCCGGAAGGGAAAAGGGTCCCTGTACCCCAAAAAACCAAATTGAGAGGGGCCCGATTTCCCCCATTGACTTCCCGAGCCATCCCCAAATTTCCCCCCCAAACAGGACCAGTGGTTAGTTCCCTTTTGGCAAAATCCCGAGATTCCCCGAAAACAAAGGGCCCCGTCTAGAGGAAACCAAGTTCCCGACGCAAAAGGGGGATGCTCGTGTACCCCAAAAAAACTTGAGTGAGAGGTGATTCCCGGCTTAAATCAAGCTATGCCAAACTTTTTATAAACCTCAAAGGGGGTTCTTACAATAGTTTTGTGGGAAGGGGCCCTGGGGTTTGTGCCTCAAGTGGGAAAAACAGGAGAACCCCGACTTTGAAAGGAAGGAGGAATTTTCCCTTTCAAATTGGGTTGAATACAACTCTCTTTATTTTCACAAATAAAAGGGAAATTTTTGAATCCCCCGGGGAACCTAGGAAAGCCTTGGTCCCCCCCCATTTTGACAAAAGCCTCACAAACCCTTTGGGCACCCGAAGGTCCCAACGGGGTTTTTTTGCCTTTTAAAAGGGGGAGAAGCCCCCGATTTCCCCTTTACTTTTAAAAGAAAACCCCTATCCCTTTCCCTTGGAAAAGGTAACCCTGGGCCCCACCCCACCCCGAGAAGCCTCCCTTTTCACGCCAAGCCCAAGGGATTCCCCAAAGGGGTCCTGTAACTAGACTGGGGCCTTTCGTGTTTAAACAAAAACGAGTTTTGAAGGGCAAACCCCACCTAAGGAGAAAAAATTCCCCCCGGTTTCCCCCCACACCCCGAGGAAAAAAAATGGGGGTTCCCCCCCAAAAAGTTGAGGCCCGATTCCTGCATTGCATCAGAGAAATTTCCTGATCCCCATAAAAAAAAAAAAGTAAGGAGCCTTGATTGTTTTTTATATCTGAGACAAATCCCCCGAACATTTTAAAAAATCTGAGGGACCGGGGGTCACCCCAGCAAAAAAAAGGAGTCCAAAGACCCAAATCAAATCGAGGTGAGGCCCCATTTTCCCCGCATGACTCCCAAAACCTTTCCCCATTCCCCAAACAAAAGGGCAGGGGTTGGAAATTCCTTTTAGGCAAACCCCCAAAATTCCCAAAAAAACCCCCCCCAAGTCTAGAGGAACGCAAGTTTAGCACAGCAAAATGGGGGGAATTGGGTTTTGTACCCCCCCCAAATTTTTGAGATTTAGAGTGATTCCCCGGGTTTGACTCAAGAGAAAGCCCAATTTCCCAAAACCATCAATATGGGGGAATTTTTTCACCCAAAAGTTAAAGTGGGAGGGCCCTGAATTTGTGCCTCAAGTGGAATATACAGCGAGAATCCCCGACTCGAAAAGGGGCCGGGTTTCCCTTTCGGGTTTCTTGAGTTTCAAGCTTGTCTTTCATTTTCCCCAAGATGGGAAAGGGTGTTGAATCCCCGTGAATCCCCCCGTAGAGCCCTATGGCCCGGCCACTTTCGAGGAATGCCCCCCCATTTCCCCTTTTACACTTCGATAGTCAAGCGGGGGGTTTACTGCCTCAAAAAGGTGAAAGGGGAAACCCCGATTCCCCTTGAACATTAATTTTGGGAAAAACCAATTTCCCCCGTGGCTACTTGGGGAAAAAGGAAAACCCGGGTTTTCCCCCTCACCCCGAGTGCTTGCTTTTTTCTCTGCTAAGCCCCCCAAGAGATTCGTAGGGGGGGTTTTATCGTAAATAGAAAGAGACCTGAGTTGGTGAACAAACACGAGTTTTGAAAAGGGTATCCCCACCATAACCCCAGAAACTACCCCCCGGGGCCCCCCACACCCCGAGGGAAAAAAATTGGATTTCCCCCCCGAAGCAAGTTTAGGCCCGTTCCCCCGCATTTCATACAGAGCATTTTTGGATCCCCCTAAAAATTAAGGAGCCTCGATTTGTTTGTTTGGGTCTGAGGGGCACCCCCCAAAAACACTGTCACAAGTTATTGGGGACCTGGGGGCACCGAGCAATGCGAAGAAGCACATTTGTAACCCCCAAAAAAAACTGAGGGTGACGCCCATTTCCCCCCATTGATTCAGAGCCATCCTTGTTCCCCATTAAACCGGGCGAGTGGCTTGATTCCTTTAGGCAAACCCCCAGTGTTTTCCCCGGAGAAAAACATCCCCCGTCTTGGGAACACGAAATTAGCAGAGCAATAGGGAAAACTCCCTTTTTGCCAAAATGGTTGGAGATGGCTGATTCCCGGGTTTTTTTTAAAATGTTTTCCCTACTTTTCACAAAACAATCAAAAGGAGGCTTCTTCATCAAAAAGATTGTGGGAAAGGGCATTAATTTGCTGCCTAAGTGGAATATACACCCGGAAACCCCCGACTCAAAAAGGGGACGATTTCCCTTTCCTTCCTCATTTTCGACGGAATCTCTCAAATTCCTTTTATCAGCTTCGAGAGCATGCGGAACTTCACTGCGTCAAAAGATTTGATGTCTGACTCCTCCTGAACCTGTGATTAGGATTCCCCAATATCCTGTGTCTATGGAAAGGGAACTTGGGTCTTTCGCCTCACCTCGAGATTGCGTCTCCTTTTGCCCTGCCAAGCATCCAAGTGGTTCCTGAGTTGTCCCTCGTTACTAAACAGAGATCGTGAGGTCCCTGAACTAAAACACGAAATTTTTGAATGGGTACTCTCCGCGTAAGTCGAGTATATACCCCAGGTCCCCGCCGCCACTCGAGAAAAACCATGAGACTTCCCCCTCGCAAGTAAGTTGCAGCCTGATTCCATTGCATTCCCCTGCATGCAGAGCTGATTCAATTCCGTGATCCCCATCAAACATCTGAGAAGTCTCGACTTGCTTGATGTATATCTCGAGACAGCCCGCAAGAACAACTTCACCAATATGAGCTAGAGGGTCGCTGAGAGGTCACCCCAGTAATAAGCGAAGGAGTACCATGTACCCAAATCCACTTGAGATGAGGGCCCGATTCCCCGGCATTGACTTCAGAGCCATCCCCCTTTCCCCATCAAACAGGACCAGTGGCTTGACTTGCTTTAGGCAACTCCAGAGATTCCCCGAGAACACGGTCCCTCGTCTAGAGGAACACCAAGTTCAGCACAGCAAATCGAGGAATGCTCAGTGTACCCCAAATCGTCTCGAGATGAGAGCTGATTCCCTGGCTTAAACTCAAGTCATATGCCAACTTTTCATAAGCTCCTCAAGAGGAGGCTTCTCTCAGCAATAGTTATGTGAGAAAGTCGCTGAGTTTGCTGCCTCAAGTGGAATAAACACGGAGAAGGCCTGACTCGAAAGGAGGACGGAATTCCTTGCAGTGGCTTGAATACAGGCTCATCTTTATTCTCACAAAAAGAAGGGATTTCTGAATCCCCTGTGGAGACACTAGAGAAAGCCATAGGTACCCGCCTCATTTTGACATAATGCCTCACATCCCTTTGACACCTCGAGAGGCTCGCAACGTTTACTGCTTCAAAAGGTGACGATGCCTGACTCCTCCTGATCTTTGACATGAATCCCAGTATCCCTTTGGCTACTGGAAAGTGAACCTGTGTCTCCAGCCTCACATCGAGAAGCGTCCCTTTTCTCCTGCCAAGCCTCGAAGAGATTCCTGAGGTGTCCCTCGTAACTAGACAGGAGTCTTGGCGTCGCTGAACAAACACGAGTTTTGAAGGGCCATCCCCACCCTAAGTCGAGAATATTGCCCACGTGCCCGCCACACCTCGAGAAAACCATGAGAGTTCCCCTAGAAGTGAGATGAGGCCCGATTCTCCTGCATTGCATGCAGAGCAATTCCATGATCCTCATGAAACCTGTAAGTAGCCTTGACTTGCATGATGGATCTCGAGACAGTCCCCAAGAACATTGTAAAAAGCCTAGAGGGACCCTGAGGTCACCCCAGCAACGCATAGGAGCTCCATGCACCCCAAATCAACTCGAGATGAGGCCCGATTTCCCCGCATTGACTCCAGAGCCATCCGCCATTCCCAATCAAATACGACCAGTGGCTTGAGTTCCTTTAGGCAACTTCAGAGATTCCCCGAAAACACCGTCCCAAGTCTAGAGGAACAGCAAGTTCAGCACAGCAACTGGAGGAATGCTCTGTGTACCAAAAAATCCTCTTTGAGATGAGACTGATTCCCTGGCTTAGACTCAAACGAATGCCAACCTTTCCATAAGCACATCAATATGAGGATTCTCTCAGCAATAGTTTATGTGGGAGGGTCCCTGAATTGCTGCCTCAAGTGGAATATACAGCGAGAATCCCTGACTCGAAAGAGGAGCGGATATCCTTGCAGTTGCTTGAGTACAAGCTCGTCTTTCATCTCACAAGATGAAAGGATGTCTGAATCCCCTGTGGAATCCCTAGTGAGAGCACTATGGGCCCCCCACATTTCGACGGAATGCCTCACATCCCTTTGACACTTCGATAGTCAAGCGGGGTTCACTGCCTCAAAAGTTGATGAAGCCTGATTCCTCTTGAACATTGATAGAAATACCAATATCCCTGTGGCTAATGGAAAGGGAACCTGGGTCACCCACCTCACCTCGAGAAGCCTCGCTTTTTTACACAGCTAAGCAGCCAAGGGATTCCTAAGGTGTCCATCGTAACTAGACAAGAGACCTGACGTCGCTGAACAAACACGAGTTTTGAAGGGCTATCTCTCACCATAAACCCGAGAAAATACCCCAGGTGCCCGCCACAACCTCGAGAAAAACAATTGGACTTCCCCCTCGAAGCAAGTTGAGGCCCGATTCCCCTGCATTGCATACAGAGCATTTCCGTGATCCCCATCAAACATGTAAGGAGCCTCGATTTGTTTGATGGATCTCGAGACAGTCCCCCCAAGAACACTGTCACAAGTCTATTGGGACCTGAGGTCACCTGATCAATGCAAAGAAGCACATTGTACCCCTAAATGAACATGAGATGACGCCCGATTCCCCCACATTGACTTCAGAGAGCCATCCTCTGTTCCTCATTAAACACGACGAGTGGCTTGACTTCCTTTAGGCAACTCCAGTGTTTCCCCGAGAACAACATCCCAAGTCTAGAGGAACACGAAATTCAGCAGAGCAACTAGAGAATACTCCGTTTAGCCAAAATGGTCTGGAGATGAGAGCTGATTCCCCCAGTTTTGACTTAAGACGTTTGCATACTTTTCACAAGCAACTCAATAGGAGGCTTCTCTCATCAATAGATATGTGGGAAGGACATTTAAGTTTTGCTGCCTCAAGTGGAATATACACCGAGAAGCCCTGACTCAAAAGAGACGATTTCCTTGCAGTGTTTTGAATACAGGGTCGTCTTTCATCTCACAAGGAGAAGGATTGTCTGAATCCCCTGTGGAGTCCCTAGAGAAAAGCCATAGGTCCCTTCCTCATTTCGACGGAATCCTTCACATTCCTTTATCACCTCGAGAGGCATGCGGACTTCACTGCGTCAAAAGATTATGATGTCTGACTCCTCCTGAACATGATAGGAATCCCAATATCCCTGTAGCTATTGGAAAGGGACCCTTGGGTCTTTCGCCTCACCTCGAGAAGCGTCCCTTTTGCCCTGCCAAGCATCGAAGTGTTTCCTGAGGTGTCCCTCGTAACTACACAGGAGTCCAGAGGTCCCTGAACAAACACGAATTTTGAAGGGGTATCTCCGCCGTAACTCGAGAATATACCCCAGGTCCCCGGCCGCAAACTCGAGAAAAACCATGAGACTTCCCCCTCGAAGTGAGTTGAGGCCCGATTCCATTGCATTGCATGCAGAGCAATCCGTGATCCCCCCCATCAAACATCTAAGGAAGTCTCGACTTGCTTGATGTATCTCGAGACAGACCCCAAGAACACTTTCACAAATCTAGAGTGGTCCCTGAGGTCACCCCAGCAATGCGAAGGAGTACCATGTACACCAAATCCACTTGAGATGAGGCCCGATTCCCCTGCATTGACTTCAGAGCCATCCCCCTTTCCCATCAAACAGGACCATGGCTTGACTTGCTTTAGGCAACTCCAGAGATTCCCCGAGAACAACGGTCCCTCGTCGAGAGGAACACCAAGTTCAGCACAGCAAATCGAGGAATGCTCAGTGTACCCCAAATCGTCTCGAGATGAGAGCTGATTCCCTGGCTTAACTCAAGTCATATGCCAACTTTTCATAAGCCCTCAAGAGGAGGGCTTCTCTCAGCAATAGTTATGTGAGAAGGTCGCTGAGTTTGCTGCCTCAAGTGGAATATTAACACGGAGAAGGCCTGACTCGAAAGGAGGACGGAATTCCTTGCAGTGGCTTGAATACAGGCTCATCTTTCATCTCACAAAAAGAAGGGATTTCTGAATCCCCTGTGGAGACACTAGAGAAAGCCATAGTTCCCCGCGCCTCATTTCGACATAATGCCTCACATCCCTTTGACACTTCGAGAGGCTCGCAAGTTCACTGCTTCAAAAGGTGACGATGCCTGACTCCTCCTGAACATTGACAGGAATCCCAATATCCCTTTGGCTACTGGAAAGTGAACCTGGGTCTCCAGCCTCACATCGAGAAGCGTCCCTTTTCTCCTGCCAAGCCTCGAAGAGATTCCTGAGGTGTCCCTCGTAAACTAGACAGGAGTCCTGGCGTCGCTGAACAAACACGAGTTTTGAAGGGCCATCCCCGCCCTAAGTCGAGAATATTGCCCTCGTGCCCCCCGCCACACCTCGAGAAAACCATGAGAGTTCCCCTAGAAGTGAGATGAGGCCCGATTCTCCCTGCATTGCATGCAGAGCAATTCCGTGATCCTCATGAAACATGTAAGGAGCCTCGACTTGCTTGATGGATCTCGAGACAGTCCCCAAGAACACTGTCAAAAGTCTAGAGGGACCCATGAGGTCACCCCAGCAACGCGAAAGGAGCTCCATGTACCCCAAAATCAACTCGAGATGAGGCCCGATTTCCCTGCATTGACTCCAGAGCCATCCGCCATTCCCAATCAAAACACGACCAGTGGCTTGAGTTC
The DNA here is from genome assembly GCA_020976825.1 of Odocoileus hemionus. NCBI lineage: Eukaryota > Metazoa > Chordata > Mammalia > Artiodactyla > Cervidae > Odocoileus > Odocoileus hemionus. Next base: position 63,533,566 of record CM037425.1, read on the forward strand.
CTTTAGGCAACTCCAGAGATTCCCCGAAAAACAGGCGTCCCAAGTCTAGAGGAACAGCAAGTTCAGCACAGCAACTCGAGGAATGCTCTGTGTACCCAAATCCTCTTGAGATGAGAGCTGATTCCCTGGCTTAGACTCAAGACGTATGCCAACTTTCCAGAAGCACATCAATAGGAGGATTCTCTCAGCAATAGTTATGTGGGAGGGTCCCTGAATTTGCTGCCTCAAGTGGAATATACAGCGAGAATCCCTGACTCGAAAGCAGGCCGGATTTCCTTGCAGTTGCTTGAGTACAGCTCGTCTTTCATCTCACAAGATGAAAGGATGTCTGAATCCCTGTGGAATCCCTAGTGAGAGTCATAGGGCCCGCACACACATTTCGACGAATGCCTCACATCCCTTTGACACTTCGATAGTCAAGCGCGGTTCACTGCCTCAAAAGGTGATGAGGAGCCTGATTCCTCTTGAACATGATAGAAATATCCCAATATCCTGTGGCTACTGGAAAGGGAACCTGGGTCTCCCGCCTCACCTCGAGAAGCATCGCTTTTGCACTGCTAAGCCGCCAAAGAAATTCCTGCAGGTGTCCATCGTAACTACACAAGAGACCTGATGTCGCTGAACAAACACGAGTTTTGAAGGCTATCCCCACCATAACTCGAGAAATATACCCAGGTCCCTGCACAACTCGAGAAAAACAATGGGACTTGCCCCTCAAAGCAAGATGAGGCCCGATTCCCCCTTGCATTGCATAGAGAGTAATTCCGTGATCCCCATCAAACATGTAAGGAGCCTCGACTTGTTTGATGGATCTCGAGACAGTCCCCAAGAACACTGTCACAAGTCTAGAGGGACCTGAGGTCACCCCAGCAACAGCGAAGGAGCTCCATTGAACCCCAAATCAACGAGATGAGGGCCCGATTCCCTGCATTGACTCCAGAGCCATCCCCAGTTTCCCAACAAACAAGAGAGGCTTGACTTCCTTTAGGCAACTCAAGAGTTTCCCCAGTGAACAACATCCAAGTCTTAGAGGAACACGAATTCAGCACAGCAACTCGAGAATGCTCTGTGTTACCCAAAATGGTCTGGAGATGAGAGCTGATTCCCTGGCTTAGACTTAAGACGTATGCCAACTTTCCACAAGCAACTCAATAGAGGAGGCTTCTCTAATCAATAGATATATGGGAGGGACCCTCGAGTTTGCTGCCTCAAGTGGAATATACACCGAGAATCCCTGACTCGAAACGAGACGATTTCCTTGCAGCGGCTTGAATACAGGATCGTCTTTCATCTCACAAGATGAAGGGATGTCTGAATCCCTGTGGAATCCCTAGAGAAGCCATAGGTCCCCGCCTCATTTTACCGACGGAATGCCTCACATCCATTTGACACCTCGAGAGTCCATGCGGAGTTCACTGCTTCAAAAGTTGACGACCCCCCCCGCCTGACTCCTCTTGAACATTGATAGGAATCCCAATATCCCTGTGGCTACTAAAAGGACACTGGGTCTCACCCTCACCTCGCTGTCCCTTTTGCCCTGGCAAAGCCTTCGAAGATGTTCCCTGAGTTGTCATAGCTGCTAAGGAGGACCCTTGAAGCGCTTGAATACAGGTCATTTTAAATCTCACAAGAAAGGGATGTCCAATCCCCTGTGGAGACACTAGAGAAAGCAAATTCCCCGCCCTTCTTTCGACTTAATGCTCACGTCCTTTGAAAGAGGCTCGCGAAGTTCACGAGTTTGAAGGGCGGATATCCCCATTGACAGAAATAACCCTGCTGGCTAGAAAAAGGAAACTGGGTACCCTCCCAGAGAAAGAGTCCGTCCTGCACAAGCCTCGAAGAAAACTGATGTGTCCCTCGTCCTAGACAGGAGTCCCCCATCGCGAAACAAACACGGAGTTTTTGAGGGCCATCCCCGCCCTAAGTCCCCTATATAGCAATTGCCCGCCACACAGAGCAATTTCTCTCTAGAAAAGTGATCCCGATTCAAACATTTGCATGCAGGAGCCTCGATGAAACATGGAGTCTTGACTGCATGATGGATCTCGAGACAGTCCCCAAGAACACTGTCACAAGTCTAGAGGGACCCTGAGGTCACCCAGCATCGCGAAGGAGCTCCATGTACCCAAAAATCAACATCGAGATGAGGCCCGATTCCCCTGCATTGACTCCAACAGCCATCCCCCTTTCCTCATCAAACACGATCAGTGGCTTGACTTCCTTTAGGCAACTCCAGAGATTCCCCGAAAACATCCCAAGTCTAGAGGAACACGCAAGTTCAGCACAGCAACTCGAGAATGCTCTGTGTACCAAATCGTCTTGAGATGAGAGCTGATTCCCTGGCTTAGACTCAAGACGTTTGCCAACTTTCCAGAAGCAACATCAATAGAGGATTCTCTCAGCAATAGATATGTGGGGAAGGTACCTGAATTTGCTGCCTCAAGTGGAATATACACCGAGAATCCCTGACTCGAAAGAGGCCGGATTTCCTTGCAGTTGCTTGAGTACAGGCTCGTCTTTCATCTCACAAGATGAAGGGATGTCTGAATCACCCTGTGGAATCCTAGTGAAAGCCTTAGGGCCCCGCCTCATTTCGCCGGAATGCCTCACATCCCTTTGACACCTTGATAGTCAAGCGTGAGTTCACTGCCTCAAAAGTTGATGAGGCCTGACTCCTCTTGAACATTGATAGAAATCCCAATATCCCTGTGGCTACTGGAAAGGAACCGTGGGTCTCCGCCTCACATCGAGAAGCATCCCTTTTGCCCTGCCAAGCGGCAAAGAGATTCCTAGGTGTCCCTCGTAACTAACAAGAGAACGTGACGTCGCTGAACAAACACGAGTTTTGAAGGGCTATCCCCACCGATAACTCGAGAATATACCCAGGTCCCCGCCGCAACTCGAGAAAAAACCATGAGACTTCCCCCTCGAAGCAGATGAGCCCCGATTCCCCTGCATTGCATGCAGAGCAATTCCGTGATCCCCATCAAACATGTAAGGAGCCTCGACTTGCTTTGATGGATCTCGAGACAGTCCCCAAGAACACTGTCACAAGTCTAGAGGACCCTGAGGTCACCCAGCAATGCGAAGGAGCACCATGAACCCCAAATCCACTTGAGATGAGGCCCGATTCCCTGCATTGACTCCAGAGCCATCCCCCTTTCCCATCAAACACGCGACGAGTGGCTTGACTCCCTTTAGGCAACTCCAGAGATTCCCCGAGAACAACATCCCAAGTCTAGAGGAACACAAGTTCAGCACAGCAACTCGAAGAATGCTCCGTGTACCCCAAATGTCTGAGATGAGAGCTGATTCCTGGCTTAGACTCAAGACGTTTGCCAACTTTCCACAAGCAACCTCAAGAGGAGGCTTCTCTCATCAATAGATATGTGGGAGGGACCTTGAGTTTGCTGCCTCAAGTGGAATATAACACGAGAAGCCCTGACTCGAAAGGAGACGGATTTCCTTGCAGTGGCTTGAATACAGGGTCGTCTTATATCTCACAAGAAGAAGGGATGTCTGAATCCCCTGTGGAGTCCCTAGAGAAAGCCATAGGTCCCCGCCTCATTTCGACGGAATGCTTCACATCCTTTGACACCTCGAGAGCCATGCGGAGTTCACTGCTTCAAAAGTTGACGATGTTTGACTCCTCTTGAACATTGATAGGAAACCAATATCCTGTAGCTATTGGAATGGGGACCCTGGTCTCCCGCCTCACCTCGAGAAGCGTCCCTTTTGCCCTGCCAAGCCTCGAAGAGGTTCCTGAGGTGTCCCTCGTAACTACACAGGAGTCCTGAGGTCCCTGAACAAACACGAATTTTGAAGTGCCATCCCCAACGTAACTCGAGAATATACCCCAGGTCCCCGGCGCAACTCGAGAAAAACAATGAGACTTCCCCCTCGAGTGAGATGAGGCCCGATTCCTCTGCATTGCATGCAGAGCAATTCCGTGATCCCCATCAAACATCTAAGGAGCCTCGACTTGCTTGGTGTATCTCGAGACAGGCCCCAAGAACACTGTCACAAACCTAGAGGGACCTGAGGTCACCCCAGCAACGCGAAGGAGTACCATGTGCCCCAAATCCACTTGAGATGAGACCCGATTCCCTGCATTACTTCAGAGCCATCCCCCTTTCCCCATCAAACAGGACCAGTGGCTTGACTTGCTTTAGGCAAATCCAGAGATTCCCAGAGAAAGCCGTCCCTCGTCTAGAGGAACACCAAGTTCAGCACAGCAAATAAAGGAATGCTCAGTGTACCCCATATCGTCTTGAGATGAGAGCTGATTCCCTGGCTTAGACTCCAGTCGTATGCCAACTTTCCATAAGCCCCTCAAGAGGAGGCTTATTTCAGCAATAGGTATGTGACAAGGTCGCTGAGTGTCCTGCCGCAAGTGGAATAAACAGGAGAAAGGCCTGACTCGAAAGGAGGACGGAATTCCTTGTTGCGGCTTGAATACAGGCTCATCTTTCATCTCACAAGAGGAAGGGATGTCTGAAACCCCAGTGGAGACACTAGAGGAAGCCATAGGTCCCCGCCTCCTTTCGACTTAATGCCTCACATCCCTTTGACACCTCGAGAGGCACGCGAAGTTCACTGCTTCTAAAGGTGACGATGCCTGACTCCTCTTGAACATTGACAGGAATCCCAATATCCCTGTGGCTACTGGAAAGGGAACCTGGGTCTCCAGCCTCACATCGAGAAGAATCCCTTTTGTCCTGCAAAGCCTCGAAGAGATTCCTAAGGTGTCCATCGTAATTAGACTGGAGTCCTGAGGTCGCTGAACAAACACGAGTTTTGAAGGGCTATCCCCACCATAACTCGAGAATATACCGCAGGTCCCCGCCACAACTCGAGATAAACAATGGGACTTCCCCCTCGAAGCAAGATGAGGCCCGATTCCCCTGCATTGCATACAGAGCAATCCCGCGATCCCCATCAAACATGTAAGGAGCCTCGACTTGTTTGATTGATCTCGAGAGAGTCCCCTAGAACACTGGCACAAGTCTAGAGGAACGCTGAGGTCACCCCAGCAAAGCGGAGTACCATGTTACCCAAATCCACTTGAGATGAGGCCCGGTTTTCCTGCATTGATTTCAGAGCCATCCCCCTTTCCCCATCAAACAGGACCAGTGGCTTGACTTGCTTTAGGCAACTCCAAAGATTACCCGAGAACACCGTCCCTCATCAAGAGGAACACCAAGTTCAGCACAGCAAATCAAGGAATGCTCAGTGTACCCCAAGTCTTCTCGAGATGAGAGTTGATCCCTGGCTTAGACTCACGTCATATGCCAACTTTCCATAAGCCCCTCAAGAGGAGGCTTCTCTCAGCAATAAATATGTGAGAAGGTCGCTGAGTATGCTGCCTCAAGTGGAATAAACACGGAGAAGGCCTGACTCGAAAGAAGGACGGAATTCGTTTCACCAGCTTGAATACAGGCTCATGTTTCATCTCACAAGAGGAAGGGATGTCTGAATTCCCTTTGGAGACACTAGAGAAAGCTATAGGTCCCGCCTCATTTCGACATATTGCCTCACATCCCTTTGACACCTCGAGAGGCTCGCGAAGTTCACTGCTTCTAAAGGTGACGATGCCTGACTGCTCTTGAATATTGACAGGAATCCCAATATCCCTGTGGCTACTGGAAAAGGAAACTGGGTCTCCAGCCTCACATCGAGAAGAGTCCTTTTTTCCTGCCATGCCTCGAAGAGAATCCTGAGGTGTCCCTCGTAGCTAGACAGGAGTCCTGACGTCGCTGAACAAACACGAGTTTTGAAGGGCCATCCCCGCCCTAAGTAGAGAATATAGCCCAAGTGCCCGCCACAACACGAGAAAAACATGAGAGTTCTCCCTAGAAGTGAGATGAGGCCCGATTACCCTGCATTGCATGTAGAGCAATTCTGTGAGCCTCATGAAACAAGTAAGGAGCCTCGACTTCCATGATGGATCTCGAGACAGTCACCAAGAACACTGTCACAAGTCTAGAGGGACCCTGATGTCACCCCAGCATTGCGAAGGAGCTACCATGAACCCCAAATCAACTCGAGATGAGGCCCGATTTCCCTGCATTGACTCCAGAGCCATCCGCCATGCCCAATCAAACACAACCAGTGGCTTGAGTTCCTTTATGCGACTCCAGAGATTACCCGAAAACAGCGTCCCAAGTCTAGAGGAACAGCAAGTGCAGCACAGTAACTCGAGGAATGCTCTGTGTACCCCAAATCGTCTTGAGATGAGAGCTGATTCCCTGGCTTAGACTCAAGACGTATGCCAACTTTCCAGAAGCACATCAATAGGAGGATTCTCTCAGCAATAATTATGTGGGGGGTTCCCTGAATTTGCTGCCTCAAGTGGAATATACAGCGAAAATTCCTGACTCGAAAGGAGGCTTGATTTCCTTGCAGTTGCTTGAGTACAAGCTCGTCTTTCATCTCACAAGATGAAAGGATGTCTGAATCACCTGTGGAATCCTTAGTGAGAGTCTTAGGGCCCCGCCTCATTTCGACGGAATGCCTCTCAACCCTTTGACACTTTGAGAGTCAAGCAGGGTTCACTGCCTCAAAAGTTGATGAGGCCTGATTCCTCTTGAACACTGATAGAAATACCAATATCCCTGTGGCTACTGGAAAGGGAACCAGGGTCTCCCGACTCACCTCGAGAAGCATCGCTTTTGCACTGCTAAGCGGCCAAGAGATTCCTAAGGTGTCCATCGTAACTAGACAAGGGAACTGACGTCGCTGAACAAACACGAGTTTTGAAGGGCTATCCCCACCATAACTCGAGAATATATCCCAGGTCCCCGCCACAACTCGAGGAAAAACAATTGGACTTCCCCCTCGAAGCAAGATGAGGCCCGATTCCGCTGCATTGCATACAGAGCAATTCCGTGATCCCCATCAAACATGTAAGGATCCTCGACTTCTTTGATGGATCTCGAGACAGTCCCCAAGATCACTGTCACAAGTCTAGAGGGACCCTGAGGTCGCCCGAGCAACGCGAAGGAGCACATTGAACCCCTAATGAACATGAGATGATGCCCGATTCCAATGCATTGACTCCAGAGCCATCGCTCTTTCCTCATCAAACGCGACGAGCGGCTTGACTCCCTTTAGGCAACTCCAGTGTTTCCCCGAGAACAACATCCCAAGTCTAGAGGAACACGAAGTTCAGCACAGCAACTCGAAGAATGCTCCGTTTACACAAAATCGTCTGGAGATGAGAGCTGATTCCCTGGCTTAGACTTAAGACGTTTGCCAACTTTCCGCAAGCAACTCAAGAGGAGGCTTCTCTCATCAATAGATATGTGGGAGGGACCTTGAGTTTGCTGCCTCAAGTAGAATATACACCGAGAAGCCCTAACTCGAAAGGAGACGATTTCCTTGCAGTGGCTTGAATACAGGGTCGTCTTATATCTCACAAGAAGGGATGTCTGAATTCCCTGTGGAGTCCCTAGAGAAAGCCATAAGTCCCCGCCTTATTTCGACGGAATGCTTCACATCGTTTGACACCTCGAGAGCCATGCGGAGTTCACTGCTTCAAAAGTTGACGATGTTTGACTCCTCTTGAACATTGATAGGAAACTCAATATCCCTGTAGCTATTGGAATGGGACCCTGGGTCTCGCGCCTCACCTCAAGAAGCGTCCCTTTTGCCCTGCCAAGCCTCAAAGAGGTTCCTGAGGTGTCCCTCGTAACTACACAGGAGTCCTGAGGTCCCTGAACAAACACGAATTTTGAAGTGCCATCCCCAACGTAACTCGAGAATATACCTCAGGTCCCCGGCGCAACTCGAGAAAAACAATGAGACTTCCCCCTCGAGGTGAGATGAGTCCCGATTCACTGCATTGCATGCAGAGCAATTCCGTGATCCCCATCAAACATCTAAGGAGCCTCGACTTGCTTGCTGTATCTCGAGACAGGCCCCAAGAACACTGTCACAAACCTAGAGGGTTCCTGAGGTCACCAAGCAACACGAAGGAGTACCATGTGCCCCAAATCCACTTGAGATGAGGCCTGATTCCCCTGCATTAACTTCAGAGCCATCCCCCTTTCCCCATCAAACAGGACCAGTGGCTTGACTTGCTTTAGGCAAATCCAGAGATTACGAGAGAAAGCCGTCCCTCGTTTAGAGGAACACCAAGTTCAGCACAGCAAATAAAGGAATGCTCAGTGTACCCCATATCGTCTCGAGATGAGAGCTGATTCCTGGCTTAGATTCCAGTCGTATGCCAACTTTCCATAAGCCCCTCAAAAGGAGGCTTATTTCAGCAATAGGTATGTGAGGAGTTCGCTGAGTGTCCTGCCGCAAGTGGAATAAACACGGAGAAGGCCTGACTCGGAGGGAGGACGGAATTCCTTGTGGCGGCTTGAATACAGGCTCATCTTTCATCTCACAAGAGGAAGGGATGTCTGAAACCCCAGTGGAGACACTAGAGGAAGCCATAGGTCCCCGCCTCCTTTCGACTTAATGCCTCACATCCCTTTGACACCTCGAGAGGCTCGCGAAGTTCACTGCTTCTAAAGGTGACGATGCCTGACTCCTCTTGAACATTGACAGGAATCCCAATATCCCTGTGGCTACTGGAAAGGGAACCTGGGTCTCCAGCCTCACATCGAGAAGAATCCCTTTTGTCCTGCAAAGCCTCGAAGAGATTCCTGAGGTGTTCCTCGTAACTAGACAGGAGTCCTGGCGTCACTGAACAAACACGAGTTTTGAAGGGCCAGCCCCGCCCTAAGTCGAGACTATAGCCCAAGTGCCCGCCACACCTCGATAAAACCATGAGACTTCTCCCTAGAAGTGAGATGAGGCCCGATTCCCCTGCATTGCATGCAGAGCAATTCCGTGAGCCTCATGAAACATGTAAGGAGCCTCGACTTCCATGATGGATCTCGAGACAGTCCCCAAGAACACTGTCACAAGCCTAGAGGGACACTGATGCCACCCCAGCATTGCGAAGGAGCTCCATGAACCCCAAATCAACTCGAGATGAGGTCCAATTTCCCTGCATTGATTCCAGAGCCATCCGCCATTCCCAATCAAACATGACCAGTGGCTTCAGTTCCTTTAGGCGACTCCAGAGATTCCCGAAAACAGTGTCTCAAGTCTAGAGGAAGAGCAAGTTCAGCACAGTAAGGCGAGGAATGCTCTGTGTACCCCAAATCGTCTTGAGATGAGAGCTGATTCCCTGGCTTAGACTCAAGACGTATGCCAACTTTCCAGAAGCACATCAATAGGAGGATTCTCTCAGCAATAGTTATGTGGGAGGGTCCCTGAATTTGCTGTCTCAAGTGGAATATACATCGAGAATCCCTGACTCGAAAGGAGGCCGGATTTCCTTGCAGTTGCTTGAGTACAAGCTCGTCTTTCATCTCACAAGATGAAAGGATGTCTGAATCACCTGTGGAATCCTTAGTGAGAGTCTTAGGGCCCCGTCTCATTTCGAAGGAATGCCTCTAAACCCTTTGACACTTTGATAGTCAAGCGTGGTTCACTGCCTCAAAAGATGATGAGGCCTGATTCCTCTTGAACATTGATAGAAATACCAATAACCCTGTGGCTACTGGAAAGCAACGAGGGTCTCCCGCCTCACCTCGAGAAGCATCGCTTTTGCACTGCTAAGCGGCCAAGAAATTCCTAAGCTGTCCATAGTAACTAGACAAGGTAACTGTCGTCGCTGAACAAACACGAATTTTGAAGGGTTATCCCCACCATAACTCGAGAATATACCCCAGGTCCCCGCCACAACTCGAGAAAAACATTTAGACTTCCCCCTCGAAGCAAGATGAGGTCCGATTCCCCTGCATTGCATACAGAGCAATTCCGTGATCCCCATCAAACATGTAAGGAGCCTCGACTTCTTTGATGGATCTCGAGACAGTCCCCAAGATCACTGTCACAAGTCTAGAGGGACCCTGAGGTCACCCGAGCAACGCGAAGGAGCACATTGAACCTCTAATGAACATGAGATGATGCCCGATTCCAATGCATTGACTCCAGAGCCATCCTCTTTTCCTCATCAAATGCGACGAGCGGCTTGACTTCCTTTAGGCAACTCCAGTGTTTCCCCGAGAACAACATCCCAAGTCTAGAGGAACACGAAGTTCAGCACAGCAACTAGAAGAATGTTCCGTTGACCAAAAATGGTCTGGAGGTGAGAGCTGATTCCATGGCTTAGACTTAAGACGTTTGCCAACTTTCCACAAGCAACTCAAGAGGAGGCTTCTTTCATCAATAGATATGTGGGAGGGACCTTGAGCTTGCAGCCTCAAGTGAAATGTACACCGAGAAGCCCTGACTCGAAAGGAGACGATTTCCTTGCAGTGGCTTTAATACAGGGTCGTCTTTCATCTCACAAGAAGAAGGGATGTCTGAATTTCATGTGGAGTCCCTAGAGAAAGCCATAGAACCCCGCCTCATTTCGACAGAATGCTTCACATCGTTTGACACCTCCAGAGCCATGCGGAGTTCACTTCTTCAAAAGTTGACGATGTCTGACTCCTCTTGAAATTTGATAGGAAACTCAATATTCCTGTAGCTATTGGAATGGGACCCTGGGTCTCGTGCCTCACCTCAAGAAGCGTCCCTTTTGTCCTGCCAAGCCTCGAAGAGGTTCCTGAGGTGTCCCTCGTAACTACACAGGAGTCCTAAGGTCCCTGAACAAACACGAATTTTGAAGGGCCATCCCCACCATAACTCGAGAATATACCCCAGATCCCCACCGCCACTCGAGAAAAACAATGAGACTTCCCCCTCGAGGTGAGATGAGGCCCGATTCCACTGCATTGCATGCAGAGCAATTCCGTGATCCCCATCAAACATCTAAGGAGCCTCGACTTGCTTGATGTATCTCGAGACAGGCCCCAAGAACACTGTCACAAACCTAGAGGGTCCCTGAGGTCAGCCCAGCAACGCGAAGGAGTACCATGTACCCCAAATCCACATGAGATGAGACAAGTTTCCCTCATTGACTTCAGAGCCATCCCCCTTTCCCCATCAAACAGGACCAGTGGCTTGACTTGCTTTAGGCAACTCCAGACATTCCCCGAGAACACAGTCCCACATCTAGAGGAACACCATGTTCAGCACAGCAAATCATGGAATACTCAGTTTATCCCAAATCGTCTTGAAATGAGAGCTGATTCCCTGGCTTAGACGCAAGTAATATGCCAACTTTCCATAAGTCCCTCAAGAGGAGGCTTCTCTCAGCAATTGGTATGTGAGAAGGTCGCTGAGTTTGCTGCCTCATGTGGAATAAACACGGAAAAGGCCTGACTCAAAAGGAGGACGGAATTCCTTGCAGCGGCTTGAATACAGGCTCATCTTTCATCTCACAAGAAGAAGGGATGTCTGAATCCCCTGTGGAGACACTAGAGAAAGCCATAGGTCCCCGCCTCATTTCGACATAATGACTCACATTCCTTTGACACCACAAGAGGCTCGCGAATTTCATTGCTTCAAAAGGTGACGATGCCTGACTCCTCTTGAACATTGACAGGAATCCCAACATCCCTGTGGCTACTGGAAAGGGAAGCTGAGTCTCCAGCCTCACATCGAGAAGCGTCCCTTTTGTCCTGCCAAGCCTCGAAGAGATTTCTAAGGTGTCCCTCGTAACTAGACAGGAGTCCTGGCGTCGCTGAACAAACACGAGTTTTGAAGGGCCATCCCAGCCCTATGTGGTGAATATAGCCCACGTGCCTGCCACACCTCCAGAAAACCATGAGAGTTCCCCCTAGAAGTGAGATGAGCCCGATTCCCTTGCATTGCATGCAGAGCAATTCCGAGATCTTCATGAAACATGTAAGGAGCCTCGACTTCCGTGATGGATCTCGAAACAATTCCCAAGAACACTGTCACAAGTCTAGAGGCACACTGAAGTCACCACAGCAACGCGAAGGAGCTCCATGTACCCCAAATCAACTCGAGATGAGGCCCGATCTCCCAGCATCGAATCCAGAGCCATCTGCCATTCCCAATCAGACACGACCAGTGGCTTGAGTTCCTTGAGGCAACTCCAGAGATTCCCCGAAAACACCGTCCCAAGTCTAGAGGAACAGCAAGTTCAGCACAGCAACTCGACGAATGCACTGTGTACCCCAAATCGTCTTGAGATGAGAGCTGATTCCCTGGCATAGACTCAAGACGTATGCCAACTTTCCAGAAGCACATCAATAGGAGGATTCTCTCAGCAATAGTTATGTGGGAGGGTCCCTGAATTTGCTGCCTCAATTGGAATATACAGCGAGAATCCCTGACTCGAAAGGAAGCCGGATTTCCTTGCAGTTGCTTGAGTACATGATCGTCTTTCATATCACAAAAAAAGGATGTCTGAATCCCCTGTGGAATCCTTCTTGAGAGTCTTAGGGCCCCGCATCATTTCAACGGAATGCCTCACATCCCTTTGACACTTCGATTTTCAAGCGGGGTTCACTGCCTCAAAAGATGATGAGGCCTCATTCCTCTTGAACATTGATAGAAATACCAATCTCCCTGTGGCTTCTGGTAAGGGATCCTGGGTCTCCCGCCTCACCTCGAGAAGCATCGCTTTAGCACTGTTAAGCCGCCAAGAGACTCCTAAGGTGTCCATTGTAACTAGACAAGAGAAATGACGTCCCTGAACAAACACGAGTTTTGAAGGGCTATCCCCACCATAACTCGAGAGTATACCCCAGGTCCCCGCCACAACTCGAGAAAAACAATTGGACTTCCCCCTCGAAGCAAGATGAGGACCGATTCCCCTGCAATGCATACAGAGCATTTCCGTGATCCCCATCAAACATGTAAGGAGCCTCGACTTCTTTGATGGATGTCGAGACAGTCCCCTAGAACACTGTCACAATTCTAGAGGGACACTGAGGTCACCCGAGCAACGCGAAGGAGCACATTGTACCCCTAATGAACATGAGATGACTCCCGATTCCCATGCATTGCCTCCAGAGGCATCCCCGGTTCCTCATCAAACACGACGAGCGACTTGATTTCCTTTAGGCCACTCCAGTGTTTCCCCGAAAACAACATCCCAAGTCTAGAGGAACACGAATTTCAGCACAGCAACTCAAAGAATGCTCCATTTACCCAAAATGGTCTGGAGATGAGAGCTGATTCCCTGGCTTAGACTTAAGACTTTTTCCAACTTTCCACAAGCAACTCAAGAGGAGGCTTCTCTCATCAATAGATATGTGGGAGGGACCTTGAGTTTGCTGCCTCAAGTGGAATATATACACCGAGAAGCTCTGACTCGAAAGGAGACGATTTCCCTGCAGTGGCTTGAATACAGGGTCGTCTTTCATCTCACAAGAAGAGGGGATGTCTGAATCCCCTGTGGAGTTCCTAGTGAAAGCCATAGGTCCCCGCCTCCTTTCGACGGAATGCGTCACATCCCTTTGACACCTCGACAGGCATGCGGAGTTCATTGCTTCAAAAGTTGACGATCTCTGACTCCTCTTGAATATTGATAGGAATCTCAATATCCCTGTCGCTATTCGAATGGTACCCTGGGTCTCCCGCCTCACCTCGAGAAGCGTCCCTTTTGCCCTGACAGGCCTCGAAGACGTTCCTGAGTTGTCCCTCGTAACTACACAGGAGTTCTGAGTTCCCTGAACCAACACGAATTTTGAAGGGCCATTCCCACCGTAACTCGAGAATATACCCCAGGTCCCCGCCTCAACTCGAGAAAAACAATGAGACTTCCCACTCGAAGTGAGATGAGGCCCGATTCCACTGCATTGCATGCAGAGCAATTCTGTAATCCCCATCAAACATCTAAGGAACCTCGACTTGCATGATGCATCTCGAGACAGGCCCCAAAAACACTGTCACAAATCTAGAGGGTCCCTGAGGTCACCCCAGCAACGCGAAGGAGTACCATGTTCCCCAAATCCACTTGAGATCAGGCCCGATTCCCCTGCATTGACGTCAGAGCCATCCCCCTTTCCCCATCAAACAGGACCCGTGGCTGGACTTGCTTTGGGAAACTCCAGAGATTCCTCGAGAACACCGTCCCTCATCTAGAGGAACACCAAGTTCAGCACAGCAAATCGAGGAATGCTTAGTGTACCCCAAATCGTCTCGAGATGAGAACTGATTCCCTGCCTTAGACTCAATTCATATGCCAACTTTCCATAAGCCCCTCAAGAGGAGGCTTCTCTCAGCAATAGGTATGTGAGAAGGTCGCTGAGTTTCCTGCCTCAAGTGGAATAAACATGGAGAAGGCCTGACTCGAAAGTAGGACGGAATTCCTTGCAGTGGCTTGAATACAGGCTCATCTTTCATCTCACAAGAGGAAAGGATGTCTGAATCCCCTTTGGAGACACTATAGAAAGCCATAGGTCCCCGCATCATTTCGACATAATGCCTCACATCCCTTTGACACATCGAGAGGCTCGCGAAGTTCACTGCTTCAAAAGGTGACGATGCCTGACTCCTCTTGAATATTGACAGGAATCCCAATATCCCTGTGGCTACTGGAAAGGGAACCTGGGTATCCAGCCTCACATCGAGAAGCGTTCCTTTTGTCCTGCCAAGCCTCGAAGAGATTCCTGAGGTGTCCCTCGTAACTAGACAGGAGTCCTGGCGTCGCTGAACAAACACGAGTTTTGAAGGGCCATCCCCGCCCTAAGTCGAGAATATAGCCCAAGTGCCCGCCACACAACGTGAAAACCATGAGACTTCCCCCTAGAAGTGAGATGAGGCCCGATTCCCCTGCATTGCATGCAGAGCAATTTCGTGATCCTCATGAAACATGTAAGGAGACTCGACTTGCATGATGGATCTCGAGACAGTCCCCAAGAACACTGTCACAAGTCTAGAGGGACCCTGAGGTCACCCCAGTAACGTGAAGGATCTCCATGCACCCCAAATCAACTTGAGATGAGGCCCGATTCCCCTGCATTGACTCCAGAGCCATCCCCCGTTCCTCACCAAATACGACGAGCGGCTTGACTTCCTTTAGGCAACTCCAGTGTTTCCCCAAGTACAACATCCCAAGTTTAGAGGAACTAGAATTTCAGCACAGCAACTCGAAGAATGCTCCGTTTACACAAAATGGTCTGAAGATGAGAGCTGATTCCCTGGCTTAGACTTAAGACGTTTGCCAACTTTCCAGAAGCACATCAATAGGGGGATTCTCTCATCAATAGATATGTGGGAGGGACCTTGAGTTTGCTGCCTCAAGTGGAATATAGACCGAGAAGCCCTGACTCTAAAGCAGACGATTTCCTAGCAG
This sequence comes from Odocoileus hemionus, assembly GCA_020976825.1. Taxonomy (NCBI): domain Eukaryota; kingdom Metazoa; phylum Chordata; class Mammalia; order Artiodactyla; family Cervidae; genus Odocoileus; species Odocoileus hemionus. The sequence continues at coordinate 63,548,786 of CM037425.1, forward strand.
TAGCTTGAATACAGGGTCGTCTTATATCTCACAAGAAGAAGGGATGTCTGAATCCCCTCTGGAGTTCCTAGAGAAAGCCATAGGTCCCCGCCTCCTTTCGACGGAATGCTTCACATCCCTTTGACACCTCTAGAGACATGCGGAGTTCACTGCTTCAAAAGTTGACGATATCTGAGTCCCTCTTGAACATTGATAGGAATGCCAGTATCCCTCTGGCTATTGGAAAGGGATCTTGTGTCTCCTGCCTCACCTCGAGAGGCGTCCCTTTGGCTCTCCTAAGCCTCGTAGAGATTCCTGAGGTGTGCCTCGAAACTAGACAGGAGTCCTGAGGTCGCTGAACAAGCACGAGTTTTGAAGGGCCATCTCCTCAATAAGTCAAGAATATAGCCCAGCTGCCCGCTGCAGCACGAGAAAAACCATTAGAATTACCCCTCGAAGCGAGATGAGGCCCGATTCCCCTGAATTGCATTCAGAGCAATGCCATGATCCTCATTAAACACAGTAAGGAGCCTCGACTTGCATGATGGATCTCGAGACAGTCCCCAAGAACACTGTCACAAGTCTAGAGGGACCCTGAGGTCACACCAGCAATGCGAAGGAGCTCCATGTAACCGAAATCAACTCGAGATGAGGCCCGATTTCCCTGCATTGACTCCAGAGCCATCCCCATTCCCAATCAAACACGACCAGTGGCTTGAGTTCCTTTAGGCAACTCCAGAGATTCCCCGAAAACACCGTCCCAAGTCTAGAGGAACAGCAAGTTCAGCACAGCAACTGGAGGAATGCTCTGTGTACCAAAAATCCTCTTGAGATGAGAGCTGATTCCCTGGCTTAGACTCAAGACGTATGCCAACTTTCCATAAGCACATCAATATGAGGATTCTCTCAGCAATAGTTATGTGGGAGGGTCCCTGAATTTGCTGCCTCAAGTGGAATATACAGCGAGAATACCTGACTCGAAAGGAGGCCCGACTTCCTTCAGTTGCTTGAGTACAAGTTCGTCTTTCATCTCACAAGATGAAAGGATGTCTGAATCCCCTGTGTAATCCCTAGTGAGAGACCTAGGGCCCCGGCTCATTTGGACGGAATGCCTCACATCCCTTTGGCACTTAGATAGTCAAGCGGGGTTCACTGCTTCAAAAGGTGATGCGGCCTGATTACTCTTGAACATTGATAGGAATACCAGTATCCCTGTGGATATTGGAAAGGGACCCTTTGTCTCCCGCCTCACCTCGAGAAGCATCGATTTTGCACTGCTAAGCTGCCAAGAGATTCCTAAGGTGTCCTTCGTAACTAGACAGGAGTTCTGACGTCGCTGAAAAAACACGAGTTTTGAAGGGCCATCCCAACCATAACTCGAGAATATACCCCAGGTCCCCGACACAACTTGAGAAAAACCATCAGACTTCCCCCTCGAAGAAAGATGAGTCCCGATTCCCCCGCATTGAATGCAGACCTATTCCGTGACTCCATCAAACATGTAAGGAGCCTCGACTTGCTTCATGGATCTCGAGACAGTACCCAAGAACACTGTCACAAGTCTAGAGGGACACTGAGGTCACACGAGCAATGCAAAGGAGCACAATGTACCCCAAATGAAGTCGAGATGAAGACTGATTCTCCTGTATTGACTCCAGAGCCATACCCCGTTCCTCATGAAACACGACCAGCGGCTTGACTTCCTTTAGGCAACTCCAGAGATCCCCCAAGAACAATGTCCCAAGTCTACAGGAACACCAAGTTCAGCATAGCCACTCGATGAATGCTCTATGTACCCAAAATCGTCTCAAGATGAGAGCTGATTCCCTGGCTTAGACTGAAGACGTATGCCAACTTTCCAAAAGCAACTCAAGAGGTGGCTTCTCTTATCAATAGATAGGTGGGAGGGACCTTGATATTTCAGCCTCAAGTGGAATATACACCGAGAAGACCTGACTCGAAAGGAGGCCGGATTTCCTTGCAGTGGCTTGAATACAGGGTCGTCTTTCATCTCAAAAAATGAAGGATGTCTGAATTCCCTGTGGAGTCCCTAGAGAAAGACATGTGTCCCTGCCTCATTTCGACGGAATACTTCACATCCCTTTGACACCTCGAGAGGCACGCGGAGTTCACTGCTTCAAAAGCTGACGATGTCTGACGCCTCTTGAACATTTATTGAACTCCCAATATCCCTGTGGCTACTGGGAAGCGACGCTGAGACTCCCGCCTCACCTCGAGAAGCATCGCTTTTGCCCTGTCAAGCCTCAAAGAGATTCCTTAGCTGTCCATTGTGATTAGACAGGAGTCCTGACGTTGGTGAACAAACTCGAGTTTTGAAGGGCCATCCCCACCGTAACTCGAGAATTACACCCAGGTCCCCGCCGAAACTGGCGAAAAACAATGAGACTTCCCCCTCGAAGCGAGATGAGGCCCGATTCCCCTGCATTGCATACAGAGCAATTCCGTGATCCCCATCAAACATGTAAGGAGCCTCGATTGCTTGATGAATCTCGAGAAACTCCCCAAGAACACTGTCACAGGTCTAGATGGACCGTGAAGATACCCCACCAATGCAAAGGAGCTGCATGTATCGCAAATCAACTTGAGATGAGGCCCGATTCCACCACATTGACTCCAGAGCCATCCCCCATTCCCAAACAAATACGACCATTGGCTTGAGTTCATTTAGGAAACTCCAGAGAAACCCTGAGAACACCGTCCCAAGTCTAGAGGAACAGCAAGTTCAGCACAGCACCTCGAGGAATGCTCTGTGTACACGAAATCGTCTCGAATGAGAGCTGATTCCCTGGCTTAGACTCAAGACGTATGCCAACTTTCCAGAAGCACATCAAGAGGACACTTCTCTCAGCAATAGTTATGTGGAGGGTCCCTGCATTTGCTGCATCAAGTGGAATATACAGCGAGAATCCCTGACTCGAAAGGAGGCCGGACTTCCTTCAGTTGCTTGAGTACAAGTTGTCTTTCATCTCACAAGATGAAAGGATGTCTGAATCCCCTGTGGAATCCCTAGTGAGAGTCCTAGGGCCCCGCCTCATTTCGACGGAATGCCTCACATCCCTTTGACACTGAGATAGTCAAGCGGGGTTCACTGCTTCAAAAGGTGATGATGCCTGATATTCCTCTTGAACATTGATAAGAATACCAATATCCCTCTTGCTACTGGAAAGGGATCCTGGGTCTCCCGCCTCACCTCGAGAAGCATCGCTTTTGCACTGCTAAGCTGCGAAAAGATTCCTAAGGTGTCTTTCACAACTGGACATGAGTCCTGAAGTCGGTGAACAAACACGAGTTTTGAAGGGCCATCCCCGCCTAACTCGAGAATATAGCCCAGGTCCCCGCCGCAACTCGAGAAAAACCATCAGTCTTCCTCCTCGAAGCGAGATGAGGCCCGATTCCCCTGCATTGCATGCAGAGCAATTCCGTGACCCCCATCAAACATGTAAGGAGCCTCGACTTGCATGATGGATCTCGAGAGAGTCCCCAAGAACACTGTCACAGTCTAGAGGGACGCTGAGGTCACCCCAGCAATGCGAAGTTGTTCCATGTACCCCAAATCAACTCGAGATGAGGCCCGATTTTTCTGCATTGACTCCATAGCCATCCCCAGTTCCCAATCAAACACGACCAGTGGATTGACTTGCTTTAGGCAACTCCAGAGATTCCCAAAAACACTGTCCCAGTCTAGGGAACACCAGGTTCAGCACAGCAATCGAGGAATGCTCCATGTACCCAAATCGTCTCGAGATGAGAGCTGATTCCTGGCTTAGACTCAAGACATATGCCAACTTTCCACAAGCACCTCACGAGGAGGCTTCTCTCAGCAATAGTTATGTGGAAGGGTCCCTGATTTGCTGCCTCAAGTGGAATATACACTGAGAAAGCCTGACTCGAAAGGAGGCCGGAATTCCTTGCAGTGGCTTGAATACAGGGTCGTCTTTCATCTCACAAGATGAAGGGATGTCTGAATCCCCTGTGGAGTCCCTAGAGAAAGCCATAGTCCCCCACCTCATTTCGACGGAATGCCTCACATCCCTTTGACACATCGAGAGTCACGCGGAGTTCACTGCTTCAAAAGGTGACAATGCCTGACTACTCTTTGAACATTGATAAGAATACCAATATCCCTGTGTCTATTGGAAAGGGATCTTGGGTCTCCTGCCTCACCTCGAGAAGCATCGTCCCTTGCCCTGCTAAGCCTCGAAGAGATTCCTGAGGTGTGCCTTGTAACTAGACAGGAGTCCTGACGTCGCTGAACAAACACGAGTTTTGAAGGGCCATCCCCTCCCTAACTCGAGAGAATACAGCCCAGGTCCCCGCCGCAACTCGAGAAAAACCATGAGACTTCCCCCTCGAAGCGAGATGAGGCCCGATTCCCCTGCATTGCATTAAGAGCAATTCCGTGATCCCATCAAACATGTAAGGAGCCTCGACTTGCATGATGGATCTCGAGACAGTCCCCAAGAACACTGTCACAGGTCTAGAGGGACGCTGAGGTTAACCCAGCAATGCAAGGAGCTCCATGTACCCCAAATCAACTCGAGATGAGGCCCGATTTCCTGCATTGACTCCAGAGCCATCCCCCATTCCCAATCAAACACGACCAGTGGCTTGAGTTCCTTTAGGCAACTCCAGAGATTCCCCGAGAACACCGTCCCAAGTCTAGAGGAACAGCAGTTTCAGCACAGCACCTCGAGGAATGCTCTGTGTACCCAAATCGTCTCGAAATGAGAGCTGATTCCCTGGCTTAGACTCAAGACGTATGCCAACTTTCCAAAAGCACATCAAGAGGAGGCTTCTCTCAGCAATAGTTATGTGGGAGGGTCCCTGATTTGCTGCCTCAAGTGGAATATACAGCGAGAATCCCTGACTCGAAAGGAGGCCGGATTTCCTTCAGTTGCTTGAGTACAAGGTCGTCTTTCATCTCACAAGATGAAAGGATGTCTGAATCCCCTGTGGAATCCCTAGTGAGAGTCCTAGGGCCCCGCCTCATTTCGAGGAATGCCTCACATCCCTTTGACACTTAGATAGTCAAGCGGGGTTCACTGCTTCAAAAGGTGATGATGCCTTATTACTCTTGAACATTGATAGGAATACCAATATCCCTGTGTGCTACTGGAAAGGGAACCTCTGTGGGTCTCCCGCCTCACCTCGAGAAGCATCGCTTTTGCACTGCTAAGCCGCGAAGAGATTCCTAAGGTGTCCTTCGTAACTAGACAGGAGTTCTGACGTCGCTGAACAAACACGAGTTTTGAAGGGCCATCCCAACCATAACTCGAGAATATACCCCAGGTCCCCGCCGCAACTCAGAAAAACCATCAGACTTCCCCCTCGAAGCGAGATGAGGCCCGATTCCCCCGCATTGCATGCAGAGCAATTCCGTGATCCCCATCAAACATGTAAGGAGCCTCGACTTGCTTCATGGATCTCGAGAGAGTCCCCAAGAACACTGTCACAAGGTCTAGAGGGACCCTGAGGTCACCGAGCAATGCGAAGGAGCACAATGTACCCCAAATCAACTCGAGATGAGGCCCGATTCTCTGCATTGACTCCAGAGCCATCCCCATTCCCAAACAAACACGACCAGTGGCTTGACTTCCTTTAGGCAACTCCAGAGATTCCCCAAGAACAACGTCCCAAGTCTAGAGGAACACCAGTTCAGCATAGCCACTCGAGAGAATGCTCTATGTACCCAAAATCGTCTCGAGATGAGAGCTGATTCCCTGGCTTAGACTCAAGACGTATGCCAACTTTCCAAAAGCACTCAAGAGGAGGCTTCTCTCAGCAATAGATAGGTGGGAGGGTCCTGATATTTGCTGCCTCAAGTGGAATATACACGAGAAGACCTGACTCGAAAGGAGGCCGGATTTCCTTGCAGTGGCTTGAATACAGGGTCGTCTTTCATCTCACAAAATGAAGGATGTCTGAATTCCCCTGTGGAATCCCTAGTGAGAGACATAGTGTCCCCGCCTCATTTCGACGGAATGCTTCACATCCCTTTGACACATCGAGAGTCAAGCGGGGTTCACTGCTTCAAAAGGTGATGAGGCCTGCCTCTTGAACATTGATAGAAATCCCAATATCCCTGTGGCTACTGGAAAGGGACCTGGGTCTCCCGCCTCACCTCGAGAAGCATCGATTTTGCCCTGCAAAGCCTCGAAGAGATTCCTTAGCTGTCCATTGTAATTAGACAGGAGTCCTGACGTTGAACAAACACGAGTTTTGAAGGGCCATCCCAACCGTAACTCGAGAATATACCCCAGGTCCCCGCCGCAACTGGAGAAAAACCATCAGACTTCCCCCTCGAAGCGAGATGAGGCCCGATTCCCCTGCATTGCATACAGAGCAATTCCGTGATCCCCATCAAACATGTAAGGAGCCTCGACTTGCTTGATGGATCTCGAGACAGTCCCCAAGAACACTGTCACAGGTCTAGATGGACCCTGAGGTCACCCCAGCAATGCAAAGGAGCTCCATGTACCCCCCAATCAACTCGAGATGAGGCCCGATTCCACTGCATTGACTCCAGAGCCATCCCCCATTCCCAATCAAACACGACCAGTGTCTTGACTTCCTTTAGGCAACTCCAGAGATTCCCTGAGAACACCGTCCCAAGTCTAGAGGAACAGCAGGTTCAGCACAGCACTCGAGGAATGCTCTGTGTACCCAAATCGTCTCGAGATGAGAGCTGATTCCCTGGCTTAGACTCAAGACGTATGCCAACTTTCCAAAAGCAACATCAAGAGGACACTTCTCTCAGCAATAGATATGTGGGAGGGTCCCTGATATTTGCTGCCTCAAGTGGAATATACAGCGAGAAGACCCTGACTCGAAAGGAGGCCGATTTCCTTGCAGTTGCTTGAGTACAAGGTCGTCTTTCATCTCACAAGATGAAAGGATGTCTGAATCCCCTGTGGAATCCCTAGTGAGAGTCCTAGGGCCCCGCCTCATTTCGACGGAATGCCTCACATCCCTTTGACACTTCGATAGTCAAGCGGGGTTCACTGCTTCAAAAGGTGATGATGCCTTATTCCTCTTGAACATTGATAAGAATACCAATATCCCTGTGGCTACTGGAAAGGGATCCTGGGTCTCCCGCCTCACCTCGAGAAGCATCGCTTTTGCACTGCTAAGCCGAAAGAGATTCCTAAGGTGTCCATTCGTAACTAGACAGGAGTCCTGACGTCGGTGAACAAACACGAGTTTTGAAGGGCCATCCCAACCGTTAACTCGAGAATATAGCCCAGGTCCCCGCCGCAACTCGAGAAAAACCATCAGACTTCCCCTCGAAGCGAGATGAGGCCCGATTCCCCTGCATTGCATGCAGAGCAATTCCGTGATCCCATCAAACATGTAAGGAGCCTCGACTTGCTTGATGGATCTCGAGACAGTCCCCAAGAACACTGTCACAGGTCTAGAGGGACCCTGAGGTCACCCCAGCAATGCAAGGAGCCATGTACCCCAAATCAACTCGAGATGAGGCCCGATTCCACTCTGCATTGACTCCAGAGCCATCCCCCATTCCCAAACAAACACGACCAGTGGCTTGACTTCCTTTAGGCAACTCCAGAGATTCCCCAGAACACCGTCCCAAGTCTAGAGGAACACCAGGTTCAGCACAGCAACTCGAGGAATGCTCTGTACACAAATCGTCTCGAGATGAGAGCTGATTCCCTGGCTTAGACTCAAGACGTATGCCAACTTTCCAGAAGCACATCAAGAGGAGGCTTCTCTCAGCAATATTTATGTGGGAGGGTCCCTGATTTGCTGCCTCAAGTGGAATATACAGCGAGAAGACCTGACTCGAAAGGAGGCCGGATTCCTTGCAGTGGCTTGAATACAGGGTCGTCGTCTTTCATCTCACAAGATGAAAGGATGTCTGAATCCCCTGTGGAATCCCTAGAGAAAGACCATAGTCCCCGCCTCATTTCGACGGAATGCCTCACATCCCTTTGACACCTCGAGAGTCACGCGGGTTCACTGCTTCAAAAGGTGATGATGTCTGACGCTCTCTTGAACATTGATAGAATACCAATATCCCTGTGGCTACTGGAAAGGGACCCTGGGTCTCCCGCCTCACCTCGAGAAGCATCACTTTTGCCCTGCTAAAGCCTCGAAGAGATTCCTAAGGTGTCCTTGTAACTAGACAGGAGTCCTGACGTCGCTGAACAAACACGAGTTTTGAAGGGCCATCCCCCCATAACTCGAGAATACAGCCCAGGTCCCCGCCGCAACTCGAGAAAAACCATCAGACTTCCCCTCGAAGCGAGATGAGGCCCGATTCCCCTGCATTGCATGCAGAGCAATTCCGTGATCCCCATCAAACATGTAAGGAGCCTCGACTTGCTTGATGGATCTCGAGACAGTCCCCAAGAACACTGTCACAAGTCTAGAGGGACCCTGAGGTCACCCCAGCAATGCAAAGGAGCTCCATGTACCCCAAATCAACTCGAGATGAGGCCCGATTCTCCTGCATTGATTGACTCCAGAGCCATCCCCCATTCCCAATCAAACACGACCAGTGGCTTGACTTCCTTTAGGCAACTCCAGAGATTCCCCAAGAACACGTCCCAAGTCTAGAGGAACACCAAGTTCAGCACAGCACCTCGAGAATGCTCTGTGTACCCAAATCGTCTCGAGATGAGAGCTGATTCCCTGGCTTAGACTCAAGACGTATGCCAACTTTCCAAAAAGCACAACAAGAGGAGGCTTCTCTCAGCAATAGTTATGTGGGAGGGTCCCTGATTTTGCTGCCTCAAGTGGAATATACAGCGAGAAGACCTGACTCGAAAGGAGGCCGGATTTCCTTGCAGTTGCTTGAGTACAAGTTCGTCTTTCATCTCACAAGATGAAAGGATGTCTGAATCCCCTGTGGAATCCCTAGTGAGAGACCTAGGGCCCCGCCTCATTTCGACGGAATGCCTCACATCCCTTTGACACTTCGAGATAGTCAAGCGGGGTTCACTGCTTCAAAAGGTGATGATGCCTGATTCTCTTGAACATTGATAGGAATACCAATATCCCTGTGGCTACTGGAAAGGGATCCTGGGTCTCCCGCCTCACCTCGAGAAGCATCTTTTGCACTGCTAAGCCTCGAAGAGATTCCTAAAGTGACTCCTTCGTAACTAGACAGGAGTCCTGACGTCGCTGAACAAACACGAGTTTTGAAGGGCCATCCCCGCCATAACTCGAGAATATAGCCCAGGTCCCCGCCGCAACTCAAGAAAAACCATCAGACTTCCCCTCGAAGCGAGATGAGGCCCGATTCCCCTGCATTGCATGCAGAGCAATTCCGTGATCCCCATCAAACATGTAAGGAGCCTCGAACTTGCATGATGGATCTCGAGACAGTCCCCAAGAACACTGTCACAGGTCTAGAGGGACCCTGAGGTCACCCCAGCAATGCGAAAGGCTTCCATGTACCCCAAATCAACTCGAGATGAGGCCCGATTTTCTGCATTGACTCCAGAGCCATCCCCCATTCCCAACAAACACGACCAGTGGCTTGACTTACTTTAGGCAACTCCAGAGATTCCCCGAAGAACACCGTCCCAAGTCTAGAGGAACACCAAGTTCAGCACAGCAACTAGAGGAATGCTCCATGTACCCAAATCGTCTCGAGATGAGAGCTGATTCCCTGGCATAGACTCAAGATGTATGCCAACTTTCAAAAAGCACAACAAGACGAGGCTTCTCTCAGCAATAGTTATGTGGGAGTGTCCCTGAATTTGCTGCCTCAAGTGATATATACAGCGAGAAGACCTGACTCGAAAGGAGGCCGGATTTCCTTGCAGTTGCTTGAGTACAAGGTCGTCTTTCATCTCACAAGATGAAAGGATGTCTGAATCCCCTGTGTAATCCCTAGTGAGAGACCTAGGGCCCCGCCTCATTTCGACGGAATGCCTCACATCCCTTTGGCACTTAGATAGTCAAGCGGGGTTCACTGCTTCAAAAGGTGATGAGGCCTGATTACTCTTTGAACATTGATAGGAATCCCAGTATCCCTGTGGATATTGGAAAGGGACCCTGTGTCTCCCGCCTCACCTCGAGAAGCATCGATTTTGCACTGCTAAGCTGCCAAGAGATTCCTAAGGTGTCCTTTGTAACTAGACAGGAGTTCTGACGTCGCTGAACAAACACGAGTTTTGAAGGGCCATCCCAATCATAACTCGAGAATATATCCCAGGTCCCCGCCACAACTTGAGAAAAACCATCAGACTTCCCCCTCGAAGAAAGATGAGGCCCGATTCCCCCGCATTGCAATCAGACCTATTCCGTGACCCCATCAAACATGTAAGGAGCCTCGACTTGCTTCATGGACCTCGAGACAGTCCCCAAGAACACTGTCACAAGTCTAGAGGGACCCTGAGGTCACACGAGCAATGCAAAGGAGCACAATGTACCCCAAATGAAGTCGAGATGAAGCCTGATTCTCCTGTATTGACTCCAGAGCCATACCCCATTCCTCATGAAACATGACCAGCGGCTTGACTTCCTTTAGGCAACTCCAGAGATTCCCCAGAACAACGTCCCAAGTCTAGAGGAACACCAAGTTCAGCATAGCCACTCGAAGAATGCTCTATGTACCCAAATCGTCTCGAGATGAGAGCTGATTCCCTGGCTTAGACTGAAGACGTATGCCAACTTTCCAAAAGCAACTCAAGAGGAGGCTTCTCTTATCAATAGATAGGTGGGAGGGACCTTGATATTTCAGCCTCAAGTGGAATATACACCGAGAAGACCTGACTCGAAAGGAGGCCGGATTTCCTTGCAGTGGCTTGAATACAGGGTCGTCTTTCATCTCAAAAAATGAAGGATGTCTGAATTCCCTGTGGAGTCCCTAGAGAAAGACATGTGTCCCCGCCTCATTTCGACGGAATACTTCACATCCCTTTGACACCTCGAGAGGCACGCGGAGTTCACTGCTTCAAAAGGTGACGATGTCTGACGCCTCTTGAACATTTATAGAAATCCCAATATCCCTGTGGCTACTGGGAAGGGTCGTTGGGTCTCCCGCCTCTCCTCAATAAGCATCACTTTTGCCCTTCAAAGCCTCGAAGAGATTCCTTAGCTGTCCATTGTAATTAGACAGGAGTCCTGACGTTGGTGAACAAACTCGAGTTTTGAAGGGCCATCCCCACCGTAACTCGAGAGTACACCCCAGGTCCCCGCCGCAACTGGAGAAAAACCATGAGACTTCCCCCTCGAAGCGGGATGAGGCCCGATTACCCTGCATTGCATACAGAGCAATTCCGTGATCCCCATCAAACATGTAAGGAGCCTCGATTGCTTGATGGATCTCGAGACAGTCCCCAAGAACACTGTCACAGGTCTAGATGGACGCTGAGGTTACCCCAGCAATGCAAAGGAGCTCCATGTACCCCAAATCAACTCGAGATGAGGCCCGATTCCACTGCATTGACTCCAGAGCCATCCCCCATTCCCAATCAAATACGACCAGTGTCTTGAGTTCCTTTAGGCAAACTCCAGAGATTCCCTGAGAACACCGTCCCAAGTCTAGAGGAACAGCAGGTTCAGCACAGCACCTCGAGGAATGCTCTGTGTACACGAAATCATCTCGAAATGAGAGCTGATTCCCTGGCTTAGACTCAAGACGTATGCCAACTTTCCAGAAGCACATCAAGAGGACACTTCTCTCAGCAATATTTATGTGGGAGGGTCCCTGCATTTGCTGCCTCAAGTGGAATATACAGCGAGAATCCCTGACTCGAAAGGAGGCCCGACTTCCTTCAGTTGCTTGAGTACAAGTTCGTCTTTCATCTCACAAGATGAAAGGATGTCTGAATCCCCTGTGGAATCCCTAGTGAGAGTCCTAGGGCCCCGGCTCATTTCGACGGAATGCCTCACATCCCTTTGACACTGCGATAGTCAAGCGGGGTTCACTGCTTCAAAAGGTGATGATGCCTTATTCCTCTTGAACATTGATAAGAATACCAATATCCCTCTTGCTACTGGAAAGGGATCCTGGGTCTCCAGCCTCACCTCGAGAAGCATCTCTTTTGCACTGCTAAGCCGCGAAGAGATTCCTAAAGTGACTTTCGTAACTAGACATGAGTCCTGAAGTCGGTGAACAAACACGAGTTTTGAAGGGCCATCCCCGCCTTAACTCGAGAATATAGCCCAGGTCCCCGCCGCAACTCAGGAAAAACCATCAGTCTTCCTCCTCGAAGCGAGATGAGGCCCGATTCCCCTGCATTGCATGCAGAGCAATTCCGTGATCCCCATCAAACATGTAAGGAGCCTCAACTTGCATGATGGATCTCGAGAGAGTCCCCAAGAACACTGTCACAGGTCTAAAGGGACCCTGAGGTCACCCCAGCAACGCGAAGGTGTTCCATGTACCCCAAATCAACTCGAGATGAGGCCCGATATTTCTGCATTGACTCCATAGCCATCCCCAGTTCCCAAACAAACACGATCTGTGGCTTGACTTACTTTAGGCAACTCCAGAGATTCCCCGAGAACACACCGTCCGAAGTCTAGGGGAACACCAGGTTCAGCACAGCAACTAGAGGAATGCTCCATGTAGCCCAAATCGTCTCGAGATGAGAGCTGATTCCCTGGCATAGACTCAAGATGTATGCCAACTTTCAAAAAGCACAACAAGACGAGGCTTCTCTCAGCAATAGTTATGTGGGAGTGTCCCTGAATTTGCTGCCTCAAGTGATATATACAGCGAGAAGACCTGACTCGAAAGGAGGCCGGATTTCCTTGCAGTTGCTTGAGTACAAGGTCGTCTTTCATCTCACAAGATGAAAGGATGTCTGAATCCCCTGTGTAATCCCTAGTGAGAGACCTAGGGCCCCGCCTCATTTCGACGGAATGCCTCACATCCCTTTGGCACTTAGATAGTCAAGCGGGGTTCACTGCTTCAAAAGGTGATGAGGCCTGATTACTCTTTGAACATTGATAGGAATTCTAGTATCCCTGTGGATATTGGAAAGGGACCCTGTGTCTCCCGCCTCACCTCGAGAAGCATCGATTTTGCACTGCTAAGCTGCCAAGAGATTCCTAAGGTGTCCTTCGTAACTAGACAGGAGTTCTGACGTCGCTGAACAAACACGAGTTTTGAAGGGCCATCCCAATCATAACTCGAGAATATATCCCAGGTCCCCGCCACAACTTGAGAAAAACCATCAGACTTCCCCCTCGAAGAAAGATGAGGCCCGATTCCCCCGCATTGCAATCAGACCTATTCCGTGACCCCATCAAACATGTAAGGAGCCTCGACTTGCTTCATGGACCTCGAGACAGTCCCCAAGAACACTGTCACAAGTCTAGAGGGACCCTGAGGTCACACGAGCAATGCAAAGGAGCACAATGTACCCCAAATGAAGTCGAGATGAAGCCTGATTCTCCTGTATTGATTCCAGAGCCATACCCCATTCCTCATGAAACACACCAGCGGCTTGACTTCCTTTAGGCAACTCCAGAGATTCCCCAAGAACAACGTCCCAAGTCTAGAGAGGAACACCAAGTTCAGCATAGCCACTCGAAGAATGCTCTATGTACCCAAATCGTCTCGAGATGAGAGCTGATTCCCTGGCTTAGACTGAAGACGTATGCCAACTTTCCAAAGCAACTCAAGAGGAGGCTTCTCTTATCAATAGATAGGTGGGAGGGACCTTGATATTTCAGCCTCAAGTGGAATATACACCGAGAAGACCTGACTCGAAAGGAGGCCGGATTTCCTTGCAGTGGCTTGAATACAGGGTCGTCTTTCATCTCAAAAAATGAAGGATGTCTGAATTCCCTGTGGAGTCCCTAGAGAAAGACATGTGTCCCCGCCTCATTTCGACGGAATACTTCACATCCCTTTGACACCTCGAGAGGCACGCGGAGTTCACTGCTTCAAAAGGTGACGATGTCTGACGCCTCTTGAACATTTATAGAAATCCCAATATCCCTGTGGCTACTGGGAAGGGTCGTTGGGTCTCCCGCCTCTCCTCAATAAGCATCACTTTTTTTGCCCTTCAAAGCCTCGAAGAGATTCCTTAGCTGTCCATTGTAATTAGACAGGAGTCCTGACGTTGGTGAACAAACTCGAGTTTTGAAGGGCCATCCCCACCGTAACTCGAGAGTACACCCCAGGTCCCCGCCGCAACTGGAGAAAAACCATGAGACTTCCCCCTCGAAGCGGGATGAGGCCCGATTACCCTGCATTGCATACAGAGCAATTCCGTGATCCCCATCAAACATGTAAGGAGCCTCGATTGCTTGATGGATCTCGAGACAGTCCCCAAGAACACTGTCACAGGTCTAGATGGACGCTGAGGTTACCCCAGCAATGCAAAGGAGCTCCATGTACCCCAAATCAACTCGAGATGAGGCCCGATTCCACTGCATTGACTCCAGAGCCATCCCCCATTCCCAATCAAATACGACCAGTGTCTTGAGTTCCTTTAGGCAACTCCAGAGATTCCCTGAGAACACCGTCCCAAGTCTAGAGGAACAGCAGGTTCAGCACAGCACCTCGAGGAATGCTCTGTGTACACGAAATCATCTCGAAATGAGAGCTGATTCCCTGGCTTAGACTCAAGACGTATGCCAACTTTCCAGAAGCACATCAAGAGGACACTTCTCTCAGCAATATTTATGTGGGAGGGTCCCTGCATTTGCTGCCTCAAGTGGAATATACAGCGAGAATCCCTGACTCGAAAGGAGGCCCGACTTCCTTCAGTTGCTTGAGTACAAGTTCGTCTTTCATCTCACAAGATGAAAGGATGTCTGAATCCCCTGTGGAATCCCTAGTGAGAGTCCTAGGGCCCCGGCTCATTTCGACGGAATGCCTCACATCCCTTTGACACTGCGATAGTCAAGCGGGGTTCACTGCTTCAAAAGGTGATGATGCCTTATTCCTCTTGAACATTGATAAGAATACCAATATCCCTCTTGCTACTGGAAAGGGATCCTGGGTCTCCAGCCTCACCTCGAGAAGCATCTCTTTTGCACTGCTAAGCCGCGAAGAGATTCCTAAAGTGACTTTCGTAACTAGACATGAGTCCTGAAGTCGGTGAACAAACACGAGTTTTGAAGGGCCATCCCCGCCTTAACTCGAGAATATAGCCCAGGTCCCCGCCGCAACTCAGGAAAAACCATCAGTCTTCCTCCTCGAAGCGAGATGAGGCCCGATTCCCCTGCATTGCATGCAGAGCAATTCCGTGATCCCCATCAAACATGTAAGGAGCCTCAACTTGCATGATGGATCTCGAGAGAGTCCCCAAGAACACTGTCACAGGTCTAAAGGGACCCTGAGGTCACCCCAGCAACGCGAAGGTGTTCCATGTACCCCAAATCAACTCGAGATGAGGCCCGATATTTCTGCATTGACTCCATAGCCATCCCCCAGTTCCCAAACAAACACGATCTGTGGCTTGACTTACTTTAGGCAACTCCAGAGATTCCCCGAGAACACCGTCCGAAGTCTAGGGGAACACCAGGTTCAGCACAGCAACTAGAGGAATGCTGCTCCATGTAGCCCAAATCGTCTCGAGATGAGAGCTGATTCCCTGGCATAGACTCAAGATGTATGCCAACTTTCAAAAAGCACAACAAGACGAGGCTTCTCTCAGCAATAGTTATGTGGGAGTGTCCCTGAATTTGCTGCCTCAAGTGATATATACAGCGAGAAGACCTGACTCGAAAGGAGGCCGGATTTCCTTGCAGTTGCTTGAGTACAAGGTCGTCTTTCATCTCACAAGATGAAAGGATGTCTGATTCCCCTGTGTAATCCCTAGTGAGAGACCTAGGGCCCCGCCTCATTTCGACGGAATGCCTCACATCACTTTGGCACTTAGATAGTCAAGCGGGGTTCACTGCTTCAAAAGGTGATGAGGCCTGATTACTCTTGAACATTGATAGGAATTCCAGTATCCCTGTGGATATTGGAAAGGGACCCTGTGTCTCCCGCCTCACCTCGAGAAGCATCGATTTTGCACTGCTAAGCTGCCAAGAGATTCCTAAGGTGTCCTTCGTAACTAGACAGGAGTTCTGACGTCGCTGAACAAACACGAGTTTTGAAGGGCCATCCCAATCATAACTCGAGAATATATCCCAGGTCCCCGCCACAACTTGAGAAAAAAACATCAGACTTCCCCCTCGAAGAAAGATGAGGCCCGATTCCCCCGCATTGCAATCAGACCTATTCCGTGACCCCATCAAACATGTAAGGAGCCTCGACTTGCTTCATGGACCTCGAGACAGTCCCCAAGAACACTGTCACAAGTCTAGAGGGACCCTGAGGTCACACGAGCAATGCAAAGGAGCACAATGTACCCCAAATGAAGTCGAGATGAAGCCTGATTCTCCTGTATTGATTCCAGAGCCATACCCCATTCCTCATGAAACATGACCAGCGGCTTGACTTCCTTTAGGCAACTCCAGAGATTCCCCAAGAACAACGTCCCAAGTCTAGAGGAACACCAAGTTCAGCATAGCCACTCGAAGAATGCTCTATGTACCCAAATCGTCTCGAGATGAGAGCTGATTCCCTGGCTTAGACTGAAGACGTATGCCAACTTTCCAAAAGCAACTCAAGAGGAGGCTTCTCTTATCAATAGATAGGTGGGAGGGACCTTGATATTTCAGCCTCAAGTGGAATATACACCGAGAAGACCTGACTCGAAAGGAGGCCGGATTTCCTTGCAGTGGCTTGAATACAGGGTCGTCTTTCATCTCAAAAAATGAAGGATGTCTGAATTCCCTGTGGAGTCCCTAGAGAAAGACATGTGTCCCCGCCTCATTTCGACGGAATACTTCACATCCCTTTGACACCTCGAGAGGCACGCGGAGTTCACTGCTTCAAAAGGTGACGATGTCTGACGCCTCTTGAACATTTATACAAATCCCAATATCCCTGTGGCTACTGGGAAGGGTCGTTGGGTCTCCCGCCTCTCCTCAATAAGCATCACTTTTGCCCTTCAAAGCCTCGAAGAGATTCCTTAGCTGTCCATTGTAATTAGACAGGAGTCCTGACGTTGGTGAACAAACTCGAGTTTTGAAGGGCCATCCCCACCGTAACTCGAGAGTACACCCCAGGTCCCCGCCGCAACTGGAGAAAAAACCATGAGACTTCCCCCTCGAAGCGGGATGAGGCCCGATTACCCTGCATTGCATACAGAGCAATTCCGTGATCCCCATCAAACATGTAAGGAGCCTCGATTGCTTGATGGATCTCGAGACAGTCCCCAAGAACACTGTCACAGGTCTAGATGGACGCTGAGGTTACCCCAGCAATGCAAAGGAGCTCCATGTACCCCAAATCAACTCGAGATGAGGCCCGATTCCACTGCATTGACTCCAGAGCCATCCCCCATTCCCAATCAAATACGACCAGTGTCTTGAGTTCCTTTAGGCAACTCCAGAGATTCCCTGAGAACACCGTCCCAAGTCTAGAGGAACAGCAGGTTCAGCACAGCACCTCGAGGAATGCTCTGTGTACACGAAATCATCTCGAAATGAGAGCTGATTCCCTGGCTTAGACTCAAGACGTATGCCAACTTTCCAGAAGCACATCAAGAGGACACTTCTCTCAGCAATATTTATGTGGGAGGGTCCCTGCATTTGCTGCCTCAAGTGGAATATACAGCGAGAATCCCTGACTCGAAAGGAGGCCCGACTTCCTTCAGTTGCTTGAGTACAAGTTCGTCTTTCATCTCACAAGATGAAAGGATGTCTGAATCCCCTGTGGAATCCCTAGTGAGAGTCCTAGGGCCCCGGCTCATTTCGACGGAATGCCTCACATCCCTTTGACACTGCGATAGTCAAGCGGGGTTCACTGCTTCAAAAGGTGATGATGCCTTATTCCTCTTGAACATTGATAAGAATACCAATATCCCTCTTGCTACTGGAAAGGGATCCTGGGTCTCCAGCCTCACCTCGAGAAGCATCTCTTTTGCACTGCTAAGCCGCGAAGAGATTCCTAAAGTGACTTTCGTAACTAGACATGAGTCCTGAAGTCGGTGAACAAACACGAGTTTTGAAGGGCCATCCCCGCCTTAACTCGAGAATATAGCCCAGGTCCCCGCCGCAACTCAGGAAAAAACCATCAGTCTTCCTCCTCGAAGCGAGATGAGGCCCGATTCCCCTGCATTGCATGCAGAGCAATTCCGTGATCCCCATCAAACATGTAAGGAGCCTCAACTTGCATGATGGATCTCGAGAGAGTCCCCAAGAACACTGTCACAGGTCTAAAGGGACCCTGAGGTCACCCCAGCAACGCGAAGGTGTTCCATGTACCCCAAATCAACTCGAGATGAGGCCCGATATTTCTGCATTGACTCCATAGCCATCCCCAGTTCCCAAACAAACACGATCTGTGGCTTGACTTACTTTAGGCAACTCCAGAGATTCCCCGAGAACACCGTCCGAAGTCTAGGGGAACACCAGGTTCAGCACAGCAACTAGAGGAATGCTCCATGTAGCCCAAATCGTCTCGAGATGAGAGCTGATTCCCTGGCATAGACTGAAGATGTATGCCAACTTTCAAAAAGCACAACAAGACGAGGCTTCTCTCAGCAATAGTTATGTGGGAGTGTCCCTGAATTTGCTGCCTCAAGTGATATATACAGCGAGAAGACCTGACTCGAAAGGAGGCCGGATTTCCTTGCAGTTGCTTGAGTACAAGGTCGTCTTTCATCTCACAAGATGAAAGGATGTCTGATTCCCCTGTGTAATCCCTAGTGAGAGACCTAGGGCCCCGCCTCATTTCGACGGAATGCCTCACATCACTTTGGCACTTAGATAGTCAAGCGGGGTTCACTGCTTCAAAAGGTGATGAGGCCTGATTACTCTTGAACATTGATAGGAATTCCAGTATCCCTGTGGATATTGGAAAGGGACCCTGTGTCTCCCGCCTCACCTCGAGAAGCATCGATTTTGCACTGCTAAGCTGCCAAGAGATTCCTAAGGTGTCCTTCGTAACTAGACAGGAGTTCTGACGTCGCTGAACAAACACGAGTTTTGAAGGGCCATCCCAATCATAACTCGAGAATATATCCCAGGTCCCCGCCACAACTTGAGAAAAAAACATCAGACTTCCCCCTCGAAGAAAGATGAGGCCCGATTCCCCCGCATTGCAATCAGACCTATTCCGTGACCCCATCAAACATGTAAGGAGCCTCGACTTGCTTCATGGACCTCGAGACAGTCCCCAAAGAACACTGTCACAAGTCTAGAGGGACCCTGAGGTCACACGAGCAATGCAAAGGAGCACAATGTACCCCAAATGAAGTCGAGATGAAGCCTGATTCTCCTGTATTGATTCCAGAGCTTACCCCATTCCTCATGAAACATGACCAGCGGCTTGACTTCCTTTAGGCAACTCCAGAGATTCCCCAAGAACAACGTCCCAAGTCTAGAGGAACACCAAGTTCAGCATAGCCACTCGAAGAATGCTCTATGTACCCAAATCGTCTCGAGATGAGAGCTGATTACCTGGCTTAGACTGAAGACGTATGCCCAACTTTCCAAAGCAACTCAAGAGGAGGCTTCTCTTATCAATAGATAGGTGGGAGGGACCTTGATATTTCAGCCTCAAGTGGAATATACACCGAGAAGACCTGACTCGAAAGGAGGCCGGATTTCCTTGCAGTGGCTTGAATACAGGGTCGTCTTTCATCTCAAAAAATGAAGGATGTCTGAATTCCCTGTGGAGTCCCTAGAGAAAGACATGTGTCCCCGCCTCATTTCGACGGAATACTTCACATCCCTTTGACACCTCGAGAGGCACGCGGAGTTCACTGCTTCAAAAGGTGACGATGTCTGACGCCTCTTGAACATTTATAGAAAATCCCAATATCCCTGTGGCTACTGGGAAGGGTCGTTGGGTCTCCCGCCTCTCCTCAATAAGCATCACTTTTGCCCTTCAAAGCCTCGAAGAGATTCCTTAGCTGTCCATTGTAATTAGACAGGAGTCCTGACGTTGGTGAACAAACTCGAGTTTTGAAGGGCCATCCCCACCGTAACTCGAGAGTACACCCCAGGTCCCCGCCGCAACTGGAGAAAAACCATGAGACTTCCCCCTCGAAGCGGGATGAGGCCCGATTACCCTGCATTGCATACAGAGCAATTCCGTGATCCCCATCAAACATGTAAGGAGCCTCGATTGCTTGATGGATCTCGAGACAGTCCCCAAGAACACTGTCACAGGTCTAGATGGACGCTGAGGTTACCCCAGCAATGCAAAGGAGCTCCATGTACCCCAAATCAACTCGAGATGAGGCCCGATTCCACTGCATTGACTCCAGAGCCATCCCCCATTCCCAATCAAATACGACCAGTGTCTTGAGTTCCTTTAGGCAACTCCAGAGATTCCCTGAGAACACCGTCCCAAGTCTAGAGGAACAGCAGGTTCAGCACAGCACCTCGAGGAATGCTCTGTGTACACGAAATCATCTCGAAATGAGAGCTGATTCCCTGGCTTAGACTCAAGACGTATGCCAACTTTCCAGAAGAAGCACATCAAGAGGACACTTCTCTCAGCAATATTTATGTGGGAGGGTCCCTGCATTTGCTGCCTCAAGTGGAATATACAGCGAGAATCCCTGACTCGAAAGGAGGCCCGACTTCCTTCAGTTGCTTGAGTACAAGTTCGTCTTTCATCTCACAAGATGAAAGGATGTCTGAATCCCCTGTGGAATCCCTAGTGAGAGTCCTAGGGCCCCGGCTCATTTCGACGGAATGCCTCACATCCCTTTGACACTGCGATAGTCAAGCGGGGTTCACTGCTTCAAAAGGTGATGATGCCTTATGTCTCTTGAACATTGATAAGAATACCAATATCCCTCTTGCTACTGGAAAGGGATCCTGGGTCTCCAGCCTCACCTCGAGAAGCATCTCTTTTGCACTGCTAAGCCGCGAAGAGATTCCTAAAGTGACTTTCGTAACTAGACATGAGTCCTGAAGTCGGTGAACAAACACGAGTTTTGAAGGGCCATCCCCGCCTTAACTCGAGAGAATATAGCCCAGGTCCCCGGTCCCCGCCCGCAACTCAAGAAAAACCATCAGTCTTCCTCCTCGAAGCGAGATGAGGCCCGATTCCCCTGCATTGCATGCAGAGCAATTCCGTGATCCCCATCAAACATGTAAGGAGCCTCAACTTGCATGATGGATCTCGAGAGAGTCCCCAAGAACACTGTCACAGGTCTAAAGGGACCCTGAGGTCACCCCAGCAACGCGAAGGTGTTCCATGTACCCCAAATCAACTCGAGATGAGGCCCGATATTTCTGCATTGACTCCATAGCCATCCCCAGTTCCCAAACAAACACGATCTGTGGCTTGACTTACTTTAGGCAACTCCAGAGATTCCCCGAGAACACCGTCCGAAGTCTAGGGGAACACCAGGTTCAGCACAGCAACTAGAGGAATGCTCCATGTAGCCCAAATCGTCTCGAGATGAGAGCTGATTCCCTGGCATAGACTCAAGATGTATGCCAACTTTCAAAAAGCACAACAAGACGAGGCTTCTCTCTCAGCAGCATAGTTATGTGGTGTGGGAGTGTCCCTGAATTTGCTGCCTCAAGTGATATATACAGCGAGAAGACCTGACTCGAAAGGAGGCCGGATTTCCTTGCAGTGCTTGAGTACAAGGTCGTCTTTCATCTCACAAGATGAAAGGATGTCTGATTCCCCTGTGTAATCCCTAGTGAGAGACCTAGGGCCCCGCCTCATTTCGACGGAATGCCTCACATCACTTTGGCACTTAGATAGTCAAGCGGGGTTCACTGCTTCAAAAGGTGATGAGGCCTGATTACTCTTGAACATTGATAGGAATTCCAGTATCCCTGTGGATATTGGAAAGGGACCCTGTGTCTCCCGCCTCACCTCGAGAAGCATCGATTTTGCACTGCTAAGCTGCCAAGAGATTCCTAAGGTGTCCTTCGTAACTAGACAGGAGTTCTGACGTCGCTGAACAAACACGAGTTTTGAAGGGCCATCCCAATCATAACTCGAGAATATATCCCAGGTCCCCGCCACAACTTGAGAAAAACCATCAGACTTCCCCCTCGAAGAAAGATGAGGCCCGATTCCCCCGCATTGCAATCAGACCTATTCCGTGACCCCATCAAACATGTAAGGAGCCTCGACTTGCTTCATGGACCTCGAGACAGTCCCCAAGAACACTGTCACAAGTCTAGAGGGACCCTGAGGTCACACGAGCAATGCAAAGGAGCACAATGTACCCCAAATGAAGTCGAGATGAAGCCTGATTCTCCTGTATTGACTCCAGAGCCATACCCCCCATTCCTCATGAAACACGACCAGCGGCTTGACTTCCTTTAGGCAACTCCAGAGATTCCCCAAGAACAACGTCCCAAGTCTAGAGGAACACCAAGTTCAGCATAGCCACTCGAAGAATGCTCTATGTACCCAAATCGTCTCGAGATGAGAGCTGATTCCTTGGCTTAGACTGAAGACGTATGCCAACTTTCCAAGAGCAACTCAAGAGGAGGCTTCTCTTATAATAATAGATAGGTGGGAGGGACCTTGATATTTCAGCCTCAAGTGGAATATACACCGAGAAGACCTGACTCGAAAGGAGGCCGGATTTCCTTGCAGTGGCTTGAATACAGGGTCGTCTTTCATCTCAAAAAATGAAGGATGTCTGAATTCCCTGTGGAGTCCCTAGAGAAAGACATGTGTCCCCGCCTCATTTCGACGGAATACTTCACATCCCTTTGACACCTCGAGAGGCACGCGGAGTTCACTGCTTCAAAAGGTGACGATGTCTGACGCCTCTTGAACATTTATAGAAATCCCAATATCCCTGTGGCTACTGGGAAGGGTCGTTGGGTCTCCCGCCTCTCCTCAATAAGCATCACTTTTGCCCTTCAAAGCCTCGAAGAGATTCCTTAGCTGTCCATTGTAATTAGACAGGAGTCCTGACGTTGGTGAACAAACTCGAGTTTTGAAGGGCCATCCCCACCGTAACTCGAGAGTACACCCCAGGTCCCCGCCGCAACTGGAGAAAAAACCATGAGACTTCCCCCTCGAAGCGGGATGAGGCCCGATTACCCTGCATTGCATACAGAGCAATTCCGTGATCCCCATCAAACATGTAAGGAGCCTCGATTGCTTGATGGATCTCGAGACAGTCCCCAAGAACACTGTCACAGGTCTAGATGGACGCTGAGGTTACCCCAGCAATGCAAAGGAGCTCCATGTACCCCAAATCAACTCGAGATGAGGCCCGATTCCACTGCATTGACTCCAGAGCCATCCCCCATTCCCAATCAAATACGACCAGTGTCTTGAGTTCCTTTAGGCAACTCCAGAGATTCCCTGAGAACACCGTCCCAAGTCTAGAGGAACAGCAGGTTCAGCACAGCACCTCGAGGAATGCTCTGTGTACACGAAATCATCTCGAAATGAGAGCTGATTCCCTGGCTTAGACTCAAGACGTATGCCAACTTTCCAGAAGCACATCAAGAGGACACTTCTCTCAGCAATATTTATGTGGAGAGGTCCCTGCATTTGCTGCCTCAAGTGGAATATACAGCGAGAATCCCTGACTCGAAAGGAGGCCCGACTTCCTTCAGTTGCTTGAGTACAAGTTCGTCTTTCATCTCACAAGATGAAAGGATGTCTGAATCCCCTGTGGAATCCCTAGTGAGAGTCCTAGGGCCCCGGCTCATTTCGACGGAATGCCTCACATCCCTTTGACACTGCGATAGTCAAGCGGGGTTCACTGCTTCAAAAGCTGATGATGCCTTATTCCTCTTGAACATTGATAAGAATACCAATATCCCTCTTGCTACTGGAAAGGGATCCTGGGTCTCCAGCCTCACCTCGAGAAGCATCTCTTTTGCACTGCTAAGCCGCGAAGAGATTCCTAAAGTGACTTTCGTAACTAGACATGAGTCCTGAAGTCGGTGAACAAACACGAGTTTTGAAGGGCCATCCCCGCCTTAACTCGAGAATATAGCCCAGGTCCCCGCCGCAACTCAAGAAAAACCATCAGTCTTCCTCCTCGAAGCGAGATGAGGCCCGATTCCCCTGCATTGCATGCAGAGCAATTCCGTGATCCCCATCAAACATGTAAGGAGCCTCAACTTGCATGATGGATCTCGAGAGAGTCCCCAAGAACACTGTCACAGGTCTAAAGGGACCCTGAGGTCACCCCAGCAACGCGAAGGTGTTCCATGTACCCCAAATCAACTCGAGATGAGGCCCGATATTTCTGCATTGACTCCATAGCCATCCCCAGTTCCCAAACAAACACGATCTGTGGCTTGACTTACTTTAGGCAACTCCAGAGATTCCCCGAGAACACCGTCCGAAGTCTAGGGGAACACCAGGTTCAGCACAGCAACTAGAGGAATGCTCCATGTAGCCCAAATCGTCTCGAGATGAGAGCTGATTCCCTGGCATAGACTGAAGATGTATGCCAACTTTCAAAAAGCACAACAAGACGAGGCTTCTCTCAGCAATAGTTATGTGGGAGTGTCCCTGAATTTGCTGCCTCAAGTGATATATACAGCGAGAAGACCTGACTCGAAAGGAGGCCGGATTTCCTTGCAGTGGCTTGAGTACAAGGTCGTCTTTCATCTCACAAGATAAAAGGATGTCTGATTCCCCTGTGTAATCCCTAGTGAGAGACCAAGGGCCCCGCCTCATTTCGACGGAATGCCTCACATCACTTTGGCACTTAGATAGTCAAGCGGGGTTCACTGCTTCAAAAGGTGATGAGGTCTGATTACTTTTGAACATTGATAGGAATTCTAGTATCCCTGTGGATATTGGAAAGGGACCCTGTGACTCCCGCCTCACCTCGAGAAGCATTGATTTTGCACTGCTAAGCTGCCAAGAGATTCCTAAGGTGTCCTTCGTAACTAGACAGGAGTTCTGACGTCGCTGAACAAACACGAGTTTTGAAGGGCCATCCCAATCATAACTCGAGAATATATCCCAGGTCCCCGCCACAACTTGAGAAAAACCATCAGACTTCCCCCTCGAAGAAAGATGAGGCCCGATTCCCCCGCATTGCAATCAGACCTATTCCGTGACCCCATCAAACATGTAAGGAGCCTCGACTTGCTTCATGGACCTCGAGACAGTCCCCAAGAACACTGTCACAAGTCTAGAGGGACCCTGAGGTCACACGAGCAATGCAAAGGAGCACAATGTACCCCAAATGAAGTCGAGATGAAGCCTGATTCTCCTGTATTGATTCCAGAGCCTACCCCATTCCTCATGAAACATGACCAGCGGCTTGACTTCCTTTAGGCAACTCCAGAGATTCCCCAAGAACAACGTCCCAAGTCTAGAGGAACACCAAGTTCAGCATAGCCACTCGAAGAATGCTCTATGTACCCAAATCGTCTCGAGATGAGAGCTGATTACTTGGCTTAGACTGAAGACGTATGCCAACTTTCCAAGAGCAACTCAAGAGGAGGCTTCTCTTATCAATAGATAGGTGGGAGGGACCTTGATATTTCAGCCTCAAGTGGAATATACACCGAGAAGACCTGACTCGAAAGGAGGCCGGATTTCCTTGCAGTGGCTTGAATACAGGGTCGTCTTTCATCTCAAAAAATGAAGGATGTCTGAATTCCCTGTGGAGTCCCTAGAGAAAGACATGTGTCCCCGCCTCATTTCGACGGAATACTTCACATCCCTTTGACACCTCGGGAGGCACGCGGAGTTCACTGCTTCAAAAGGTGACGATGTCTGACGCCTCTTGAACATTTATAGAAATCCCAATATCCCTGTGGCTACTGGGAAGGGTCGTTGGGTCTCCCGCCTCTCCTCAATAAGCATCACTTTTGCCCTTCAAAGCCTCGAAGAGATTCCTTAGCTGTCCATTGTAATTAGACAGGAGTCCTGACGTTGGTGAACAAACTCGAGTTTTGAAGGGCCATCCCCACCGTAACTCGAGAGTACACCCCAGGTCCCCGCCGCAACTGGAGAAAAACCATGAGACTTCCCCCTCGAAGCGGGATGAGGCCCGATTACCCTGCATTGCATACAGAGCAATTCCGTGATCCCCATCAAACATGTAAGGAGCCTCGATTGCTTGATGGATCTCGAGACAGTCCCCAAGAACACTGTCACAGGTCTAGATGGACGCTGAGGTTACCCCAGCAATGCAAAGGAGCTCCATGTACCCCAAATCAACTCGAGATGAGGCCCGATTCCACTGCATTGACTCCAGAGCCATCCCCCATTCCCAATCAAATACGACCAGTGTCTTGAGTTCCTTTAGGCAACTCCAGAGATTCCCTGAGAACACCGTCCCAAGTCTAGAGGAACAGCAGGTTCAGCACAGCACCTCGAGGAATGCTCTGTGTACACGAAATCATCTCGAAATGAGAGCTGATTCCCTGGCTTAGACTCAAGACGTATGCCAACTTTCCAGAAGCACATCAAGAGGACACTTCTCTCAGCAATATTTGTGTGAAGGGTCCCTGCATTTGCTGCCTCAAGTGGAATATACAGCGAGAATCCCTGACTCGAAAGGAGGCCCGACTTCCTTCAGTTGCTTGAGTACAAGTTCGTCTTTCATCTCACAAGATGAAAGGATGTCTGAATCCCCTGTGGAATCCCTAGTGAGAGTCCTAGGGCCCCGGCTCATTTCGACGGAATGCCTCACATCCCTTTGACACTGCGATAGTCAAGCGGGGTTCACTGCTTCAAAAGGTGATGATGCCTTATTCCTCTTGAACATTGATAAGAATACCAATATCCCTCTTGCTACTGGAAAGGGATCCTGGGTCTCCAGCCTCACCTCGAGAAGCATCTCTTTTGCACTGCTAAGCCGCGAAGAGATTCCTAAAGTGAATTTCGTAACTAGACATGAGTCCTGAAGTCGGTGAACAAACACGAGTTTTGAAGGGCCATCCCCGCCTTAACTCGAGAATATAGCCCAGGTCCCCGCCGCAACTCAAGAAAAACCATCAGTCTTCCTCCTCGAAGCGAGATGAGGCCCGATTCCCCTGCATTGCATGCAGAGCAATTCCGTGATCCCCATCAAACATGTAAGGAGCCTCAACTTGCATGATGGATCTCGAGAGAGTCCCCAAGAACACTGTCACAGGTCTAAAGGGACCCTGAGGTCACCCCAGCAACGCGAAGGTGTTCCATGTACCCCAAATCAACTCGAGATGAGGCCCGATATTTCTGCATTGACTCCATAGCCACCCCCAGTTCCCAAACAAACACGATCTGTGGCTTGACTTACTTTAGGCAACTCCAGAGATTCCCCGAGAACACCGTCCGAAGTCTAGGGGAACACCAGGTTCAGCACAGCAACTAGAGGAATGCTCCATGTAGCCCAAATCGTCTCGAGATGAGAGCTGATTCCCTGGCATAGACTGAAGATGTATGCCAACTTTCAAAAAGCACAACAAGACGAGGCTTCTCTCAGCAATAGTTATGTGGGAGTGTCCCTGAATTTGCTGCCTCAAGTGATATATACAGCGAGAAGACCTGACTCGAAAGGAGGCCGGATTTCCTTGCAGTGGCTTGAGTACAAGGTCGTCTTTCATCTCACAAGATGAAAGGATGTCTGATTCCCCTGTGTAATCCCTAGTGAGAGACCTAGGGCCCCGCCTCATTTCGACGGAATGCCTCACATCCCTTTGGCACTTAGATAGTCAAGCGGGGTTCACTGCTTCAAAAGGTGATGAGGTCTGATTACTCTTGAACATTGATAGGAATTCCAGTATCCCTGTGGATATTGGAAAGGGACCCTGTGTCTCCCGCCTCACCTCGAGAAGCATCGATTTTGCACTGCTAAGCTGCCAAGAGATTCCTAAGGTGTCCTTCGTAACTAGACAGGAGTTCTGACGTCGCTGAACAAACACGAGTTTTGAAGGGCCATCCCAATCATAACTCGAGAATATATCCCAGGTCCCCGCCACAACTTGAGAAAAACCATCAGACTTCCCCCTCGAAGAAAGATGAGGCCCGATTCCCCCGCATTGCAATCAGACCTATTCCGTGACCCCCATCAAACATGTAAGGAGCCTCGACTTGCTTCATGGACCTCGAGACAGTCCCCAAGAACACTGTCACAAGTCTAGAGGGACCCTGAGGTCACACGAGCAATGCAAAGGAGCACAATGTACCCCAAATGAAGTCGAGATGAAGCCTGATTCTCCTGTATTGATTCCAGAGCCATACCCCATTTCCTCATGAAACATGACCAGCGGCTTGACTTCCTTTAGGCAACTCCAGAGATTCCCCAAGAACAACGTCCCAAGTCTAGAGGAACACCAAGTTCAGCATAGCCACTCGAAGAATGCTCTATGTACCCAAATCGTCTCGAGATGAGAGCTGATTCCCTGGCTTAGACTGAAGACGTATGCCAACTTTCCAAGAGCAACTCAAGAGGAGGCTTCTCTTATCAATAGATAGGTGGGAGGGACCTTGATATTTCAGCCTCAAGTGGAATATACACCGAGAAGACCTGACTCGAAAGGAGGCCGGATTTCCTTGCAGTGGCTTGAATACAGGGTCGTCTTTCATCTCAAAAAATGAAGGATGTCTGAATTCCCTGTGGAGTCCCTAGAGAAGACATGTGTCCCCGCCTCATTTCGACGGAATACTTCACATCCCTTTGACACCTCGGGAGGCACGCGGAGTTCACTGCTTCAAAAGGTGACGATGTCTGACGCCTCTTGAACATTTATAGAAATCCCAATATCCCTGTGGCTACTGGGAAGGGTCGTTGGGTCTCCCGCCTCTCCTCAATAAGCATCACTTTTGCCCTTCAAAGCCTCGAAGAGATTCCTTAGCTGTCCATTGTAATTAGACAGGAGTCCTGACGTTGGTGAACAAACTCGAGTTTTGAAGGGCCATCCCCACCGTAACTCGAGAGTACACCCCAGGTCCCCGCCGCAACTGGAGAAAAACCATGAGACTTCCCCCTCGAAGCGGGATGAGGCCCGATTACCCTGCATTGCATACAGAGCAATTCCGTGATCCCCATCAAACATGTAAGGAGCCCGATTGCTTGATGGATCTCGAGACAGTCCCCAAGAACACTGTCACAGGTCTAGATGGACGCTGAGGTTACCCCAGCAATGCAAAGGAGCTCCATGTACCCCAAATCAACTCGAGATGAGGCCCGATTCCACTGCATTGACTCCAGAGCCATCCCCCATTCCCAATCAAATACGACCAGTGTCTTGAGTTCCTTTAGGCAACTCCAGAGATTCCCTGAGAACACCGTCCCAAGTCTAGAGGAACAGCAGGTTCAGCACAGCACCTCGAGGAATGCTCTGTGTACACGAAATCATCTCGAAATGAGAGCTGATTCCCTGGCTTAGACTCAAGACGTATGCCAACTTTCCAGAAGCACATCAAGAGGACACTTCTCTCAGCAATATTTATGTGGGAGGGTCCCTGCATTTGCTGCCTCAAGTGGAATATACAGCGAGAATCCCTGACTCGAAAGGAGGCCCGACTTCCTTCAGTTGCTTGAGTACAAGTTCGTCTTTCATCTCAC